>CM036241.1:1270254-1675254 GCA_020698575.1 Bostrychus sinensis | reverse complement strand
GGCTGGAGTTGGGATAAATAAAACACTAGAGTGGCCATGGCCGGCGGCCATCTTGTCGCTGTAGGCTGAGGCTAGTTCCAGCGGTGAGTAACGCAAAAACAGAGACATAACTTCAAAAAATGAATGCTGAAAATTGAAAAACAGTGAGAGTTTTGAAGTTGTAATAAGTCTGGCAGTCTCAGACAGTACATTTGTCACTGAAATACAAAAAGTATATAATAATTAACATTATTAATATTGCAGTGGTTTGTATTTTTATCCAGAACCACTGTTTGTTTGTATTTAATCTAATAGTGCACCTATGAAAAAGTGCATTCAGTCAGCTTTCAGTGTGAGCTGCTCAGGTTTGGAACACACCATCTCATATACACAATGCTGATACACACAGAACTTTTAAAACACACTAAAATCATGAGAGAAAATCAATCCTGCATCGTAATCAGTAATCAGCTGTTTATTTTCTTCATCCTCTGTTTTTGTGCTGCTCGTGTCTTTGGTCTCATGTTGTCACTGCTGATGTTGATGGTGCAGCGTCTGTCTGCTTACACTGAACGTTAAATGTTAACTTTTGTGTGAGCTTTTATGTAGCCAGCTAACTTTTACTAATTTACTATTTGTATTTTTTATGCACTAACCTTTGATGTTGTGGTGGTTGTTTTCTCTGTTGCTGGCATTTTACACCTTTCCCAGGGACCGCAGTTCCTAGCTCTGTCGCTAACATTAGCACATTTACAGAAATGTTTATTAATGTGTCCCTGTTCAAATAAATAATTCAAATAAATAAATAAAAAATAAAAAATTGTAAAGTTGTTAGAACAGATGACCATTGCACAGGACAATGAATTAAAATATACCAAGCTGGAAATAGAGAATTGTCCAAAATGTCTCTGTGCTGAACAGGGCTGCAACTAATAATTATTTTTGATTGATTAATCTGTGGAATACTTTTTCAATTAGTTGATTAACAATCGGATAGAGAAGCGTGAGTAAAATGATTAAAAACTTGAGGTGTTTTATATTTTTTGTTAAAAATTGGTGATAATGCTACCAAAAATCACTTAATTTTTACAAAATTAAATCAGACAAAGCTACAAGCTTCTTGAAGATGTTTATATAGAGCATATATACATAAAATATCATCTGTAATACATATATGATATTTTTGATCAAAAACACAAAATGTACATAGTTTTTAACTGTTTATTGCTTTATCTAGGAAATAAAACCTTCTCTCACAGAACATGGCAGTGTCAGAGTTAAATGTCACAGCTGGTGATTATTCAATTACTAAATTAGTTGACGATTATATCAATAATCAATTATAATCGATTAATCTGATTAGTTGTTGCTGCCCTAGTGCTGAAGAAAGGACACAAAATAAGACTAGACATTAGATCAAGCAAAAATATAAAAAAGTGATCAAATGAACAAAATAAATTAAAAGAATATGAAAGCAGTGCAGCTCCTGTTTGTTTCCAGAGCGTTTGGTAGAATGGCTGCAGTCAGAACCTGGCTCTGCGCTGGACCTGGGGCTGTGGGGGGGGTGTGGGGGGGTGTGGGGGTGGGGGGTGGTGTGTGTGTGTGTGTGGGGGGGTGTAGGTGGGGGTGGGGGGGTGTGGGGGTGGGTGGGGGTGTAGGTGGGGGGGGGGGGGGGGGTGATGTGTGGGTGGGGGTAGCCGGCCCTGGGGGAGGTTTGGTGGGTGCTGCGTGGATGGAGAAGGTCACGTCTGTAACGATCACATCAGCCGAGCTCTGGGCCTCTCAGGACTCACTGCAGGGCTCATACACTTTTTTTTTTTACCAAGAATTTTCCATGACATTTCCAAAACTGTTGACTAAATTTCCAAGACCTAAAAAATGACTTACACCTGTTTAAATAGTGTTTAAAATGTCCAATGTGGTGCATCAGAAACTTTTGCTACAGTTTCATTTGTTAAATTTGGAAATTAATGAAGAAAAAAAGTCATTTGTGGCTTCTTCCCCAGAAATATAATATTCCACTAATTTTACTGATTTATAGCCTACACACTGATTCAATTCAGGATTTTCTGTTCACCATTATGATTTTTATTTGCAGATTTAGTTGCAGTATAATTATGACCAAAGGGATTTTTTTACAGAGCTTATTTGTCTCCTTATCAAACTTAAATTGTTGTACATTTCTTATTAACAGAAATTGAATTTAAAAAGTAGATATTAAAACAATGAATAAATTATTTGTTAGCTGCCTTTAACAGTGGCGTAACTTGGTAATGTGGGGCCCCAGTGCAGGATTTCAGAATGGGCCCCTAATGTTTTAAAGCACATTCAGTAAAGGTTCTTGCATTAGGCTTTTTAAATTTTAAAATGTTGCTGTTTTACTAAAGTTTGATACAAAAAACAGGTGCTTATTCATTATTATTTAGTGAAACAATATTAATTTTTTTTATTTAAAAAAAAATGTTCTTTTTGTTATGAGTTTACAAATTTAACAGGATTTAAATTTGAGTTATGTTAAAAGCCTCTGTCCTGTAACAGAGTCACGTGTTGCTCTTAATTATTATGAATATTTTAAACACAGACTTTACTATAGATGAACATGGGCCCACTCTAATGGGCCCCTAAACCTCCTGGGCCCCAGTACAGTTGCACTGGCTGCACTGCCTGATGTCACGCCTCTGGCCTTTAATAAAACCTTTCTACTCTCCTCCTAAAACAGAGACAATGCGCACAGAAGCAGCTCATCATGAATCCACTCCTCAGTCAGATGCAGTGGCATAACTTTGTAAGGAGGGGCCCTAGTGCATGTTTTAAGAATGGGCCCTAAAGAATTGAAGTACATTTGGCTCATTAATTAAACATCCAATCTATAATATCATAACTATTAGCTTTTTTTTGTTTCTTTTTCAGTTTATTGCAAAAACTGGTGCTACAGGCGGTATTGTTTTATTCATATAAAATTAATATTTATTAAAGGTACATATTCCGGTCTTACATTTTAGAATAAGTTCATACATTGAATTTAAATTTATGGTAAAAACTAGGGTTCAGGGCAAACAAATACTAAAACATGCACACAAATTTGGAAACATGCACATGGAATTTGTGTGGATGTTTCAAAATTTGTTTGTGTTTTTGATTTTGTTGATGTAACTTGCCTTTCAGGACCACTGTAAAAAACTATATTCCATAACAGAACCATGTGCTGCTGTTTATTATCAGTATTTTAAACCCAGATGTGACCAGAAGAGGACAGCGTTTCTATTGAACTCTTATTATATTCACTGTATTCTAACTGGGCAGGGTTAACTAGGAGTGACCCAGTGTCACTGTTGAAATTTCCAAAACCTTTCCAAAACTTTACACCAAAAAGTAAATTCCAAAACATTTCCAGGACCTGGAGATTGCATTTTAAACTTCCATGAATTTTCCAGGTTTTCCATGATGGGATGGACGTACGAACCCTGCATCTCTCTGAACAAGAATCCACAGCAGATTCAAACTGTCGTCCTTTGTCACTTGGTGCAGAGATGGCAGAAGTACTCAAAAGATGGATGCCTACTACTACTACTACTACTACTACTACTACTGCAGTACAACTATTACTACTACTACATGGGGGCAGGACGCAGCAGCCCGCCTCCAGTGTCTGACTTGACAGTTTCACCAGATTTCAGACATTCCTTGACGTGACGTTGGCGGTCAGTGGGAGTGTCCTGTATTTGACCCGACCCGTCCTATTTTCACCATCGACATCTACTAAAAAAATTAAAATGGGGGTTCTCTGTGAGTACTGGGGCTTCCTCCTCCAAAGCAGCAGCAGCGTCACGTCAGACTCGAGTGAACTGCTTTCTGTTTTAATCAAATCTGACCGTTCACACCGGGGAGGGCTTAAGCTTGGGACACACTAACAACTGGTTACTAACAACTGTAATGATTTTCTCTTTACAGATTCTGAAAAGACAAGGAGCACACACTGATGACTGGTTTCAGCAGATTTAGTTCTGACGACTGAAAGACTGCGCCTCACACACTACAAGATCTGCTGACGCCAACCAAACGCAGCAAACTCTGGCCAGAACTAAATGGTAAACAAACATGGAGCTACCTGGGTCGCTGTTGCCGTTGTGCGCAGCTCTCTGTTTGGAAAAAAGGAAAAAGAAAAAACGTCTATGTATCCAGTTTCACTTTGGTAGCGCTCAACTTTCTTTGGTGTTTACCATGGTTGTTTATGTTTTCTTCTTCAAATTTCCGCTAATATTTTCCCGCTGCTTCCTGTTGCTTCGTCGTCGTTCTCTGACGTTATTTCCTGTGTCCCATCAACTGTTTTTCATCGGCCGCTGGACTCCATGAATTCCCAGTTGGATGTAAACGTCCCACACTACAGGAGTGTGCTCCAGAGTCGGTGTTTGATTGCTTTCGACTGACGTCAGGCCGGGTTTTTGCGCCGAATCAAGTCTTTGAACATCACACACTAACGGATTTCAGAGCTGACTGGTGATTACGATTCCCTGCAGCTGGTGTTGACTGGAACAGACTCGGCACAACTGGGAATCGTTATAACATTGGGCAAAAAAATCGTGTAGTGTGTCCCCAGCTTTTCGCACGTCTTACGAACGACTCCAACGCTACGCTCAAATCTGGTTGGAGTTCTATTTTTCAGGCGTCTACACAGCGATCTGCAGAGCTACAGCTGGAAAAAAACGGGAAACAGGCTCCAAGTGTCAAAGTAAACTTCTGCTACACTTTCAAAATAAAGGCTCACTGAAAACAGCGGTAATGTAAACACTGCACACCGAGAAGTTGATTCGTGAGGAGGAGAAATCTTAAGGAATTTGCAAAGCCAAGCAGCCGTTTTACAAGGACGACATGCAGCAGTTAAGCTACAGAGGTCTGTAAAGACAACTTTCTGTTCAGACAGAGAGTCGTCTGTAAAACTCAGGGGGGAGCCGCTCAGCAGCGTTACAGCAGCAGCTCTGACGCACTCGCTGTGAACTGACGCTGCGTAAAACGACTGCTGCTGCGACGCTCTCCAGACGATTTCTGTGTGAATTCGGGGTTACGTAATTCTCTGGTCAGCCCTGAGTCCAGCTGGCTCCTGTCCAGGCTGAACCCCGCCTAAGGTCCAAAGTTACTGGGATAGGCTCCAGTACCTGCGACCCCTAACGGAAATAAGGGGAAGAAGATGAATAAATTAATGAAACGTGAAATTTAGAACATCTTTCTAAAACAGCGCTGTTCTCCTCTGCATTAGTATTTCAAGTTTTATATTAAAATAATGTATCTGTGGAAAACCTCTTCTGTTGGGAGCTGTTACTGTGACTCTGCAGAGAACGCTTGGATTAGGAGTCTGTCGCCCCCTGCTGGCAATGCTGGGAACTGGACAGAGCATAAAATGGCTATTTAGCAGCACAGCTATTAACAACAGCATTGGTAAAAAATGAAGTTTGTCAGGAATAGGTGTACAGAGGAATTGTACTACCATCCCGGGGCATCGGCCAGGATGCAAAACCAGAAGGCTTGGAATTAATTTTGAGTAGGTAAAGAAAACAATATGAAAAGAAAAAAACACACATGGGCAGCAATAATCAGGAACAGAACAAACACAAGATTAAAGGTAGTAAAACACAATGCAATAACAATTCTTACCAGAAAACAGCTGTCCTGTGCAAGGATTAACCAAGGAGTGATGGTGAGTAAGTGCAGGTTTTATACTAAATGAACAGGTGAGGGCGCCTAACCTAATGACCAGGCGACCAATCCACGATGAGGAGCAGGAGCAGGAAGTGAGGTAAGTACAGCTAAGGAAGTGGAACTAAATAAATAAAGGTGAAAACTAACATTTCTGGAGAAGCTCTGGAGAAGGGCAGTGCCTCATCACAGGATCACTCAAACGTGTGAATGAGACAAAATACTACTCCAGGTCTGTTATAACATGGTTAAAAGCTCAAAAAAGTAGCATAATAGGAGAGCTTTAACTGTGAAGAAGTGTGCTCTGTAACAGACTTCTGTGTCTGAGGTGGGAGGAAGAGAACTTTACAGAACTGAGGTTTCAGAATCCAAGAATAAAAGCATCAAATCAAAAATGCCAAAGAAAAGAAACTTTATCTCCCCCGCTGTAACCATCTCTTTATACTCTGCAGACTGAAGTCCAGAGGATGAGCGGTGTCAGTGGGAGGAGGAGGAGCAGGAGGAGCAGGAGGAGGAGGAGGAGCTGTGTCACTGAATCACTCGCACCTTTTCTCTAACACTTCACTAAATACACACGAGGAGAGAGGAGGAGACACAGAGAGGATCCCAGAGGAGGAGACACAGAGAGGATCCCAGAGGAGGAGAGAGGAGGAGAGACAGAGAGGATCCCAGAGGAGGAGAGAGGAGGAGAGACAGAGAGGATCCCAGAGGAGGAGAGAGGAGGAGACACAGAGAGGATCCCAGAGGAGGAGAGAGGAGCAGACACAGAGAGGATCCCAGAGGAGGAGAGAGGAGGAGAGACAGAGAGGATCCCAGAGGAGGAGAGAGGAGGAGACACAGAGCGGATCCCAGAGGAGGAGAGAGGAGGAGAGACAGAGAGGATCCCAGAGGAGGAGAGAGGAGGAGACACAGAGAGGATCCCAGAGGAGGAGAGAGGAGGAGAGACAGAGAGGATCCCAGAGGAGGAGAGAGGAGGAGACACAGAGAGGATCCCAGAGGAGGAGAGAGGAGGAGAGACAGAGAGGATCCCAGAGGAGGAGAGAGGAGGAGACACAGAGAGGATCCCAGAGGAGGAGAGAGGAGCAGACACAGAGAGGATCCCAGAGGAGGAGAGAGGAGGAGACACAGAGAGGATCCCAGAGGAGGAGAGAGGAGGAGAGACAGAGAGGATCCCAGAGGAGGAGACACAGAGAGGATCCCAGAGGAGGAGAGAGGAGGAGAGACAGAGAGGATCCCAGAGGAGGAGAGAGGAGGAGACACAGAGAGGATCCCAGAGGAGGAGAGAAGAGGAGAGACAGAGAGGATCCCAGAGGAGGAGAGAGGAGGAGAGACAGAGAGGATCCCAGAGGAGGAGAGAGGAGGAGACACAGAGCGGATCCCAGAGGAGGAGAGAGGAGGAGACACAGAGAGTATCCCAGAGGAGGAGAGAGGAGGAGAGACAGAGAGGATCCCAGAGGAGGAGAGAGGAGGAGACACAGAAAGGATCCCAGAGGAGGAGAGAGGAGGAGACACAGAGCGGATCCCAGAGGAGGAGAGAAGAGGAGAGACAGAGAGGATCCCAGAGGAGGAGAGAGGAGGAGACACAGAGCGGATCCCAGAGGAGGAGAGAGGAGGAGACACAGAGAGGATTCCAGAGGAGGAGAGAGGAGGAGACACAGAAAGGATCCCAGAGGAGGAGAGAGGAGGAGACACAGAGCGGATCCCAGAGGAGGAGAGAAGAGGAGAGACAGAGAGGATCCCAGAGGAGGAGAGAGGAGGAGACACAGAGCGGATCCCAGAGGAGGAGAGAGGAGGAGACACAGAGAGGATCCCAGAGGAGGAGAGAGGAGGAGACACAGAGCAGATCCCAGAGGAGGAGAGAAGAGGAGAGACAGAGAGGATCCCAGAGGAGGAGAGAGGAGGAGACACAGAGCGGATCCCAGAGGAGGAGAGAAGAGGAGAGACAGAGAGGATCCCAGAGGAGGAGAGAGGAGGAGACACAGAGCGGATCCCAGAGGAGGAGAGAGGAGGAGACACAGAGAGGATTCCAGAGGAGGAGAGAGGAGGAGACACAGAAAGGATCCCAGAGGAGGAGAGAGGAGGAGACACAGAGCGGATCCCAGAGGAGGAGAGAAGAGGAGAGACAGAGAGGATCCCAGAGGAGGAGAGAGGAGGAGACACAGAGCGGATCCCAGAGGAGGAGAGAAGAGGAGAGACAGAGAGGATCCCAGAGGAGGAGAGAGGAGGAGACACAGAGCGGATCCCAGAGGAGGAGAGAGGAGGAGACACAGAGAGGATTCCAGAGGAGGAGAGAGGAGGAGACACAGAAAGGATCCCAGAGGAGGAGAGAGGAGGAGACACAGAGCGGATCCCAGAGGAGGAGAGAAGAGGAGAGACAGAGAGGATCCCAGAGGAGGAGAGAGGAGGAGACACAGAGCGGATCCCAGAGGAGGAGAGAGGAGGAGACACAGAGAGGATCCCAGAGGAGGAGAGAGGAGGAGACACAGAGAGGATCCCAGAGGAGGAGACACAGAGAGGATCCCAGAGGAGGAGAGAGGAGGAGACACAGAGAGGATCCCAGAGGAGGAGAGAGGAGGAGAGACAGAGAGGATCCCAGAGGAGGAGAGAGGAGGAGACACAGAGAGGATCCCAGAGGAGGAGAGAGGAGGAGAGACAGAGAGGATCCCAGAGGAGGAGAGAGGAGGAGACACAGAAAGGATCCCAGAGGAGGAGAGAGGAGGAGACACAGAGCGGATCCCAGAGGAGGAGAGAAGAGGAGAGACAGAGAGGATCCCAGAGGAGGAGAGAGGAGGAGACACAGAGCGGATCCCAGAGGAGGAGAGAGGAGGAGACACAGAGAGGATCCCAGAGGAGGAGAGAGGAGGAGACACAGAGAGGATCCCAGAGGAGGAGACACAGAGAGGATCCCAGAGGAGGAGAGAGGAGGAGACACAGAGAGGATCCCAGAGGAGGAGAGAGGAGGAGAGACAGAGAGGATCCCAGAGGAGGAGAGAGGAGGAGACACAGAGAGGATCCCAGAGGAGGAGAGAGGAGGAGAGACAGAGAGGATCCCAGAGGAGGAGAGAGGAGGAGACACAGAGAGGATCCCAGAGGAGGAGAGAGGAGGAGAGACAGAGAGGATCCCAGAGGAGGAGAGAGGAGGAGACACAGAGAGGATCCCAGAGGAGGAGAGAGGAGCAGACACAGAGAGGATCCCAGAGGAGGAGAGAGGAGGAGACACAGAGAGGATCCCAGAGGAGGAGAGAGGAGCAGACACAGAGAGGATCCCAGAGGAGGAGAGAGGAGGAGACACAGAGAGGATCCCAGAGGAGGAGAGAGGAGGAGAGACAGAGAGGATCCCAGAGGAGGAGACACAGAGAGGATCCCAGAGGAGGAGAGAGGAGGAGAGACAGAGAGGATCCCAGAGGAGGAGAGAGGAGGAGACACAGAGAGGATCCCAGAGGAGGAGAGAAGAGGAGAGACAGAGAGGATCCCAGAGGAGGAGAGAGGAGGAGAGACAGAGAGGATCCCAGAGGAGGAGAGAGGAGGAGACACAGAGCGGATCCCAGAGGAGGAGAGAGGAGGAGACACAGAGAGTATCCCAGAGGAGGAGAGACAGAGAGGATCCCAGAGAAGGAGAGAGGAGGAGACACAGAGCGGATCCCAGAGGAGGAGAGAGGAGGAGACACAGAGAGTATCCCAGAGGAGGAGAGAAGAGGAGACACAGAGCAGATCCCAGAGGAGGAGAGAAGAGGAGAGACAGAGAGGATCCCAGAGGAGGAGAGAGGAGGAGACACAGAGCGGATCCCAGAGGAGGAGAGAAGAGGAGAGACAGAGAGGATCCCAGAGGAGGAGAGAGGAGGAGACACAGAGCGGATCCCAGAGGAGGAGAGAGGAGGAGACACAGAGAGGATCCCAGAGGAGGAGAGAGGAGGAGAGACAGAGAGGATCCCAGAGGAGGAGAGAGGAGGAGACACAGAGAGGATCCCAGAGGAGGAGAGAGGAGGAGAGACAGAGAGGATTCCAGAGGAGGAGAGAGGAGGAGACACAGAAAGGATCCCAGAGGAGGAGAGAGGAGGAGACACAGAGCGGATCCCAGAGGAGGAGAGAAGAGGAGAGACAGAGAGGATCCCAGAGGAGGAGAGAGGAGGAGACACAGAGCGGATCCCAGAGGAGGAGAGAGGAGGAGACACAGAGAGGATCCCAGAGGAGGAGAGAGGAGGAGAGACAGAGAGGATCCCAGAGGAGGAGAGAGGAGGAGAGACAGAGAGGATCCCAGAGGAGGAGAGAGGAGGAGACACAGAGAGGATCCCAGAGGAGGAGAGAGGAGGAGAGACAGAGAGGATTCCAGAGGAGGAGAGAGGAGGAGACACAGAGAGGATCCCAGAGGAGGAGAGAGGAGGAGAGACAGAGAGGATCCCAGAGGAGGAGAGAGTAGGAGACACAGAAAGGATCCCAGAGGAGGAGAGAGGAGGAGACACAGAGAGGATCCCAGAGGAGGAGAGAGGAGGAGAGACAGAGAGGATCCCAGAGGAGGAGAGAGGAGGAGAGACAGAGAGGATCCCAGAGGAGGAGAGAGGAGGAGAGACAGAGAAGATCCCAGAGGAGGAGAGAGGAGGAGACACAGAGAGGATCCCAGAGGAGTAAAGAGGAGGAGACACAGAGAGGATCCCAGAGGAGTAAAGAGGAGGAGACACAGAGAGGATCCCAGAGAATGAGAGAGGAGGAGACACAGAGAGGATCCCAGTGGAGGAGAGAGGAGGAGACACAGAGCGGATCCCAGAGGAGGAGAGAGGAGGAGACACAGAGAGGATCCCAGAGGAGGAGAGAGGAGGAGAGACAGAGAGGATCCCAGAGGAGGAGAGAGGAGGAGAGACAGAGAGGATTCCAGAGGAGGAGAGAGGAGGAGACACAGAGAGGATCCCAGAGGAGGAGAGAGGAGCAGACACAGAGAGGATCCCAGAGGAGGAGAGAGGAGGAGACACAGAGAGGATCCCAGAGGAGGAGAGAGGAGGAGAGACAGAGAGGATCCCAGAGGAGGAGAGAGGAGGAGACACAGAGAGGATCCCAGAGGAGGAGAGAAGAGGAGAGACAGAGAGGATCCCAGAGGAGGAGAGAGGAGGAGAGACAGAGAGGATCCCAGAGGAGGAGAGAGGAGGAGACACAGAGCGGATCCCAGAGGAGGAGAGAGGAGGAGGCACAGAGAGTATCCCAGAGGAGGAGAGAGGAGGAGACACAGAGAGGATCCCAGAGGAGGAGAGAGGAGGAGACACAGAGAGGATCCCAGAGGAGGAGAGAAGAGGAGAGACAGAGAGGATCCCAGAGGAGGAGAGAGGAGGAGACACAGAGCGGATCCCAGAGGAGGAGAGAGGAGGAGAGACAGAGAGGATCCCAGAGGAGGAGAGAGGAGGAGACACAGAGAGGATCCCAGAGGAGTAAAGAGGAGGAGACACAGAGAGGATCCCAGAGGAGGAGAGAGGAGGAGACACAGAGAGGATCCCAGAGGAGGAGAGACAGAGAGGATCCCAGAGGAGGAGAGAGGAGGAGACACAGAGAGGATCCCAGAGGAGGAGAGAGGAGGAGAGACAGAGAGGATTCCAGAGGAGGAGAGAGGAGGAGAGACAGAGAGGATCCCAGAGGAGGAGAGAGGAGGAGACACAGAGAGGATCCCAGAGGAGGAGAGAGGAGGAGAGACAGAGAGGATTCCAGAGGAGGAGAGAGGAGGAGACACAGAGAGGATCCCAGAGGAGGAGAGAAGAGGAGAGACAGAGAGGATCCCAGAGGAGGAGAGAGGAGGAGACACAGAGAGGATCCCAGAGGAGGAGAGAGGAGGAGACACAGAGCGGATCCCAGAGGAGGAGAGAGGAGGAGACACAGAGCGGATCCCAGAGGAGGAGAGAGGAGGAGAGACAGAGCGGATCCCAGAGGAGGAGAGAGGAGGAGACACAGAGCGGATCCCAGAGGAGGAGAGAGGAGGAGAGACAGAGCGGATCCCAGAGGAGGAGAGAGGAGGAGACACAGAGCGGATCCCAGAGGAGGAGAGAGGAGGAGACACAGAGAGGATCCCAGAGGAGGAGAGAGGAGGAGAGACAGAGAGGATTCCAGAGGAGGAGAGAGGAGGAGAGACAGAGAGGATCCCAGAGGAGGAGAGAGGAGGAGAGACAGAGAGGATTCCAGAGGAGGAGAGAGGAGGAGACACAGAGAGGATCCCAGAGGAGGAGAGAGGAGGAGAGACAGAGAGGATCCCAGAGGAGGAGAGAGGAGGAGACACAGAAAGGATCCCAGAGGAGGAGAGAGGAGGAGACACAGAGAGGATCCCAGAGGAGGAGAGAGGAGGAGACACAGAAAGGATCCCAGAGGAGGAGAGAGGAGGAGAGACAGAGAGGATCCCAGAGGAGGAGAGAGGAGGAGAGACAGAGAGGATCCCAGAGGAGGAGAGAGGAGGAGAGACAGAGAAGATCCCAGAGGAGGAGAGAGGAGGAGACACAGAGAGGATCCCAGAGGAGGAGAGAGGAGGAGACACAGAGAGGATCCCAGAGGAGTAAAGAGGAGGAGACACAGAGAGGATCCCAGAGGAGTAAAGAGGAGGAGACACAGAGAGGATCCCAGAGGAGGAGAGAGGAGGAGACACAGAGAGGATCCCAGAGGAGGAGAGAGGAGGAGACACAGAGACAGTGGGCTGAGAGTGGGAGGTGTTAAGGGTTCACTTCCTGACACCTCCCTCTCCGTTTATCCAGGCTTGGGACCTGCCCTGAGAGCACTGTGGCTGTGACCCTGCAGGGTCAGTTACAGAAGTGGGAGGTGAATAGACCAGTGGTTCTCAAACTGTGGTACAGGTCCCCCTGGTGGTACGCAGGAGTCTCCTACTTTCTTTTCTGTGAAGGAGGACAGGTTCCTCCCTCAGTGCAGTGTTTCTCTGCGGCGCGTCTTAGATCTTTCCTTGGTCTCCTGTTGGTTCTGCTGAAGTCCTCGTTGTTGTTCAGTCCTCTGTGGGATTTTTGTCTTGGTCCTGTTTCCATTTTAACAACAGTAAAGTCCCTCTGACGTCCCACGTAACCTCCACATTCAAACAAACCCACTTTTTCTTTCACATGTCTTTGTACAACTGGCTTCTGCTGCTGTCCCCGCTCACAAATAACAACAGAGCTGCTCAGGAAACACAGGATTCTGGAGTTTTATGACCAAACCTGCAAGAATCCTCCAGGTTTGTTTCAGATACAGAATGGACAGATGTGTGACAGATGTGTTTTAGAGTGAATGTAAACAGAATGTGAAGGGTTCAGAGCTCCCACGAGGATCACAGCACAGACACACACTTTACTCTACACAACAACACAACCACACAACACAACTTCAGAGCAGGAAGAACAAGTCAGGGTCAAACAGAAATCATTTTTCTTATATCGTCCTTACTTAAACATGCGTCTAACATGAGCCTAAATCTGGACTAACTTAGGTCTAGAGCAAGAGTATGCTCATGTGTTAAGCTCGGAGTATTCTAGGTCATGTAAATGTAATCAGTGGTTCTCAACCTGTGGTCCGGGTACCCCGATGGTGTACAGGCTTCCTGTGGTGGTCCCAGGAGTCTTCACGAGTTAAGTCCTGGTTTAGTCCTGGTTATTATTAAGAACTGGAGATTAAAATGCATACTTTCACTTTAAATGTGTCCTCATGTGTCCTGTCCCCTCGTGTCCTCCCCCGACCCTCTGTCCTCAGCCCTGTCCTCTGCTCTGTCCTCAGCCCTGTCCTCAGCCCTGTCCTCAGCCCTGTCCTCTGCTCTGTCCTCTGCTCTGTCCTCAGTCCTGTCCTCAGCCCTGTCCTCAGCCCTGTCCTCAGCCCTGTCCTCAGCCCTGTCCTCTGCTCTGTCCTCAGCCCTGTCCTCAGCCCTGTCCTCTGCTCTGTCCTCAGCCCTGTCCTCTGCTCTGTCCTCAGCCCTGTCCTCAGCCCTGTCCTCAGCCCTGTCCTCTGCTCTGTCCTCAGCCCTGTCCTCTTCTCTGTCCTCAGCCCTGTCCTCAGCCCTGTCCTCAGCCCTGTCCTCTTCTCTGTCCTCAGCCCTGTCCTCAGCCCTGTCCTCTGCTCTGTCCTCTGCTCTGTCCTCAGCTCTGTCCTCAGCCCTGTCCTCTGCTCTGTCCTCAGCCCTGTCCTCTGCTCTGTCCTCTGCTCTGTCCTCAGCCCTGTCCTCAGCCCTGTCCTCTGCTCTGTCCTCAGCCCTGTCCTCTGCTCTGTCCTCTGCTCTGTCCTCAGCCCTGTCCTCAGCCCTGTCCTCTGCTCTGTCCTCAGCCCTGTCCTCTTCTCTGTCCTCAGCCCTGTCCTCAGCCCTGTCCTCTGCTCTGTCCTCAGCCCTGTCCTCTTCTCTGTCCTCAGCCCTGTCCTCTGCTCTGTCCTCTGCTCTGTCCTCAGCCCTGTCCTCAGCTCTGTCCTCAGCCCTGTCCTCAGCCCTGTCCTCAGCTCTGTCCTCAGCCCTGTCCTCAGCTCTGTCCTCAGCCCTGTCCTCAGCTCTGTCCTCAGCTCTGTCCTCTGCTCTGTCCTCTGCTCTGTCCTCAGCCCTGTCCTCTGCTCTGTCCTCAGCCCTGTCCTCTGCTCTGTCCTCTGCTCTGTCCTCAGCCCTGTCCTCTGCTCTGTCCTCAGCCCTGTCCTCAGCCCTGTCCTCTGCTCTGTCCTCTGCTCTGTCCTCAGTCCTGTCCTCTGCTCTGTCCTCTGCTCTGTCCTCAGCCCTGTCCTCAGCCCTGTCCTCAGCCCTGTCCTCAGCCCTGTCCTCTGCTCTGTCCTCTGCTCTGTCCTCAGCTCTGTCCTCAGCTCTGTCCTCAGCCCTGTCCTCTGCTCTGTCCTCAGCCCTGTCCTCAGCCCTGTCCTCAGCTCTGTCCTCTGCTCTGTCCTCAGCACTGTCCTCAGCCCTGTCCTCAGCCCTGTCCTCTGCTCTGTCCTCTGCTCTGTCCTCAGCTCTGTCCTCAGCCCTGTCCTCTGCTCTGTCCTCTGCCCTGTCCTCTGCCCTGTCCTCTGCTCTGTCCTCTGCTCTGTCCTCAGCCCTGTCCTCAGCCCTGTCCTCAGCCCTGTCCTCAGCTCTGTCCTCAGCCCTGTCCTCTGCTCTGTCCTCAGCTCTGTCCTCTGCTCTGTCCTCTGCTCTGTCCTCAGCCCTGTCCTCTGCTCTGTCCTCAGCCCTGTCCTCTGCTCTGTCCTCTGCTCTGTCCTCAGCCCTGTCCTCTGCTCTGTCCTCAGCCCTGTCCTCAGCCCTGTCCTCTGCTCTGTCCTCTGCTCTGTCCTCAGTCCTGTCCTCTGCTCTGTCCTCTGCTCTGTCCTCAGCCCTGTCCTCAGCCCTGTCCTCAGCCCTGTCCTCAGCCCTGTCCTCTGCTCTGTCCTCTGCTCTGTCCTCAGCTCTGTCCTCAGCTCTGTCCTCAGCCCTGTCCTCTGCTCTGTCCTCAGCCCTGTCCTCAGCCCTGTCCTCAGCCCTGTCCTCAGCCCTGTCCTCTGCTCTGTCCTCAGCCCTGTCCTCAGCCCTGTCCTCAGCCCTGTCCTCAGCCCTGTCCTCAGCCCTGTCCTCTGCTCTGTCCTCAGCTCTGTCCTCAGCTCTGTCCTCAGCCCTGTCCTCTGCTCTGTCCTCAGCCCTGTCCTCAGCCCTGTCCTCAGCCCTGTCCTCTGCTCTGTCCTCAGCCCTGTCCTCAGCCCTGTCCTCAGCCCTGTCCTCTGCTCTGTCCTCTGCTCTGTCCTCAGTCCTGTCCTCAGCCCTGTCCTCTGCTCTGTCCTCAGTCCTGTCCTCAGCCCTGTCCTCAGCTCTGTCCTCTGCTCTGTCCTCAGCTCTGTCCTCAGCCCTGTCCTCTGCTCTGTCCTCTGCTCTGTCCTCAGCTCTGTCCTCAGCCCTGTCCTCAGCCCTGTCCTCTGCTCTGTCCTCAGCCCTGTCCTCTGCTCTGTCCTCTGCCCTGTCCTCTGCCCTGTCCTCTGCTCTGTCCTCTGCTCTGTCCTCTGGTGCTGATGTGTGAGCTGAGGTTTGGACAGAGAGTGTGAAGAGATGATGTTATAAAGTCTGTGTTAGCTCTGGGACACTGCTCACACAGAGACATGATGTCCACAGACACGGAGACGGACAGAGAGAGAGACAGAGAGAGAGACAGAGACAGAACGAGACAGAGAGAGAGAGACAGAAAGAGACAGAGAGAGAGAGAGAGACAGAGACAGAACGAGACAGAGAGAGAGAGACAGAAAGAGACAGAACGAGACAGAGAGAGAGACAGAAAGAGACAGAGACAGAAAGAGACAGAGAGACAGAGACAGAAAGAGACAGAGAGAGACAGAGACAGAGAGAGACAGAGACAGAAAGAGACAGAGAGAGATAGAGAGACAGAGACAGAGAGAGAGACAGAAGGAGACAGAGAAAGACAGAGAGAGACAGAAAGAGACAGAGAGAGACAGAGACAGAGAGAGAGAGACAGAAAGAGACAGAGAAAGACAGAGAGAGACAGAAAGAGACAGAGAAAGGCAGAGAGAGACAGAAAGAGACAGAGAGAGACAGAGAGAGAGAGAGACAGACAGAAAGAGACAGAGAAAGACAGAGAGACAGAAAGAGACAGAGAGAGACAGAGACAGAAAGAGACAGAGAAAGACAGAGAGAGACAGAAAGAGACAGAGAAAGACAGAGAGAGACAGAAAGAGACAGAGAGAGACAGAGACAGAAAGAGACAGAGAAAGACAGAGAGAGACAGAAAGAGACAGAGAAAGACAGAGAGAGACAGAAAGAGACAGACAGAGAGAGAGAGAGACAGAGACAGAAAGAGACAGAGAAAGACAGAGAGAGACAGAAAGAGACAGACAGAGAGAGAGAGAGACAGAGACAGAAAGAGACAGAGAGAGACAGAGACAGAAAGAGACAGAGAAAGACAGAGAGAGACAGAAAGAGACAGAGAAAGACAGAGAGAGACAGAAAGAGACAGACAGAGAGAGAGAGAGACAGAGACAGAAAGAGACAGACAGAGACAGAGAGAGACAGAGACAGAAAGAGACAGAGAAAGACAGAGAGAGACAGAAAGAGACAGAGAAAGACAGAGAGAGACAGAAAGAGACAGAGAGAGACAGAGAGAGAGAGATACAGAGACAGAAAGAGACAGAGAAAGACAGAGAGAGAGAGACAGAAAGAGACAGAGAGACGGAGGACGAGGAATAACGTGATGTGTCCTCTGAGGATTCCCACAGACCTCCAGACTTTTCCAGGTGGAATTTTGGAATTTTAAAATAATTTAATGCCACTAAAGTTTGATGCTGAGTAGAACTTGCTCCAATACCTTGTCCCTATCTCACAATGGTAGAGTTACTAAACCGGGGATCTACTAGTTCAGGGATAAATGCTCTATCCACAAAGTCTTATCTCTCACAATGGTAAAGAATCAACCAGAACTAATCATTTGTTGCTTTTCTGACCCCTGGTGGCTGGAGTTGGTATCTTTGGCCCTATCTCGCAGCGGCTGGAACCTTCAGTGAATGAAAGTGGAACATTTGTCTGTGAGTGTCTCTTTCTCAGTCGGTCGAGTCGTTCTCCCGCTGACCCAAAGGTTTGGCAGCTCCGTCCTGCCATTGTGCTGTTGGGCAAGACACTTCACCTCCTCGCCTGCGGGGGCAGTGTGAATGTGTCAGTGTGGTGTGAGTTTGGTGGAGAGGTCATAGGGGCAGAATGGCCGCCATGTCTCCATCAGTTAGATGCATTCAGAAATGTCTAGAAAAGTAAGACTAATGCATTCTAATTAAAATCAAAGGTTAAAGGTCATTGGCCTGGGTTTGGGGCTGGCCCTGGTCCCAGTTGCAGGTACAACACTGACCCTGGTTAATGTTAGCTCACCTTTTACTGAGGACAGATCTGTTTCTAGCCAAGGCAAGTTTATTTGTGTATCATAATTCATACACAGAGTAATTCAAAGTGCTTTACAAAAAAAAAAAAGAAAAAAAAAAGAGGCAAGTTTAAAAGTACAAAGACAAGAATTACAATTAAAACAATGAGATCAAATTTAAAAAGTATAATTAAGAATCCATTTAAAATTAAATTAAAAGAGAAGAGTGCAGATAAAACACTTTCAGCTGACATGCACAGCTAAAAAGAACAGTTTTAAGTCTGGACTTGAACATCGTCAGGAAGACAGCTCCAGAGTTTAGTCCTGACTCTGGGACCAGCAGAGACCTGTCCCCGAGGTCCTCAGAGTCCCAGCAGAGACCTGTCCCTGAGGTCTTCAGAGTCCCAGCAGAGACCTGTCCCCGAGGTCCTCAGAGTCCCAGCAGAGACCTGTCCCTGAGGTCTTCAGAGTCCCAGCAGAGACCTGTCCCTGAGGTCCTCAGAGTCTCAGCAGAGACCTGTCCCTGAGGTCCTCAGAGTCTCAGCAGAGACCTGTCCCTGAGGTCCACAGAGTCCCAGCAGAGACCTGTCCCTGAGGTCCTCAGAGTCCCAGCAGAGACCTGTCCCTGAGGTCCTCAGAGTCTCAGCAGAGACCTGTCCCTGAGGTCCTCAGAGTCTCAGCAGAGACCTGTCCCTGAGGTCCTCAGAGTCCCAGCAGAGACCTGTCCCTGAGGTCCACAGAGTCCCAGCAGAGACCTGTCCCTGAGGTCCTCAGAGTCCCAGCAGAGACCTGTCCCTGAGGTCCTCAGAGTCTCAGCAGAGACCTGTCCCTGAGGTCCACAGAGTCCCAGCAGAGACCTGTCCCTGAGGTCCTCAGAGTCTCAGCAGAGACCTGTCCCTGAGGTCCTCAGAGTCCCAGCAGAGACCTGTCCCTGAGGTCCACAGAGTCCCAGCAGAGACCTGTCCCTGAGGTCCTCAGAGTCCCAGCAGAGACCTGTCCCTGAGGTCCTCAGAGTCCCAGCAGAGACCTGTCCCTGAGGTCCTCAGAGTCCCAGCAGAAACCTGTCCCTGAGGTCCTCAGAGTCCCAGCAGAGACCTGTCCCTGAGGTCCTCAGAGTCCCAGCAGAGACCTGTCCCTGAGGTCCTCAGAGTCCCAGCAGAGACCTGTCCCTGAGGTCCTCAGAGTCCCAGCAGAGACCTGTCCCTGAGGTCCTCAGAGTCCCAGCAGAGACCTGTCCCTGAGGTCCTCAGAGTCCCAGCAGAGACCTGTCCCTGAGGTCCTCAGAGTCCCAGCAGAGACCTGTCCCTGAGGTCCTCAGAGTCCCAGCAGAGACCTGTCCCTGAGGTCCTCAGAGTCCCAGCAGAGACCTGTCCCTGAGGTCCTCAGAGTCCCAGCAGAGACCTGTCCCTGAGGTCCTCAGAGTCCCAGCAGAGACCTGTCTCTGAGGTCCTCAGAGTCCCAGCAGAGACCTGTCCCTGAGGTCCTCAGAGTCCCAGCAGAGACCTGTCCCCGAGGTCCTCAGAGTCCCAGATGGTTCTTATGGGACCAACAGGTCAGAGATGTGTTTGGTGCTAAGCCATGGAGAGACTGGTGCACAGCAGAGCTGTACTCTGTTCTCTGAGCGACAGGAAGCAGAGACCTGAGGACAGGACTAATATGGTCATACTTCCTGGTTTTAGTCAGGACCAGCAGCAGCGTTCTGGACGTCCTGCAGCTGTCTAACAGCTGGTTTAGTGAGTCCAGTGAGCAGTGTTACAGGAGTCTCACCTGCTGCAGATGAACACATGAATAAGTCTCTGTAGGTCTGGTTTCGACAGTAAACCTCTGATTCTGGCAATGTTTCTGAGATGGGAAAATGCTGATGATGTTATTGATTTAATGTGACTGCTGAAGTTCAAGTCAGAGTCCAGGATTACCCCTCGGTCTCTAACCTGACTTGGTTTTAGTGAAAGAGGCTTGAGGTGACTCCAGACACTTTCTCATTGTTTCTGTGGCCAAAGATGATTATTTCAGTCTTGTCTACAAATCTTCTACAGAATCTCATCAGAGAAAACTGACTCAGAATCCAGATGAATGTGGTTCTGTGCCTCTCCCTGGGAACTGTTTAAAGACACACAGCTGTATCTGCAGAGAACATATTTAAATGGAGTCGCCTGAAGCTCGTGTTAGCTAACAGCAGTTTGTGTCTGTGCCTCGTGTGGGTCACAGGTCCCCAGTATTTGTATTTTCAGTCCATATTGTATTCTGTCCTGAGTTGCCGTCTGAATACTTATTTAGCTGCGACTCCTCCTGTCTGCTGTTTGTTTTGCCCTGCAGTGGAACGCAAAAGTTACGTGACTGAAATCTATGGCTACACAAAAATCTCAACATTTACTGTGCTAATGTTAAGCATCCAAACATTAACTTGAGTACTGCTAAAGTTACTTCTACTGAGGTCCAAATACTTTTACACATCTAGACCTTTTTCCTCAATAAGTTACTTCAGTCAAATGTAAATATTCTTAACTGTACTTGCAGCTCCTGGTTCCTCGTTGTCTTCTCTTCCTTCTTCCTCAGATCCAGTGTGGATGCTGTTGGAGACGAGCGGAGTCAGAGCTGTGATTATTGGCTGCTCTCTCTGAAGGAAATAGATTAGTCACTGTCAGAGCTCTCCTTTTTAATAACAGAGCACCAACATTGGCTTCTCTGCTGCTGCTGCTGAGGAAAATCCAACCAGGGATCCAGGAATCCACACCAGGACAGAGGCAGAGGGCAGGTATTGTATGGAGTATGCATTTTTCATGTGTTTAAGGGAACAGAGTTGAATATTTTAACAGTATATTGTGACAGGAATCGATGACTTGAACACATCTTCTAGACTTTATTCTCCAGCTCCCTTTGGTCGGTCTAGAGTTCTTGTCAACACTGAAAACATCTGCTGATAAAACAGAGAAAGCAGACAAGTCCAAGGTCAGGTGTAAGGTAAGGTGGTTTGTGGTGGAGAGTTGGTCCAGTTTTATTTTTCTTCTTAAAATAAAAGCAGAAAACACAGCTAGGCTTATTCTGAAGGTGAGATCAAAACAAAAACTCTATGCTTAAGCTGAGGATCTTTGAAGAAGTGATGAAGGCAGATCTTTGAGTCGTGGTTCAAAGCCGCTCCTCGCGTGAGATGAGAGAGCAGAGCTTTACACAGAACGTTCAAAAATAGTAGCTTCATGTCTTTGAAAACATTAAACAGGAGATAAGCTGCAGTTCTGCTCTCACTTTTTAAATATTTGGTTTTATCAGATGAATATGACAATGGACTGAATACAGAGACAGAAATGTGAGCGGCAGATATCATCTGTCATCAAACTTAATTAAAGCCACGCAAATTTATACACAACTTACTGGCCACATTATTGGGTTCACCTGTTCTTATTTGCTTCAGGTTTTTCCCTCCTGGATACCTCTTGATGACAGCAGATGGCGCTGTTCTCCGCAGACAAAGCTAAAGCTTAACGTTTCACTTTCACTCCCAGGGTTCTGCGGGGAACTAAAAAACATTTTAAAGCATTACATTTGATTCCAACAGGCGTTGAAATTGTTAAATCAATTTGAAGTACGATCACTGACATTAGTAGTTTTATTTGTGAATATAAATATGTATTTATAAATAATAATTTACAATTTTCGTAACCTACATGAGTTGATAGATGGAAGAGTTTGCTTCCAGCTGGTCTACATTACCCAAACACCACTGGACTTTCAACAGTGCTATATGAACTGTATTTTACAATTCTTGCAAATCAATGTTGACATTTTAAACTGCTGCGATTGTAAGTTTGTGGCATTAAATTAGACTTGATCAACGCAGGAACCCTGTCTCTTTCTTCCTGTGGTCCTCCTCTGCAGAGCTGATAAACTCTGGAGTACTATTATAGATTCATACATTCATGTGTTACTGACTGTTCTCAAAATATGAATCTATGATTCTGTGATCAATTGAGCGGAGACAGATGAGGCTTATGTCAATGTTTCCACTCAGGACGCTGTTGTTCCAGTTCACTCCGGTGCAGGGGGCGCTCTGAGCGACTCCCGCTGCGAGACAAACCTGCTGAAGTCCAAATCCATGTCAGAACAGAGAAGAAAGGGGATTTAAGAGACTTTGAGTGCTTCAGAAACTGCTGATCCACTGGGATTTTATACACAACTCCTGTATCTCTAGGGCAGTGGTTCCCAACCTCAACATTTTATCATTTGATTTGTTGACAGCCTCACCCTTCGCCTCCCTAACCCTAATAATTAGGAAAAATTATCATCTTCATCTCATCTTCCTTACACTATCATTCAGCTCTAACTTTGACCTTTTTTCTAGGGGCCCACGCAACCCACTGTGAAGCTTTGGCGACCCCTAGTTGGAGTCCCGACCCCCATGTTAGGAATCACTGCTCTAGGGAATGGGCCCAAAAAAAGAAAAAAAAAAAAAAGAAAGAAAAATATCTCCAGTGAGCTGCAGTTGTGTGGTGAAAATGCCAGAGGTCAGAGGAGAAAGGCCAGACTGATTCCAGACGAGAGAACAGTAACTCACATCTTTAAAAGTATTCTCCCTGCAGAGGCTTGTAATGATGTCCCTGAGTTTTGACTGTCAGGCTCTAATCCCGCTCGGAGTGACTGACACCACGCCGCGTCTTTCTATTAACGACATTTTGTGAAGCGACAAATCAACCGTGAAATGAGTATCTTGCAGACAACGCGCGGCGGTCCAGGTCGACGAGGTGCAGCAACCGAGAAAACGCTCCCGAACAAACAGATAACGCAATCAATTTCATGCACTGTGATGGTAAACAGAGGTCTAAATGCTTTGACCCACTTCAGAAAGGCAACGTGCGGAGAAATAGCCCTCTCCAGTTGCATTCTGGGGCAACAACAACATAATAAGGATGGATTACAGAGAGATATTTCGTTTAGACGGTGGGAAAAAGGAAAAGGATAGGCTCAGATGTGTCCTGAAGCAAGGAAAAGGAGACAGTGGAGGATCCAGTTTTAATCTGTGCAGAGACGGAGCCTGCAGGGATCAGCTGTTGGACCTGAGCAGAGGAGAGAGGGGTGTGACTGGAGCGGGACGACGAGGGAGAGGCTGCCATCTACTGGAGACAAGAGGAATCATTAAAACAAGTCAGGTTCTGTTCAAAATCATGTGACGTGATCTTCCTGATGAGCTTTGTTGTTGTTGTTTTCCTCCACGGCGGACTTCCATAAAGGTCACACATGACAAGAGAATAAGCATCACACTACAGGGGAGTTTTTTGCTTTATCCTGGTCATTCAGACTACGGAGGCCCTGAGGGGACATGGTGAAAAAAAAGAAAGACAAGAGAAAAAGAAAAAAAAATCCCGAGAAACTATTAGAGATGCTGCAAATGTTGTTGATGGCTCATGGTTAGAGGAGCAGTGATGGAGGAGGAGCTGGGGGAGTTCCCCAAAGAGGACGAGTTCAGAACAATCTTTACAACGCGCAAAATCCTCTTCAAATGTGTCTCACTTAAATGAAAGCCATGTCTACAGCAAAAAACAGATTTTATTTCTTTATATTTGAGGCCAATCTCAAAATAAAACTCTATAAAGTTCTCCCATGAGTGCGTGACTTCCATCGTTATAATACACTGGCTGACCCGGAAAGTAAACAATTGCTTTAAAAACTTTCCCGGGATCTTGCAAAACGTTCTCAGGATTTTGCAAAACTTTCTTGGGATCTCGCCATAGTTTCTTGGGATCTTGCTTCCTTTCATTTTTTTTTTCAACTATGTCCCCTGAGGTGCTCCGTACTAACTCTGCTCCTGTTCTCTACTCGAGTGTCTGGTTTCATTTCTGCAGGTGGAACAATCACAGACGCAGTAACCCATCAGAGAAACCAAAGATGTAGTGCACCTCTGACCTGTAACCCAAACAAACATGGTGGATTGTTGCTGTTTTTCCCATAAAACTCCAGAATCCTGTGTCTCTGAGCAGCTCTGTCCTTATTTGTGAGGGGACAGCAGCAGAAGCCAGTTGTACAAAGACTTGTGAAAGAAAAAGTGGGTTTGTTTGAATGTGGTGGTTACAGTTCATACAGGATTGACTTCTGAGTTACATTAAACAAATAAGGAAAAATTTAATACTGAATCAAGAACAAAGTTTCAAATCTAAAAAGTAAAAAACAAACCTTTTTATCACAGAGCTTTTAATTACCTTGATTTTTTGTTTTACTTTGATTTAAAGCCATTCCTGTACTTTTTGTTCTTGCCAAAAACCAAAATGGCCCCTTTTGTAAATTTTAGTTTTGTGCATCTAAACAGAAAAATGAATGAACACAAAAATACACAGACTCCTTGATTTAACAGCAGTTTTAAAGTGAATACTTTAATTCTGACACATTCGTTTCCATTTTACAAGCATTACTAAAACAAATGGCCATATTATATTAATTTCTTTCATATTAAGAAAATCGGCCCGACATATCGGTAAAAAAACGATTTCTGAGCTGATGCTTCGTAGTGACGGAAGCTTAACCCCTTAATGCCTGAATTTATTTCCAATAATTATGTGTTCAGATTATAATAATAGATCAGTAAACACAGTTAAAGCTTTTCACTAAATACTTTTAAATAAACTTGTGATGCTTTACAAATGAACAGCTTTGAAAACAAGACACAAAAACACTCTTTACTCATGAAGCTTTCTGTCTGACATTGTTTTTAAGCCTGGAGACAGACAAACTTATGCATGGAACGGACGGAAGCAGTTGTTGTGCTGTGTGTGTTTGTTTAAGCTCAGGTGAACATTGCACTTTTCACATTTGAACACAGTTTGTCCTGAACAGGCATCAAAGGAAAACACGCATTATTTCTGCAGCAGTCTTGGATTAAATGTTACGCTGCGAGTTAGCAACACACGGCGTGAAGGGGTTAAGGCTGAAATGATCAGAACGAGTCCGGTGACGGTGTCTGGGCTTTAGAAACGCACAGCAGCACTTCCTGGTTTCATGTGTCTATGTAGAGTCGTGAGACCGAGCGTTTTCAGCTCTGGAGAAGGGCAGCGCCTCAGCGTACAGGATTACTCAAACAGAATACTACTGCAGCTCTGTTTCTGAGGAGGAAACAGGGTTAAAGACAGGAAGTTAAGTTAAGTTTCAGTGCACTGTTGCTGTTCATCTGCCATTTTCTCCTTTCTCTGTATTTAGAACAAATCTGACTGAAAAAGCAGCCATTTTAAATAAACTTTTACCTTACAGCAGCAGTGTGGAGCTTAAGAGTTTACAGATAAATCCATTGGACCATTTTAAAAACTCCACACTCACAGCAGCAGTCTCCTCCTGCAGCTGAAATCCCCAAAGAGAAGCTGTAGTGACACTTTCCTCCACAGTATCACACCTGTCCAGAGCCGACGGACAGATTTCAAACTGAAGAAAAATCTGTCTCATGGAGAAAAGCTTAAACTTCACTGCACTGAATCCAAGTTAGCTCCTCCTGCTGCTGCTGGGGTGAGAGGAGTTACTGGGGCTAAGTACTGAATAATGAGGTATTAAAGTCTGGGTAATAATAAAAAGGGAAGAGGGAGGGGCGTGTGGAGAGTACGGGGAGAGGAGAGGGACAAAAGACACGAGAGAGAAGGAGAGAGAAGAGTGGAGCTGAGAGGAGTGAGGAGTTTTGGAGATGTTGGTTCTTTTACTCTCAGCTCGAAAGCACAGGAGTCCTTTAGACCAGCGCTTCTCAAACTGTGGTACAGGTCCCACTGGTGGCACTCAAGAGTCTTTTCCAGTTCAAGTCCTGGTTTAGATTATGTTAGAGACAGTTTTAGTCCTGGTTTAGTTCTGGTTTAGACCTGGTTTAGACCTGGTTTAGTCCTGGTTTAGTTCTGGTTTAGACCTGGTTTAGACCTGGTTTAGTCCTGGTTTAGACCTGGTTTAGACCTGGTTTAGTCCTGGTTTAGTCCTGGTTTAGACCTGGTTTAGTCCTGGTTTAGTCCTGGTTTAGACCTGGTTTAGACCTGGTTTACTCCTGGTTTAGACCTGGTTTAGACCTGGTTTAGTCCTGGTTTAGACCTGGTTTAGACCTGGTTTAGTCCTGGTTTAGACCTGGTTTAGTCCTGGTTTAGTCCTGGTTTAGACCTGGTTTAGTCCTGGTTTAGTCCTGGTTTAGTCCTGGTTTACACCTGGTTTAGTCCTGGTTTAGTCCTGGTTTAGACCTGGTTTAGACCTGGTTTAGACCTGGTTTAGTCCTGGTTTAGACCTGGTTTAGTTCTGGTTTAGTCCTGGTTTAGACCTGGTTTAGACCTGGTTTAGTCCTGGTTTAGTCCTGGTTTAGACCTGGTTTAGACCTTGTTTAGTTCTGGTTTAGTCCTGGTTTAGACCTGGTTTAGACCTGGTTTAGTCCTGGTTTAGACCTGGTTTAGACCTTGTTTAGTTCTGGTTTAGTCCTGGTTTAGACCTGGTTTAGATCTGGTTTAGTCCTGGTTTAGCCCTGGTTTACTCCTGGTTTAGACCTGGTTTAGTCCTGGTTTAGACCTGGTTTAGACCTGGTTTAGTCCTGGTTTAGACCTGGTTTAGACCTTGTTTAGTTCTGGTTTAGTCCTGGTTTAGACCTGGTTTAGATCTGGTTTAGACCTGGTTTAGACCTGGTTTAGTCCTGGTTTAGACCTGGTTTAGACCTGGTTTAGTCCTGGTTTAGACCTGGTTTAGACCTGGTTTAGTCCTGGTTTAGTCCTGGTTTAGTCCTGGTTTAGACCTGGTTTAGTCCTGGTTTAGTCCTGGTTTAGTCCTGGTTTAGACCTGGTTTAGTCCTGGTTTAGACCTGGTTTAGACCTGGTTTAGACCTGGTTTAGTCCTGGTTTAGTTCTGGTTTAGACCTGGTTTAGTCCTGGTTTAGTCCTGGTTTAGACCTGGTTTAGACCTTGTTTAGTCCTGGTTTAGACCTGGTTTAGTCCTGGTTTAGACCTGGTTTAGACCTGGTTTAGACCTGGTTTAGTCCTGGTTTAGTTCTGGTTTAGACCTGGTTTAGTCCTGGTTTAGTCCTGGTTTAGACCTGGTTTAGTCCTGGTTTAGTCCTGGTTTAGACCTGGTTTAGTCCTGGTTTAGACCTGGTTTAGTCCTGGTTTAGTCCTGGTTTAGTCCTGGTTTACACCTGGTTTAGTCCTGGTTTAGTCCTGGTTTAGTCCTGGTTTAGACCTGGTTTAGACCTGGTTTAGACCTGGTTTAGTCCTGGTTTAGTTCTGGTTTAGACCTGGTTTAGTCCTGGTTTAGTCCTGGTTTAGTCCTGGTTTAGACCTGGTTTAGTCCTGGTTTAGACCTGGTTTAGACCTGGTTTAGACCTGGTTTAGTCCTGGTTTAGACCTGGTTTAGACCTGGTTTAGTCCTGGTTTAGTCCTGGTTTAGACCTGGTTTAGACCTTGTTTAGTTCTGGTTTAGTCCTGGTTTAGACCTGGTTTAGATCTGGTTTAGTCCTGGTTTAGTCCTGGTTTAGCCCTGGTTTACTCCTGGTTTAGACCTGGTTTAGTCCTGGTTTAGACCTGGTTTAGACCTGGTTTAGTCCTGGTTTAGACCTGGTTTAGACCTTGTTTAGTTCTGGTTTAGTCCTGGTTTAGACCTGGTTTAGATCTGGTTTAGACCTGGTTTAGACCTGGTTTAGTCCTGGTTTAGACCTGGTTTAGACCTGGTTTAGTCCTGGTTTAGACCTGGTTTAGACCTGGTTTAGTCCTGGTTTAGTCCTGGTTTAGTCCTGGTTTAGACCTGGTTTAGTCCTGGTTTAGTCCTGGTTTAGACCTGGTTTAGTCCTGGTTTAGTCCTGGTTTAGTCCTGGTTTAGACCTGGTTTAGTCCTGGTTTAGACCTGGTTTAGACCTGGTTTAGACCTGGTTTAGTCCTGGTTTAGTTCTGGTTTAGACCTGGTTTAGTCCTGGTTTAGTCCTGGTTTAGACCTGGTTTAGACCTTGTTTAGTTCTGGTTTAGTCCTGGTTTAGACCTGGTTTAGTCCTGGTTTAGACCTGGTTTAGACCTGGTTTAGTCCTGGTTTAGTCCTGGTTTAGACCTGGTTTACTCCTGGTTTAGACCTGGTTTAGACCTGGTTTAGTCCTGGTTTAGTCCTGGTTTAGACCTGGTTTACTCCTGGTTTAGACCTGGTTTACTCCTGGTTTAGACCTGGTTTAGACCTGGTTTAGTCCTGGTTTAGTCCTGGTTTAGACCTGGTTTAGTCCTGGTTTAGTCCTGGTTTAGACCTGGTTTAGACCTTGTTTAGTTCTGGTTTAGTCCTGGTTTAGACCTGGTTTAGTCCTGGTTTAGTCCTGGTTTAGACCTGATTTACTCCTGGTTTAGACCTGGTTTAGACCTGGTTTAGTCCTGGTTTAGTCCTGGTTTAGACCTGGTTTACTCCTGGTTTAGACCTGGTTTACTCCTGGTTTAGACCTGGTTTAGACCTGGTTTAGTCCTGGTTTAGTCCTGGTTTAGACCTGGTTTACTCCTGGTTTAGACCTGGTTTACTCCTGGTTTAGACCTGGTTTAGACCTGGTTTAGTCCTGGTTTAGTCCTGGTTTAGACCTTGTTTAGTTCTGGTTTAGTCCTGGTTTAGACCTGGTTTAGATCTGGTTTAGTCCTGGTTTAGTCCTGGTTTAGCCCTGGTTTACTCCTGGTTTAGACCTGGTTTAGTCCTGGTTTAGACCTGGTTTAGACCTGGTTTAGTCCTGGTTTAGACCTGGTTTAGACCTTGTTTAGTTCTGGTTTAGTCCTGGTTTAGACCTGGTTTAGATCTGGTTTAGACCTGGTTTAGACCTGGTTTAGTCCTGGTTTAGACCTGGTTTAGACCTGGTTTAGTCCTGGTTTAGACCTGGTTTAGACCTGGTTTAGTCCTGGTTTAGTCCTGGTTTAGACCTGGTTTAGTCCTGGTTTAGTCCTGGTTTAGACCTGGTTTAGTCCTGGTTTAGTCCTGGTTTAGTCCTGGTTTAGACCTGGTTTAGTCCTGGTTTAGACCTGGTTTAGACCTGGTTTAGACCTGGTTTAGTCCTGGTTTAGTTCTGGTTTAGACCTGGTTTAGTCCTGGTTTAGTCCTGGTTTAGACCTGGTTTAGACCTTGTTTAGTTCTGGTTTAGTCCTGGTTTAGACCTGGTTTAGTCCTGGTTTAGACCTGGTTTAGACCTGGTTTAGTCCTGGTTTAGTCCTGGTTTAGACCTGGTTTACTCCTGGTTTAGACCTGGTTTAGACCTGGTTTAGTCCTGGTTTAGTCCTGGTTTAGACCTGGTTTACTCCTGGTTTAGACCTGGTTTACTCCTGGTTTAGACCTGGTTTAGACCTGGTTTAGTCCTGGTTTAGTCCTGGTTTAGACCTGGTTTAGTCCTGGTTTAGTCCTGGTTTAGACCTTGTTTAGTTCTGGTTTAGTCCTGGTTTAGACCTGGTTTAGATCTGGTTTAGTCCTGGTTTAGTCCTGGTTTAGCCCTGGTTTACTCCTGGTTTAGACCTGGTTTAGTCCTGGTTTAGACCTGGTTTAGACCTGGTTTAGACCTGGTTTAGTCCTGGTTTAGACCTGGTTTAGACCTGGTTTAGCGTCTCTGAGCTCTAACGTCTTTAGCTTGTGTCTCTGTCTCTTTATCCTGGTGTGTAATAAAATCAAACCTCTGTCTCTGAGGAGCGTCTCCTTTAACGTCTTCTCTGTGTCTTAGCAACTTCTGTCCCCTCCGTCTCAGATTAAATCCTCCCTGACCCTGTCTTCTTTTCTTCTTTTCCTGTCACACTCCTCGCTCCAGAGACTGCAACAGAACCTTTACCTCTGCTGTTGGTTCATTCACCGTGCAGTCCTGTAACAAGGCTGGACTCGCAGGTTGACTGTGTTACATCTCTGTAGGAAAGGGTGACCAGACGTCCCCATTTAACCAGGACAGTCCCAGTTTTAGGCTCCTTGTCCCATGTCCCAACACAGATCTGTAAAAACACTCATATGTCCCAGTTTTTAACAAACCATGTCCCAGTTGTCCCCATTTTAAGCAAAAGAGAAGCACAGGAAACTAAAAACACATTTGTCTAAAAACTTTTGTCACTAAAATTATTATCAATATTAATTAAATCATTATTTTCTATTAATAAAATGCCATTAAATTCAAAACTTAAGCCCTAGTGCCATGTACTTTGACAGAAAATTGTGTAGATTTTGGAAGCTTGGTGAGTTCAAATGCATCGTTATTAGTGGAAAAAAATGTGTTCCAATTTTTGGGTCTGGAAATCTGGTCGCCCTCCTGCAGGAACGATGCAGTCAGAGCTGACAAAGCAGCGTTGCTCGCAATATTACTGCGTCTTATGCTCACGCAAAATTCTCATTTCCATATCAGATTTGCAGCAGCAATTATTTGCAGTTTCTCTTCGTAAATCACACGCAACACAAAGAACCAACGCTATTTTTCAATCTGCACTCACAATTTAGCAGCTTCTTCATAAACATGGCCCTGAGACTTTAACAAACATGGCGCTTGTTTGACTAAAAAACTACAAAAAAAACTACAAAAAACAAAAAAACAAAAAGAAAAACAAACAAAAAACTTATATCTCTGGGTCATGGTTCTTCATGGTTCCAAGTGTGAGAACTCAGGAACTCAGCAGAACTCAGGAACTTTTTTACCTTGATGGTTAAAAGAATTGTTGTGGGGCGTCCCCCTGCCGTCTCTGCAGGTCTTACAGGTCTGAGCTCTGCCAACCCGGAGTCAGGGGAGGTCTCAGGAGAAAGTGACACAGCGATGTTAGAGCTACAGAGGTTTATTTCTCGATTTTTGTTGTGGAAATGCAGCCAAATGGGAGAAAAAAATGTTACACAAAGGGGAAAATGAAAGTAAAGCCGAGCGAGGGATAACACAGGACTACTCTGAACTGTAGGGGGCGCTCCAGAGGAAAATGAGGCAAAGTTACTGAGTTCCACATTAAGAGCCTGTACCATCTTCATATTGTAAATCCTTTTCCCCAACGTCCTCTGGTCCCGGGCCACTGGAAACCAAACTGCAACACGGTAAAAATCAGCAGTAAAAACCCATGCTACTGTATTTTTCAGACTATAAGTGGCTCCGGAGTACAAGTGGCACTCGCCAAAAAATGCATAATGAAGAAGAAAAAAACGTATATAAGTCTCACTGGACTATAAGTCGCATTTTTGGGGGGAAATTATTTTACAAAATCCGACACCAAGAACAGACATTTCATGTTGAAAGGCAAGTTATAGTAATAATAGAATAGAGAACAACAGCTGAATAGGTGTGCGCTATGCTAACGTAACACATTGATGGTTATTCAGCTACATGAAGCATAAACAACGAACTGAATAGGTGTCTCGTATGTTAACGTAATATATTAACAGTTATTCACATAACTATAGCATAAAGAACATAATATAACAAGTTCACCAAACTCACCATCTCACTCCTAATCGCTAAATCCTTTAAATTCTTCATCCTCGGTGTCGCTTCTGAACAACTCCGCCAACTCCGGAGGTAGACGAAGCGCCGCTTCCTCCTCTGCGTGGCTGTCGTCAGACTCAGCATCAGTTCCATTTCCAATTATTCCGCTCTTTCTCAGTTGTCTTTATAGCCTAAGTTGTTAGTGGTAATGTTTACATTTTAAATTGTCAGTGGTACAGGTGCAGCAGATGCTGGGACACAAGCCTAGAGCGCCCTCTAACCAACACCTGAAATATTTTAATATATAAGTCACACCTGAGTATACGTCACACCCCGAGCCAGACGATGGATAAAAGTGCGACTTATAGTCTGGAACATACTGTATATTCTTGTATAAGTACTGTGTAGTATAAGTACTGTGTATAAGGTATATTGTGTGTATTTTGTGTATATTCAGTACACATGAGTCCTGTCTCCTGTGTGATCTGTGACAAACTGCTGTCCTTTGTGAAAACCTAACAGTAAATGTACACACTTGTACTACACACACTACTCACACTGTTCAGCACACATACTCTCCTCTGAGGAAGTACTCCACATCTGTAAAAGTACTGTTACTGCAAAATTATATTACTCAAGTGTAAGTAAAAGTACTAGGTATGGAATATAATGTTTACATAAGTACAAATGACCTTTTTGTTTTTGTAATTGCAAAAACTTCTACTACTGCTGCTACTACTACTGTTACTACTACTACTAACACTACTACTACTACTGCTACTACTACTACTAACACTACTACTACTGTTACTACTACTACTACTACTACTACTACTGTTACTACTACTACTAACACTACTACTACTACTGCTGCTACTACTACTAACACTACTACTACTACTACTACTACTAACACTACTACTACTAACACTACTACTACTACTGCTGCTACTACTACTACTACTACTACTACTACTACTACTACTGTTACTACTACTACTAACACTACTACTACTACTGTTACTACTACTACTAACACTACTACTACTAACACTACTACTACTACTGCTGCTACTACTACTACTACTACTACTACTACTACTACTACTGTTACTACTACTACTAACACTACTACTACTACTGTTACTACTACTACTAACACTACTACTACTACTGTTACTACTACTACTAACACTACTACTACTGTTACTACTACTACTACTACTACCACTACTACTACTACAACTACTACTACTACCACTACTACTACTACTACTACTACTACTGTTACTACTACTACTAACACTACTACTACTACTGTTACTACTACTACTAACACTACTACTACTACTACTACTACTGTTACTACTAACACTACTACTACTACTGTTACTACTACTACTACTACTACTACTACTGTTACTACTACTACTAACACTACTACTACTACTGCTACTACTACTACTAACACTACTACTACTGTTACTACTACTACTACTACTACTACTGTTACTACTACTACTACTACTACTACTACTGCTGCTACTACTACTACTACTACTACTACTACTACTACTACTGTTACTACTACTACTAACTACTACTACTACTGTTACTACTACTACTAACACTACTACTACTACTGTTACTACTACTACTAACACTACTACTACTACTACTACTACTGTTACTACTAACACTACTACTACTACTGTTACTACTACTACTACTACTACTACTACTGTTACTACTACTACTAACACTACTACTACTACTGCTACTACTACTACTAACACTACTACTACTGTTACTACTACTACTACTACTACTACTGTTACTACTACTACTAACACTACTACTACTACTGCTACTACTACTACTGTTACTACTACTACTAACACTACTACTACTACTGCTACTACTATTAACACTACTACTGCTACTACTACTATTACTACCACCACAGGAGAAAACATATTAATTTAAAAACATTCCACAGAAAAAGTACTAAAAAGTACTTCAACTAGTGTAAAGAGTACTGAGTAAAAGTACTGCGCTCCTCTGTCCTGGGCTCAGATCCGTCCCAGTGTGGTTGGGACTGTTCCTGTTTGGTTCATGGCAGTCACATTCTGCTGCTCTCACTTCCGCCTCTGATGGAACAGAGTTTTATTACACCGCCTTAACGTGGACCCCCCACCTCCGCCGCCTCGGAGAAGTAAACAGGAGCAGCCCACAGAAGCAGCAGGGAACACGGAGGGAGGGACACGAGGAGGTGTGGAGTTACAGATACTTTTAATCTGGTCCAGTATCGAGTGGGACAGGGTTGTGTCAGGACGGATGTTTCATTTGGCATAGATTTTTACACCAGATGCCCTTCCTTGTAGGACTGGGCGCTTTAGATAAATAACTGGACTGGGTTTGTTAAAAGGAGAAACAGTGAGACTACCATCAGGGTCACTTTTGTTTTGTTTAAAGCAGAACTTTCTTTGCTGTTTCTGCCTCATGTTCCTCGCAGAGCTCCACCTTCTTCCAGCTGACTCCTCCCTCAGCTTTACTTTCTTTTTCTCCTCATCTCCGTACAAAGTTTCCTCTGCCATGAAGAAAACAGAAATAAAACCATCGCTAGCTAGAAAGAGAAGGGGGCTACATTCTGAGGGGGGAGTTAAACTTTAAAAAAGTAAAAGTACACACAACAGTAAGACAAATGAGTACAGCCATATGTGGAGTAAATTTGTGGAATAGTCTTGAAGAGACGTTTAAACAAATCCAAAAACATATTTCAATTTAGAATGATGTATAAAAAATCATTATTAGAGAAATACCTGAGTGATATTGTTACAGTGTGGTTTGTTTGGAAACAGTCTGACTCTGTGTAAGAAGTTTTAGTAGATTTTTTGTACATGTTGCTGATTATGATCATGGATAAATTGTAAAAATGGGGTAGAAATAAATAAGCTTAGCTTCATTCTGCTCCTTTTGAACATGCTTTTAAAGTTTAATATTTGTTTGCTTGTTTTACCCTTGTACAGCGTCTTTGAGTGTCATGAAAAGTGCTTTTATAAATGAAATGTATTATTATTATTATTATTATTATTATTATTATTATTATTATTATTATTATTAAATACTTTGTTTTTTTCTCTTTAAAAATATGAAATGTATATTTGTTATCTGTATACCTTAAACTAATGACTCTAATTTTGGGGGATTTTTTTGGTAATGTATATTGTATTTATGTTCAATAAATTCATTCATTCATTGTTTGACGGCCCAGAGACACCAGGGGGCACTGCAGGACCCTTCCTTCACCTCACAACAACTCATTTAACCATCACAGACTCTGAAACTGTTTATTTAAGGTAAAAAAGTGACTGAGTTCTGTTTTAGGAGAAACCTTCAGGCACACGAACAGTTTCCTTATGACGTTCTCAGCTGAGTTGTCAAGAATATTCCATGATCGTAGTCTTTGTTTGTTGTTGTTGTTTCTTGTTGTTGTTGCACATTTTCTGTTTTATTTTGGTGAAGTGTCTAACCTTCTCTTGTTCCACATTTACTTCTTGTCCTTGTGTGGCCCTCCTGTACGGAAGAGGATTAGGGCCATTGTAAAAAAAAAAAGTTTTTTGAGGGTTAAGTTCTGAGATTAAAGTCAGAAGTATGGGTGCCTGTAAGGACTGACGTTGTGCAAGAAAAAGAGTACAAAATCCATACAATAAACAATATAAATGCATTATTATTGATGAGGTTGTGATATTGTCTTTGTTTGTGTCAGAAAATACATTTTTTATACGTTCTAGAGCACTTTCTCTTGCGCTGTTGCCTCAGCGACAGTAATGGACGGGCCGTCGCCGTGGCAACAATAAACAGAGCGCAAATTCTTAAGCAGCGAATTAAACGACTAAATGGTGACTACTTCCCCAATAAGTGTTTAAGTGCATTCTTGTATGTTTCTGTGGGTAAAAATGTTTAATTTTTTACATACAATACGTAATATTTCATAGCAGGAGCCTTCCTTACAGGCCACCGTAGTTTCACTACAGGTGCCTGGAAGGATCAAACCTGAGTCATGTTCATTTGTGCAGCGCAGGCGGAAACCACAGGTGCAGACATAGTGGAAGAATTCTGACTTTTTCTCAGAATTCTGACTTTAATCTCAGAACTTAACCCTCAAAAATATTGTTTTTTACAATGGCCCTAATCCTCTTCCATACTCCTCTCCTAGTTTATGTTTATTTCATGTGTTTATTGACATGTGTTGTATTCTTCCCTTGTCCATGTCTCAGTTTGTGTTGTTTTTTTTGTGAGTTTTTCCTACCTCTGCTTTTGGACCGTGAGCAGATTTTTGCCTTACTTTTCTGGATTTGTTTGTCTTGAACTTACCTGCTTTGGTGAGTTTTTTGCGGTGGTTTTATCGCTCGCATGCAGGTTAGGAGCTGGGTTTAACCTCGCTGGCACATCTCTGCTTTACTGTGTCTATTATACTCTGTGTATTGTTGTATTGTTAATGCTTTGTCCTGGACGACGGATGAAAATGATTTAGCATTGTGCTGAATCTGATGCGTTCACGGCCATTTTGTGTGAAAATATAAACATTGTACGTTCATTAACATGCACCGTCCCATCCAAATAAATTAATACATGACATAAAATGAAAACATAAGTTGGGATCAAATTCAAAACAGTAAATTAGACATTTTTAGACAGAAATGTGTCCTCTGAATTAATCTGAGTCAGGTCCATTCACTAAAATGACCTCATTACAGTGAGATGTGATGGATTAAATCTGGACAAACGCTGACAAACCGTTGTGGTCATGTTTCTGTAAATACTGTCCAACAAAACTTCATTTTTTAACTTAATCTTACGTATCCTTTAGCTTATTGTGCTAATTACAGACATTAATAGATATTTTAAAGCAGATGTGTCCAAAATGCAGTCAGAGTTTTTGCTTGGCCCTCAGCTTCTATCACAAAATGCATTACTTATGGCCCTTTTGTGCAGTGTCTCTGTCGCTTTCTCTTTGTCTGTCTTTTGTGAATCTCAGCTACTCTCTGCCTTGTGTTTTCAAATTAGTGTTTCAAAAAATAATTGCAGTTTTTATGTTCAAAGATGTTATTTTGTTGGGACTTAGATTAGTTTAGATTGAACTTTATTAATCTCACAGTGGAGAAATTCACTTGTTTAGGCAGCTCTTGTACAGAATAAAGTGCAGAAAGCATGAAAATAAAGTGAGCATCACAGACAAAAAAGTGCAAGACAAAAGTGACTTTTTTTAAATTGTTTTCAGAGAAAATAATTTATAATTATTTGACTTTTGAAAACAAAATACTTATAAAACAATGCACATTTTATTTATTCTGTATTCAGTTCTTAGAAAACATCGGCCCGTCTTCAGATCTGGCCCTCATTGGAAAAAGTTTGGACCCCCCTGCTTTAAAGGCTCTATATTCTGCTTTTATTTATATTTTAAACCAACCTTGGCCACTTCTAGAACAGCAGCACGTTTTACAGCCTTTAAACACATTGTGTGACTAAAAGAAAGTGTGGTACTGTGTCGTCTCGTGCATTTTCCTCAGGACAGGATCAGAACGTCCTGGGTCCTCAGTAACAACAGCGGAGGAACAGCTGCAGAGACGAGCTGCCTGTGTTTCATTTACAAAACAATAAACAAAAATGACGCCTGGACCAAGTCAAATATAAAATCCCCATCTGTGTTAAGTTCTTTTAGTCCTTTTCCCATGTGTGCCACTAGGGGTCACTATCTGCCAGTGTTAGATTCTCTCCTCTCTGCACCGCTGCGGTTCAAAACAAAACAAAAACATATGTAACTGAAAACTATGTAACTCTATTTATATACAACATGTTAATGAACAATAAATCAAATATTAGTTTCACTGATAACAATGGTACAGCTGAGTTAGTAACAATTATAGATATATTTTACATAAAGCCAAGTTGTTTATGTTTGTATTTGAATGTATTTATTTGACAGGGACACAGACCTCAAAAGGGAAATATGTTTTGTGCCAGGTTTTAGCAGAGCTGACAGGAAAATGTTACAGCAGAGTTTAACAAAAGGTTTGTGTAAATTAAAAACATGTTAAAAGTAAATCATTCATATTAGGTCCACAAATAACAATCACTCAAGCAAATTCTAAAAAAAACCCCACTTCCAATAGACCTAAATACTATCATTCACTCATTCATTCACTCACTTGCGTACAAACACGTTCACACACAACCGTTCATGTTTACAATGTTTACATACAGTTTATTGTTTTGGTTCTAAATCTGCATCACCGATCGTCCAATCAGAAAAGAGACCATTGTTTAGATTTAGACTGCAGTACCGTTTTAAACCAGCAGGGGCACTGCTGCTGCTTACTGTTTATTGTTCCATTACCATTTTGTGAAATGACTGTTGTATCATTATTTATTGTTTTTTATTCACATTTTTAACACTGGGGAATACTTCACCACTGCCATCAAGAAACAGGCCAGCAGAGGGCAGCAGAGGGCAGCAGAGGGCAGCTCAGTTATGCCGTTTTTGAACAGAAACTGAGAAAAAAAGAGCTGTTTATTTTCTTAAACTTTGTGTCTGATCCATTTTCCTCCCTAAGTAAAACTGTCTGTGAGGAATCAGTGGAAACAGAGCTGTGCACCGTTTTTTGGTCAGTGCTTCCTGGAGTGGGCGGGGCTTCATTGGACCGAGTGTGGTGAGGCCTCAGAAACTCAGTGCCAGAGAATACAGGATTATAACAGAACACAGCTCCAGGTCTGTTTCTGATGATACACTGTAAAAAATATCTGTAGATTTCATGGTAAAAATCTGTAAAATCTCAACAGTAAAAGACCGTAGTTGATATATCGGTAAAATACTGTTTTGGTTACGGTAATTAACTGTAATATTAAAAATAAGGCAAAATTGTATTTTTTAGTTTTATTTTTTGTAATGTATACAGTATAGCACTGTTAAAATAATTAAGTCGTGTTTATTACAGTTTAACAGCTTTTTAAAAGATAATAACTTTAAATTTTACAGTAAATGTTGATTAAAATGTAAGTCCCAAACTAAAATATACCTTAATCTATTTTTTTTGAAAGATAAGTTTAAAATTTACAGTAAATAATAATAAAAACTCAAGTTAAAAACTGTAAAAACAACATTTGTGATAATATTATACTGTAAAATGAAATACAGGCCTCTTGTAATTTTTACGGTAGAATTCTGGCAACCACAGCTGCCAATTTTTTACCGTAAAATTTACAGATTTTTTTTACAGTGTAGATAGATAGATAGATAGATAGATAGATAGATAGATAGATAGATAGATAGATAGTGTTTATTCAGACGTACTCATATATATTTGACAGACATATAACAAAATTAGTCATTGTATAAATCAAAACCATTTCAATTGTCAACAAACTATCACCAATATAAATAAGTAAATAATTAAATATATATATTGTCTTGAAAAGAAATAACTTTGTATTTTCCACGTCTGAATAGGAGCAGGAAGAAGTAAAAAACTTATTTAATCCCACCGCTCTTCACAAATCCTTCCCCATACAAAAATTAATTCAACTTCCTTTTAACATTAATACTCAATTTATTTTATCCACATACTTAGCAAAAATCATTTCTTTATATCTGTTTTTAAACTGCTTCATATTTGGACGTTGTTTCAATTCATGATTCCATTTTTTTACCCCACAAACAGAAACAAAAACTCTTCTCAGTCTTTTATTGATCCTGAAGGAAATTCAAGTTCCAGCAGCAACTTCACAAACAACAGCTACAATATTAGTAAAGAGCAATACAAAGAATATAACAGTGTAATAATATAATATAGAAATGAAAATATAAAAATAAGAATTAAAAAAATAAATAAAAATTGAGTAGATCTGGTAACGGGGCAGTGTTACACAATAACCTCACAGAACAAACAGCAGTAAGGATACAAGGAAAAAGATTAAATACAACTACATCTGTAGTAGTAGTAGTAGTAGTAGTAGTAGTAGTAGTAGTAGTAGTAGTAGTAGTAGTAGTAACAACAGTACTTGTAGTGGTGTAGATGGAAAATTTGGCAGGATTAGTACCAAATAACATTATTATTCAACTAAAAGTAGGTTTTAGAGCTGTATTTTCAAATATGTTTAAAAAAAGTATGTATCTGAGTAAAAGTACACAGCACAGTACACGTTTTTATTTCTTACCCTCGAGCTGAGAGAAAAAGCTTCTTCTCTGAGTCTCCGGTTCTTCCATTTGTCCCAACCTGGTTCTAAACTGGTCTATCAACTTTTAACTTCATTGATAATTAAACTGCAGCGTTCAGAAGATTCAGAGTTAACCACTTCCTGTCGCAGAGGAAGTGGGATCTCGCCACACGTTTACTGAACACGCAGAGCTGAGCTAAACGTGACTCAGAAACAAATGTTTAACTCTTAACCCTCGTCCTACCAACCCGTTTTACTCCTCGTACCACACAGATAAAATCCTGTAAAAAACAAATTCTCCTCAGAGGTTGAGGGTTAGATTCTGCCTCAGAGGTTGAGGGTTAGATTCTGCCTCAGAGATTGAGGGTTAGATTCTGCCTCAGAGGTTGAGGGTTAGATTCTGCCTCAGAGATTGAGGGCTAGATTCTGCCTCAGAGGTTGAGGGTTAGATTCTGCCTCAGAGGTTGAGGGTTAGATTCTGCCTCACAGGTTGAGGGTTAGATTCTGCCTCAGAGGTTGAGGGTTAGATTCTGCCTCACAGGTTGAGGGTTAGATTCTGCCTCAGAGGTTGAGGGTTAGATTCTGCCTCACAGGTTGAGGGTTAGATTCTGCCTCAGAGGTTGAGGGTTAGATTCTGCCTCACAGGTTGAGGGTTAGATTCTGCCTCAGAGGTTGAGGGTTAGATTCTGCCTCAGAGGTTGAGGGTTAGATTCTGCCTCAGAGGTTGAGGGTTAGATTCTGCTGTTACTGTCCTGGAGCAGAAACTCTGGACTGTCTCTGATCTGAAATGCAGGCTGCATGTGCTGTAATGGTATGGTTCTTGAGGCCAGGACTGTATGAGGGTTCAATTCCTCCATTTTTGTTTTGTTTTGGACAGAACAGAACTGTAACACAGGAGTGCGACTGGGTCAAAAATGAGCCATTTTGGACTTAAAGCATTTACCCCGGGAGCTTCTGGGTCTCCAGGCTGCAGCAGTCACCGTTTTATTTTGGTCTACATCAAAGTATTTGCTGTGCTTGTCCTTCCTGTGTCCCGGTGCTCTCCTCCTCTCCCACCTCTGTCCTAACTCATGTCCCACAGAGACTGAATGAGAGATGTCTGTATTATTTTGTATTATTTTATTTATTTCGAGCGAGTGAATAGTTCACGGTGTGCAATTAACAACAAAACACAAGGCTGAGAAAAAACAACAACATAAAAATAATAAATTATTGTGTAATAATATTCATAACATTCATTTGAGCAAAACAATAAATGATCATAAAAACCATACAGAAGCAATCTGCTCAAAAAGGAGTGGGAAGAAGTAAAACTTTTAATTTAATCCCACCCTCGTCTGTGCAAAATACAGAACACACAGAGCTGTGTCCTCAGAAACCACCTCCCCTGTGGAAGATTTATCATATAATACATCAATAACAATAAAGATATACCTCCTATAGGCTGTTAGAAATAATATTTAGCTATTACATCAAAATAATTTAGAGTAATATGTTAGAATATAATTCAAAAGGTAAGGTCTTTAATAATTAATAAGCTATATTCTATTAAATATACTATATATGTACCATAAATGAGTGTGTATACACTCTTTATCAGAGGTGGGACCAAGTCACTGTGTTGCAAGTCACAAGTAAGTCTCAAGTCTTTGGCCTCAAGTCCGAGTCGAGTCCCAAGTCAATGCCTCACAAGTCCAAGTCGAGTCACGAGTCCTACACTTTGTGTTTTGAGTCCTTTCAAGTCTTTTTAAGCCTTAGGACTCCAAACTTAATGTTTGTCACGTTTTATATTGTTGAGTTTACTCTCATGTCCCACCTTAGAATAACAAATATACGATAAACAGATGGTAAATTGTTTGCTGTACTATTTACATTTATTATTTGTATTTATTATTTAGTTATTTACAATTTATTGTAACGCCCTAAGACTAGAAGAGGCCTACACAGAAAACAGGTTTCTGAATACTTTAAAAGTAAAGCCAAGTTCTTTAGTATCAGTGATGTACAATAAAGCTAAATACCTCACCAGTTCATTGTACACTGCTCAAAAAAACAAAGGGAACACTTAAACAACACAATGTAACTCCAAGTCAATCACACTTCTGTGAAATCAAACTGTGTCCATTGAGGAAGCAACACTGACATCAGTTTCACTGCTGTTGTGCAAATGGAACAGACCACAGCTGGAAATTATAGACAATTAGCAAAGCACCCCCAATAAAGGCTTGGTTCTGCAGGAGGTGACCACAGACCACTCCTCAGTTCCTTTCTGGCTGATGTTTTGGTGACTTTTGAATGCTGGCGGTGCGTTCACTCTGTGGTAGCATGAGACGGAGTCTACAACCCACACAAGTGGCTCAGGTAGTGCAGCTCATCCAGGATGGACCTCAATGTGAGCTGTGGTAAGAAGGTTTGCTGTGTTTGTCAGCGTAGTGTCCAGAGCATGGAGGCGCTACCAGGAGACAGACCAGTACATCAGGAGACGTGGAGGCGGCAACAACCCAGCAGCAGGACCACTACCTCCTCCTTTGTGCAAGGAGGAACAGGAGGAGCACTGCCAGAGCCCTGACCTCCAGCAGGCCACAAATGTGCATGTGTCTGCTCAAACGCTCACAAACAGACTCCATGAGGGAGGTGTGAGGGCCCCACGTCCACAGGTGGGGGTGTGTGCTTACAGCCCAACACCATGCAGGACGTTTGGCATTTACCAGAGAACACCAAGATTGGCAAATTCACCACTGGCGCCCTGTGCTCTTCACAGATGAAAGCAGGTTCACACTGAGCACATGTGACAGACGTGACAGAGTCTGGAGACGCTGTGGAGAACGTTCTGCTGCTGGAACATCCTCCAGCGACCGGTTTGGCAGTGGGTCAGTAATGGTGTGGGGCGGCATTTCTTTGGGGGCCGCACAGCCCTCCATGTGCTCCCAGAGGTCGCCTGACTGCCATTAGGTACCGAGATGAGATCCTCAGAGCCTTGTGAGACCAGATGCTGGTGTGGTTGGCCCTGGGTTCCTCCTAATGCAAGACAATGCTAGACCTCATGTGGCTGGAGTCAGCAGTTCCTGCAGACGAAGGCATTGATGCCCTGGACTGGCCCCGCCCATTCCCCAGACCTGAATCCAACTGAGCACATCTGGGACATCATGTCTCGCTCCATCCACCAACGCCACGCTGCACCACAGACTGTCCAGGAGCTGGTGGAGGCTTTAGTCCAGGTCTGGGAGGAGATCCCTCAGGAGACCATCCCCACCTCCTCAGGAGCAGGCCCAGGTGTTGTAGGGAGGTCACACAGGAGGCCACACACTACTGAGCCTCATTCTGACTTGTTTTAAGGACATTACATCAAAGTTGGAGCAGCCTGTAGTGGGGTTTTCCACTTTAATTTATTTTTTTGAGCAGTGTATATTCTCTGTACCAATAAACTGTACTCTTCTGGCCTTGCCAGATGTTCACAGGCTTCAAATAAGAGTCATTCTCTCACATTTGAAGATTTACAAAGTGAATAATGTTCATTATACAGTTTACTGAATAGCGATACCTGTGGGCAAAAGGGGTACTGCAGGTTCATGATGTATGGTCAGAGCCATGAGCTCCAGCTCCAACACAGAGACAACACTGCAGAAAACTCCAGCTCCAACAGAGACAACACTGCAGAAAACTCCAGCTCAGACACAGAGGCAACACTGCAGAAAACTCCAGCTCCAACAGAGACAACACTGCAGAAAACTCCAGCTCCAACACAGAGACAACACTGCAGAAAACTCCAGCTCCAACACAGAGACAACACTGCAGAAAACTCCAGCTCCAGCACAGAGGCAACACTGCAGAAAACTCCAGCTCCGACACAGAGGCAACACTGCAGAAAACTCCAGCTCCAACACAGAGACAACACTGCAGAAAACTCCAGCTCCGACACAGAGGCAACACTGCAGAAAACTCCAGCTCCAGCACAGAGGCAACACTGCAGAAAACTCCAGCTCCGACACAGAGGCAACACTGCAGAAAACTCCAGCTCCAACAGAGACAACACTGCAGAAAACTCCAGCTCCAACACAGAGACAACACTGCAGAAAACTCCAGCTCGGACACAGAGACAACACTGCAGAAAACTCCAGCTCCGACACAGAGACAACACTGCAGAAAACTCCAGCTCCAACACAGAGAAAACACTGCAGAAAACTCCAGCTCCGACACAGAGACAACACTGCAGAAAACTCCAGCTCCAACACAGAGACAACACTGCAGAAAACTCCAGCTCCAACACAGAGACAACACTGCAGAAAACTCCAGCTCCGACACAGAGACAACACTGCAGAAAACTCCAGCTCCAACACAGAGACAACACTGCAGAAAACTCCAGCAGAATATGTGTCATGCCCCATGTCGTTGTCTTGTTTTCTGTGTTTGTTTCCCTTGTGTTTTATTTTTGTAGTCCTGGTTAGTTCCCATGTTTTTCTGGTTTACTTCCTGCCTCTTGTGTGATTGCCTGCCCCGCCTTAATGTGTTTCACCTGTGCCTCATTCCTTTGTGTATTTATGCCCTGTGTGCTCCCCTGGTTTTTGTCGGTTCATTGTTGAGTTTTGTTGAGTATTGTCTAGTATGGTCGTGTTTTTTGTGTCCCCCTGTGGCTTGTCTCCTCGTGTTCGTGAGTATATTAAAGTCTATTTTTGTCCGCATTTTTGGGTCCGTCTCCCTCTTGTGTTCCCCGACGTGACAATATGACTTAAAACAGGTTCTGTATTCACACAGATGAGCATGTTTTCATCAACAAAACATCGACCTCACTGCGAGTCAGAAATTGTCTCTGAACTCTGAGTACGAGCTGCTGCTAATGTTGAATAGTTTCCTTGTTAATCGGAAATAAATTCTTCATGAAAAACTACCTCCATAAGCTTGTTGCTCCTTTTTGTCTTTCACAAGCGCTAACCGGAAATAATGCAATGTGATAATGCAACACGTAACCACTTCTGTTTTTTTGTGTAAAAGGTCTGTTCATGATGAGAGAAATGATGATGAAATGATGACGAGTGAGGTATTTATGGATTCTGAGGATGACCTACTCTCGGTCATCAAACGTTTCCTTCTCTTTTACAGAACAGGCAGAGTGAAGAAGGACTGATCAAACCAGATGTTATTTATCAGTGCAGGACAGGAGGCAGGTTCCAGCTGTGGTCCTCATTAAAGGGCACTGCAGGTTTCACCAAAAATTAGTATTTAATATCTTCTGGTTTGAAGCTAGCAGACGTTTTTGTAGGAAATTTTACTTCCGCGTTGAGAGCTATGACGCGGAGGCCGCGAGCTGTTACGTCATGAGAAAGAAACAAACTACAGCAGTACAGTTATACGGTTTAATACACAAGGGACCATGAAGGAGATAAAGTGGAACATGTTCCACACGAACTCTCTGGGTGGAGTCTGCAGGTTTCCCCGTGTTACCGCGGGCTCATGCATGTGTTGGTGAACTGGTGACTCTAAACTGCCCCTAGTGAATGAATGAGAGAGTGAATGGTTGTCTCTGTGTCAGCCCTGAGACTAAGTGGCCCGGGGTCCAGGGTGTACCCTTGTAATGTAACCCTGCTTACATTACAAACTTACATTAATCCTAAACGCAGGGATTAACAAAGCAGATTAAGTAGGAATTGGGGAAAAAATGAATTTATTTTCCAAAAAATGCCATTGTCACTTCATTTGGTTTAATACAAAGCAGATTACAGTATAACTGTATAATTTAGACAGAGTGTAGTTTATGTAGCAAGGCAAATGCAAACATTCAAAGTAATTGTTGTGGACTAGTTTTACTTGTATTTAAGTAATGTAAGTGTACACTTGTAGTACATTGATTGATTCAAGATTCATTATGATTTTTATTCTGGAGGGACAAACTAAAAAAATAGATTTTGCTGCTGGATTTGTCAGTACTCTGAACTATAATCATAGTACATGTAGTCAGTGAATGCACCATTGAAAAAAGTACTTTCTGAAGTAGTACTTTCTAAAGGAGTACTTTCTGAGGTGATACTCTGTGGCTGGAGTACTGCGAGTAAGCGGTCCCTCTCTGCCTTCAGTGTGCAGTACTCCTGTAGTAGTGTTCTGAAGGGAGTACTACAGCGGCTGCAGGACACATCTGGACATAAGTTCTGGATCTGGGACAGCGAGAGCTCTGGGTCCTGGGCTGAAGACTCTGAAACAAAACAATATTGGACATTATTACTTAAGAAATACATTTATGTGAAACAATGTAGTACTTGTACTCACTGCTGAGGCGTAGAGAGATGTTGAGTACTGCCTGTAGTACACACAGTACTCCTAAAGTGAGCAGGGCAAACCTGAGGAATCTGCTCTCTGTAACAACACAGATGTGTTTTAAATAAACAAGAAATATTACTCAGTAACATTACACAAGTACTGCACAAAACAAATACTACTTCTACTGCGACCAAACAACAAACCCAGGGCTGCAGTGTTGGGGGCTAAAACCAGGAGGTTGGCGGTTCAAATCCTGCCCACCCCAGTGTATACTGCTATTGTGTCCTTGGGCAAGACACTTCACCCACACCTCGCCTCTGTGTTTGTGTGTTTGGTCTCATCTCAGTCTGTCCCTTTAGACCTGGTTTAGTCCTGGTTTAGACCTGGTTTAGACCTGGTTTAGACCTGGTTTAGTCCTGGTTTAGACCTGGTTTAGACCTGGTTTAGACCTGGTTTAGACCTGGTTTAGACCTGGTTTAGTCCTGGTTTAGTCCTGGTTTAGTCCTGGTTTAGTCCTGGTTTAGTCCTGGTTTAGACCTGGTTTAGACCTGGTTTAGTCTTGGTTTAGTCCTGGTTTAGACCTGGTTTAGTCCTGGTTTAGACCTGGTTTAGTCCTGGTTTAGACCTGGTTTAGACCTGGTTTAGTCCTGGTTTAGACCTGGTTTAGACCTGGTTTAGTCCTGGTTTAGACCTGGTTTAGACCTGGTTTAGTCCTGGTTTAGACCTGGTTTAGACCTGGTTTAGTCCTGGTTTAGACCTGGTTTAGACCTGGTTTAGTCCTGGTTTAGACCTGGTTTAGACCTGGTTTAGTCCTGGTTTAGACCTGGTTTAGACCTGGTTTAGTCCTGGTTTAGACCTGGTTTAGACCTGGTTTAGTCCTGGTTTAGACCTGGTTTAGTCCTGATTTAGACCTGGTTTAGTCCTGGTTTAGACCTGGTTTAGTCCTGGTTCAGTCCGGTTTGGATCAGTAAATACAAAGAATTGAATTTCTGCCTAAACTGAATTTAACTTTCCTACGTTGAAAAGAAATATACTCTCATGTATACACTGTAATATACTCTCAAATATTCTCTCATGTACTGTTTTATGTTTAACTCTGCAGGAGTCTAACCCTGAGTCAGATCTGAACCTAACCAAACCTAACCTCCTCATGTCCTCTGTCCTCTGTCCTCACCTCCTCACCTGCTCATGTCCTCTGTCCTCTGTCCTCACCTGCTCATGTCCTCTGTCCTCTGTCCTCACCTCCTCACCTGCTCATGTCCTCTGTCCTCTGTCCTAAACTCCTCACCTGCTCATGTCCTCTGTCCTCTGTCCTCACCTCCTCACCTGCTCATGTCCTCTGTCCTCTGTCCTAAACTCCTCACCTGCTCATGTCCTCTGTCCTCTGTCCTCTGTCCTCACCTGCTCATGTCCTCTGTCCTCTGTCCTCACCTCCTCACCTGCTCATGTCCTCTGTCCTCTGTCCTAAACTCCTCACCTGCTCATGTCCTCTGTCCTCTGTCCTCTGTCCTAACCTCCTCATGTCCTCTGTCCTCTGTCCTAACCTCCTCATGTCCTCTGTCCTCTGTCCTCACCTCCTCAGCTGCTCATGTCCTCTGTCCTCACCTCCTCACCTGCTCAAGTCCTCTGTCCTCACCTCCTCACCTGCTCATGTCCTCTGTCCTCTGTCCTCACCTCCTCACCTGCTCATGTCCTCTGTCCTCTGTCCTCACCTCCTCACCTGCTCATGTCCTCTGTCCTCTGTCCTCTGTCCTAACCTCCTCACCTGCTCATGTCCTCTGTCCTCTGTCCTCACCTCCTCACCTGCTCATGTCCTCTGTCCTCACCTCCTCACCTGCTCATGTCCTCTGTCCTCTGTCCTCTGTCCTAACCTCCTCACCTGCTCATGTCCTCTGTCCTCTGTCCTAACCTCCTCAGCTGCTCATGTCCTCTGTCCTCTGTCCTCACCTCCTCACCTGCTCATGTCCTCTGTCCTCTGTCCTCTGTCCTAACCTCCTCACCTGCTCATGTCCTCTGTCCTCTGTCCTAACCTCCTCAGCTGCTCATGTCCTCTGTCCTCTGTCCTCACCTCCTCACCTGCTCATGTCCTCTGTCCTCTGTCCTCACCTCCTCACCTGCTCATGTCCTCTGTCCTCTGTCCTAACCTCCTCACCTGCTCATGTCCTCTGTCCTCTGTCCTAACCTCCTCACCTCCTCATGTCCTCTGTCCTCTGTCCTAACCTCCTCATGTCCTCTGTCCTCTGTCCTCTGTCCTAACCTCCTCATGTCCTCTGTCCTAACCTCCTCACCTGCTCATGTCCTCTGTCCTAACCTCCTCAGCTGCTCATGTCCTCTGTCCTCTGTCCTAACCTCCTCAGCTGCTCATGTCCTCTGTCCTCTGTCCTAACCTCCTCACCTGCTCATGTCCTCTGTCCTAACCTCCTCAGCTGCTCATGTCCTCTGTCCTCTGTCCTCTGTCCTAACCTCCTCAGCTGCTCATGTCCTCTGTCCTCTGTCCTAACCTCCTCAGCTGCTCATGTCCTCTGTCCTCTGTCCTAACCTCCTCACCTGCTCATGTCCTCTGTCCTCTGTCCTAACCTCCTCAGCTGCTCATGTCCTCTGTCCTCTGTCCTCTGTCCTAACCTCCTCAGCTGCTCATGTCCTCTGTCCTAAACTCCTGCAGGTGTCCTCATGTCTTTTATTATAATAAAACTAAATTGTCCAGGGAAGTGAAAGTAGTTTTTGTCGTCTGCGGTGTCGTGGGCAGCGCATGTGACTGAGAGCAGAAGGTTCTGGGTTCGAAACTCGTTGTGGTCGCAGAAAAATGAGCAGAAGAATTTGCAAAAACATTCAAACATTGTACTTTTTTACTTAAAGAGTAACTCACCCCTACACCATTTTTTTTGAGCTGATCAGTTGTACAAACAGGGCTTTAGTGATACATCTCACTATTTATAGTCTTATGTTTGACTGTTTTGTAAAAAAAGGTCTAAATTCACATTTTGTAGTGAAAACCGTCAGAGTGCTGCCCTCCTAGGGTCAAACAGTGGGATTTCTGCTCAATAGTTCCAGATAGACAAGTGTGACGTAGTATTTGACCACTTTACCGCACCTGTGCCGAGTATCTCCTCCCACGGCCCGTGCTCTCCACGCCCTCGCTGTCTCTCTCCCCCGCGCGCTCGTCCCAGTCCTGCTGTTGCCAGGTGTGGGTCTTTTTCCTAAACACGCCACTCAGCCCCGCATTTACCGTTCAGTCTCCTCCGCCCCCCTCCCCTTTCACGGCTGCGCTTCTACTGTCCCGTGTGTCAGCGCACAATAAGGCATAATGAGCCTGATCAATGACAGTATGTACCTACAAATTAGCAGTGTTGGGAGTAACGCGTTACAAAGTAACGAGATTACAATTGTCAGTAACGCAGGGGGTAACGCGTTACTTTTGAGCCCCCCAGTAAGTAATATTACAGTTACTAACAAAATACCCAATTAATCACTTGCGTTACAGTCACTACAGTCACTTTCATTTACCTGCAGTTTACCGCAAGGACACGGAATGAAAATGCATTAAACGAATAGCGCTGATACGTTTTCTACTTTATTTTCATCCGTTCCCTTCTCTGCTCCTCTTTATGCGCGCAGCGGCCACTCGTCCTGTCCGCGCGCGTCGGGGCGCATGCAGCTGCTGCTGTCAGCGGGGACAGCGGGGAAAGAAGAGACCTGCACCACTTTGGCGCTAACAACAAGTGCATTTTAGCTTCAGTGTAGTGAAATAAAACTGTGTCCACAGGACGTGAACGCTGCACAGGAGCAGAGGCAGGTGAACCTAAAGGGCAGTATTTGCTGTGTCAGGCTGCACTGCTGCTGAAATGAATGCAGCTAAAAAAAACTTGAACACCTGTATAAAATAACAGTGCGGGTCAGGGCAACGGTGAGGCTATAGGCTTCTTCTATTTAGAATTGGGTTCATTTGGGCTTCCTGTTAGGAAGTAATCCAAAAGGAAAGTAACTAAGTTACTTTCACGAGTCAGTAACCAAGTAAAGTAATATATTACTTTTCAAAAGAGTAACTAGTAATCTGTAACTAGTTACTTTTTTGAGTAACTAACCCAACACTGCAAATGAGTGACACTGGGGAGAGTTTTGACTCCACAGATGTGTTTTAAACTTGCCACGCTTTAAGTCACTTTTTGTTTGATGACAATCGATTTCTTACTCGCGGAGATACGATCAAAAACAGCTCTCAGCTGAAATAATACCTTCAGTAATAAAGACGTGATCTGACGCACACGTTACTGCAGCGGCGCACGACGCCTTTCTCACAATATTTCAACTGTGTTATTATAAAAGGAACATAAAACATCAGTCCAGACGTCCTGCATTTTTTTTCCCCCATTTCTGGGACTTGGCGCCCCTGCTGTGGAGGAGGTCCATGAGGTCTCCGACAGCTGTCAGTCACAGGATCAGGCCTCGCTCCTCCCTCAGTTCTCCTCCTCTGTCTCTGCCAGGTCTCTGCCCAGTTTTCAATCTCTGGCAGTGGGCGGAGTCAGGCCTGGACCAGGGGTGAGTTACTCTTTAAGTACATTTTAGACTCAATACTTTTTTTACTTTGTTGGGTACTTTTAACTCTACTTGAGTAATATTATTTATGTAAGTAGCAGTTAAGTTAAGTAACAGTACTTTTACGTGAGTACAGCTTCTGAGTACTTTGCCCGCCACTGCATATAAATAACATTAAAAAGAAAATATCTAAAGCAATATTATATAAATGTAGGTATACATTAAATAAAAAAGTCAGTTCCTTATCTATTGCTCTCCAGTAATGTTCTATAAAACCTACTGTACTGAGGTTTGAAGCAATATTTATAAAACTAACACTAAACCAATCTTCATTTTGCAAAGAATTATTACTTTTTCTGCTTACAATGAGCAAACCAATGCAATATTCTTTAACCTACAAACATTAAAATTTGTAGGTTTTAATGATGTAGTGGACCTTTACACTTTGAAAATTATGTTTAAAGTAAAAAAGACCTGGTTTAGACCTGGTTTAGTCCTGGTTTAGACCTGGTTCAGACCTGGTTTAGTCCTGGTTTAGACCTGGTTTAGACCTGGTTTAGACCTGGTTTAGTCCTGGTTTAGTCCTGGTTTAGTCCTGGTTTAGTCCTGGGTTAGTCCTGGTTTAGTCCTGGTTTAAAGTAAAGTAAAAAAAAAAAAAACCTTTTGCCAAAAACATTGCAGAATATGTTCACAATCAGAAATAGTCAGTGTGATCTCAGAGGAACTGAAATAAAATGTTTAAAAAGAAAACAGAACAAAGATAAAGATAAAAGATGGATCTAAGCTGCACAGAGGAAATAAATGATGTATTTCTCTCTTCTCAGCTTCAGCCGACACCTTTTTGTTTTGTTTGTTTATGTGCAGAATTATAATTTATTTATAAGAATGTATGATAAATAATAAATTATAAATTTATTTGCATTAATTTTGTTGAACTTGTGACCAAAACAAACTAACCAACATATGCAATAATTATGACTAAAATTCTAAATCCTCACTACATCATTAAATGCTTTAATTTTTTTAAGTCAGTACATGATTCTATAAAAAAATAGTATGGTAATAGTAATAGTATGGTCCGATGCTACTATAGAAACACACTTTTTAACTTTTATTGCTTAAAGTTATATTTTTACACCTTTCTATGACAAAGACTGTAATATTTTGTTATGTAGCAATTTGTTAAGAAAAAGCTGACTGATCATCGACCACGTTTTTCCAGCTTTTCACTCACTTTTTTTATTAAAATTGTAAAATAATTGTTTCATTAGAGCACTAAGGACTTGTGATTTTAAAATTACTGTCGGAGAAAAAAATTGGGATTAAATGAGTTAAAGTAAATTATGTTTTAATAAATGTGTCAGTAAAATACTTCTGGATTCATCACAGCACAAACATCCAGTGTTCCTTACCTTTGAGCTGAGAGAAAAAGCCTCTTCTCTGAGTCCTGGGCTCAGGGAAAACTGACGCCTCCATTTGTCCCAAACTGGTCTCAGACTGGTCTCAGACTGGTCTCAGACTGGTCTCAGACTGGTCTCAGACTGGTCTCTGGTCTCTGACTGGTCTCTGACTGGTCTCTGACTGGTCCACGCAGTCTAAAATATGAACTTCAGTGTGAAATGGACGCTGAGAAAGAGTCCAGTCCTCCTGAGTCTGCAGTGTGAGGTTTGTTCCTGGTTTAAGGAGGAAGTGAGATCTTATCACTCACTGAGGACCCAGACTTCAGCTGAATGTGTCACATTTATAAACATCCTTAAATCTTCTGCTTTAAGACAGAAGTGAAGTGTGACACACGACTGGGTCAGAAGCTACAGAAGTGTACAGCAGTCACTTCTGTTTTTTATGAGGAAAGTTATTTTCATGAGGATAATAGATGTTTTAGGATGCTGCTGGAGGTCAGGAGCAGGTCAGGAGCAGGTGAGGAGCAGGTCAGGTGGGTAAAGTGTCTTGCCCAAGGAAACAACTGCAGTACGCACCACCAGCCTTCGCTCAGTTTGTGAACAGCTCTACCTCAACAATATGTCCAAAGTTGATAATACTAAATAATAATACTAGATAATGTTAAATTATTTTAGTTCATTATATGGCTGACCACAAAAGCTTCTCAAATCAAAGAGACACAGTTGGAGATAGAGTCCATTGATTTTAGTTTTATTGGTCCAAACATACCATGCCATGGTTTTTCTGAAGCAAACAAACATCAGAAATTAGTAACTAAACATTAAAGTCAAAATAAGAAAAATGCAATGTAACTTAATATCTAAATCCCCCCAAATAAAGTATAAAGAAACAAACAGGCTTACTTCAGCAGAGACGCATGGCTTGGAGTTTGGTGCGTGCTGGTGGAGAGCAGTGCTTTCACTACTGCAGCTCAGCCTTTAATAGTCCCAACACACCTAGTTTCAATCCCCAACTTAATTATGTGTATCAGGCTGCAATTCCTAACCTGTCCAGCAGAGGCCACCATTTGGCAGGCTCAGGAAATTTGCAACAGCCGCCCCCACAGTAGCCCAGCTGCTGTGTAGAACGCAAATCCAACCTGTCAAGGTGGCAGTGCAGGAAGAGGGATGAGCCGCGCAATGGGCCTGGTGTATGTCCTGTCCTGGATTAATACATCAGCCGACCGTACACGGCCATCGGGACTAGGATGGACTCTGGTAACCTTCCCAATCGGCCACTGGGCACGAGGTAGTTGTGGGTCCATCACAAGCACTATGGTGTCCTCTTCCATGTTGTCTACAAGACTGGTCCATTTATGCCTGGACTGCAGAGTGGGCAGATAATCACAAATAAATTGTGACCAGAACTGATCTGCTAAGAGTTGGCTCTGACGCCAGCGGCGCCGCCCCATTGCCTCTGGAACATAGGTGACTTGTGGTAGGGAGGAATCACGCCGCCCCATGAGTAAGATGTTGGGAGTTACTGGGTCAACATTAGCCACATCTGAGGAAGTATAACCCAAAGGTTTTGAATTGAGGATACCCTCCACCTCGGTGAGGACCGTGTAGAGGAAGTCTTCGGACACAGGTTGGTGACCATTGGAGACATGAAGGGCAGATTTAACAGAACGGATCTCCCTCTCCCAGATTCCACCAAAATGGGGAGAATATGGAGGATTAAACCAAAAGGTGATTTGATAGGGCCCAAGTTTCTTCTGCAGGTCTAGTTCCATGGATTGGAAGGTCTCCTGGAGCGCTCTTTCCGCTCCACAGAAATTGGTACCCCTGTCTGAGAACATCTCCATAGGTTTGCCTCGACGTGATATGAATCTCCTTAGAGCAAGTAGGAAGGCATCTGAGTCTAAAGAGGTAAGTAGCTCCAGGTGGACAGCTTTAGTTGTAAGGCATTTGAATATGACTCCCCAACGTTTCTCTGTATGGCGTCCAACTTTCACCAGGAGGGGGCCAAAACAGTCGACTCCAGTGGAATAGAATGGAGGACTTAACAGCCTGAGACAGGCAGGTGGAAGATCGGCCATGAGAGGTACTCTCGGAGTAGCTCGCCACCTATGGCATGATGGACAAGAGCTCTGATGGCGCTTTATAGCCTGCCTGCCACGAAGTATCCAGTAATGACGTCTGATCTCGGAGAAGACACGCTCAGAACCTGAATGGAGAAGTCATTCATCAAAGTCTTTAATCAGCACCTTGGTGAGTGGATGAGAAGGTTCTAGCACAACTGGATGGACATCGGGGGAACCAGTTAAGTTGCGCAATCTACCACCAACTCTGATGAGGCCAGTTGATTTATCGAGAAAGGGGGCAAGTGAACGGAGTTTGCTGTTAGTAGGAAGAGACTTTCCAGCTGATAAAGCCTTCAGCTCCTGAGGGAAGCTGCCAGCTTGACTCTGAGAAGACTGAATTCTGCACTTTGGTAGGTAGGTTTCAAATAGTCATCTGATGACCCAATAGGCATTGGGTCATCAGTTTATTATAGGTGGTTTGAACCAATTCTGACCATGAAGAGGAGGGATCACACTCTGGCATGGTCTCATCTTTAACCATCGCTAAGCTACAGAAGGAAATGTTGCGGAGCTCAGTGGGATCTAGCTCTTCAGTCAATTGAGGCTGAGTCGGCCAGGAGTGACGTGTTTCTAGGAGGAAGGTAGGGCCATTCCTCCAGTGACAGTTTTGGGACAATTCCATCAAGGTCTTCCCTCTGGTGATATCATCAGCTGGATTATTGGAGGTCTCAACATAAAACCAGGAATGATAATCTGTAAGCTCCTGGATCTGTGCCACACGAACACCAACAAATACCTTGTAGCGACAAGATTCAGATTTAAGCCATTCTAGGACAGTGGTGGAATCTGTCCACAAGGTGGTATCTTGAAGAGGGATGGTGAGCTCTTTCTGGAGTAGATGAGCTAGCTGTGCTCCAGCAAGTGCGCCGCAGAGTTCCAGACGTGGCATAGAAAGCCGTTTCTTGGGAGCCACTCTAGATCTTGCCATGATGAAACTGCTGTGATGTTCATCCCCAGACTCACTGACCAGGTATGCTACTGCGCCATAAGCTCTTTCGGACGCATCACAAAAGACATGCAGGTGATAACTGAGGTCAGGTCTCTCTGCTGGGGTATAGCATCTTGGGATGGATATGAACTGAAGATCGGGCAGCTCATTCTCCCTGACCTTCCAAGCAGCGCAAATATCAGCAGGTAAGGAGGGATCATCCCAATCTCTCTGTTTGGACCAGAGTTGCTGGACAAGAATCTTGGCACGGGTGAGACAGGGTATAAGAAACCCTAAAGGGTCATACTGCCGAGCGAGAACTTGGTATACTCTCCTCAAGGTTAAGGTAGAGTCGTGCAGAGCTTTGTGCTGATAGCTCAGAACATCAGAGGAGCAGTTCCATTTCCGCCCTAAGACAGATTCAATCAGATCAACTCTGTTTTGAGAGAGCCATAGTTCCAAGTTCTGTGACTGGGCCTCTGGAGGTAAGTGAGCTACAACACTCTGATAGTTACTTGCCCACTGACGCATTTGGAATCCACCGGCTGCAAGATGTTCACAGATTCTGTCAACCAGCAATTTTGCTTCTGGGATATCAGGGAGGCTAGTCAAGCAGTTGTCAACGTAGAAATTCTTCTCTACAGTCCGCTGAACATCTTCATAGCCTTTGCTGTCACAAACGTGTTTCTGCAAGGCAAAGGTAGTGCAGCAAGGGCTACTGGTGGTTCCAAAGGGCAACACCTGCCATTCATAAACATCTGGTGGCACATCACTGTCCATGTGACGCCAAAGAAAGCGCAACAAGGGCTTGTCCTCAGATAGAAGCCGGACTTGGTGAAACATGCCCTTAATATCACCACTTATGGCCACTGTGTGCTGACGGAAGCGAAGAAGGACTCCTATCTGTGAAGGACTCAGCGTTGGACCTGGGAGAAGTTGTTCATTCAATGATATTCCCTGGAAGCGGTAAGAGCAATTGAACACAAGACGGGGTTTATTGTTGTGGATAACAAGGTGATGTGGTAGGTACCAAGATTCTTTAGAGCCATCCCTCTCCTCAGGAGTGACGACCTTAATGTAGACTGCTGTCTCCAGTTTCACAATTTCTGAATTGTAGATTGAAGCTCTTTGAGGATCTTTGAGCAGCCTCCTCTCCGTACTCCTCAGGTTAGCCAAGGTTGCTTCAATTGGAGCCTTCAACTTAGGAGCGCCACTTACACGCAGCAAAGGTGTGGCGTAACGTGCTACACCATCAACAAGGACCCTTTGTGTTCGAGCCTCCAGTGTCTGGATGGCGTGGGTATCCTGCTTTGAGCGAGTGACTTGTTTTTCACTTCGGAAAGGTAAAACATCCAGTTTCCACAGTTTCTCCACATGGCTGAGAAGGGTATCAGATGGGTTCATAGAAGCTGTGAAAAGGCACTGGTGGGCTGGTACGTGACTTACACCTTCAGGGCCTTGCAGGGTCCACCCAAGTGGAGTGTGAACAGCTATAGGGCCACCCTTCTTACTGCTTCTTATTGGCTCTATAGGAGAGATCAAATGGGAATTATCGGTGCCAATCAAGATCAGAGGCTGAACCTTGTGGAAAGGCTGGAGTGGAACGTCTCGGAGGTAAGGGTAACACCTTTGAAGTGAGTCAACTGGATAAGTTTGGTCAATCAGGTCAATCTCCTTTGCAGTGAAGGCATTATGAATGGGGTATTGGACTGCGGGATTTGAGGTTGAAGAGATCTCAAAATGAACCTTATGTCCTTCAATATTTGTTAAATCAGACCTTATGGTACGTAGTGCAAGTATCTCCCTTTCCCCCTGAAGTTGAAGATGTTGAACAGCTCCAGGTAAGACCATTGATCGAACTGAGCCATCATCCAATATGGCATATGTAGGCAGTGAAACATCACCATTCCAAAGGACCACTGGAACAACCTTTAGAAGGACACGGCCTGAGGACTGGGACAGGTAGACTCTACTCTGTTGCTGGGAAGGTGCTTTGGTTTCTTTCGAAACAGGATGCAGTACCTGGAGATGAAGTTCCCCACATTCAGGACAAGGCTTCTGGAGGGTGCAGTCAGCCGTGGAATGAGAGGTACGACCACATTTCCAACATCTGTTGTCCTGTTTTAACCATTTCAGTAATTCCTCCTTAGATTGGACTTTCATTTGAGGGCATCTAGTCATGTAATGGTCATGACGTCGGCAGAACAAGCAGTGGACATTTGACCGCTTCTTCATTGTTACAGAGGATTTTGAAGTTGACAGGAGAGAGGGTGCTGTTGCGACCACTTGTTCTGAACCCTGATAAAGAACAGCTTGGCTTCTTGTCACTGGGGTTCTGGAAGGCTTGAGCCTGGGCTGCTCTAGCTGGTACCGTTGGACAAGGCGGTTTGATAATCTCTGCTGCTGAGCTTTAGAATGCAACCAGCCTGCCAAGTCTTTCAAGTTATATGGGTTTAACGTGGTGACTGTCAATTTACCTTGAAGGTGCAGGAACTCAATGAAGCTCTCTCTCAAATATTTAGGGAGCTTGCTGAGTAGGCGATCGACGTGGGAACAGCAATTAAGTTCATATCCTGATGGACCCTCTAAAGAGGTTAGCATGCTTACAAGAAGATGCACTCTCAGGGAGAAGCTCTGGAAGGCCCGTGAGTCCCCAACTTTAATGTTTTGTGAGGTAAGTATGGCTGCTATCTCACTTTGAGCCAACTGGTGAGGCTGCCCATACTGTAACTGTAGTGCTTGAATGGCAGCAGTGTAGGGTTCAGGATGGTGGCGGCATGACTGAGCAGTCATTTGAGCTTCAGGAAATTGGAGATGCTCAAGGAGAACATGGAATTTATATTTTTCACTTAACTGTACATAGGGATTCAAAAGGTTATCAAGTGCCAGCTTCAGGTTGGCAAAGTCTCTTTCACTGTCTTTAGTGAAGTCAGGGATAGTTGGCTTTGGTGCTCCATATAAAGATGACTCATAATTGACTGTGCTGGCTGAAGCAGTAGCAGGGGTAGCAGCGGCCAACTCATTAGGTAGTGGTGCATGATGTGTAGGAACCAGGTGTGGCTGAACCAAGGAAGCACCACCAGGAGGAAACAACTGTGGAGGCGGAGCACTGGGCTGAGTAGGAGGAAGAGCTTGTCTTACAGGAAATCCAAACTGAACAGCAGGAGGAGCAGATACATGCAAACTTGGTTGATTAGAGGTGAGCAAAGGCTGAGCAACAGCTGGAAGAGAGGAGCTGAGGACTGGATGAGTATATGCCACATGAACTGGGGAGCGTATGACTTGATACTGCCAGGGTAGACGTTGCTGAGGGCGTGCTGGAATAGATCGTGGGACTGGAATTTCTTTTAGTTCAGAGCCTTGAGCAGATGGCTGTGGAGCTACAGGCTTCTTCACTGTGCTGAGAGGAAGATCATAAAGCTTAAAACCTCCTCTGCCGAGTCAGCATCCTTTATCGTGGAGGTGTGAAGCTGCATGTGCTTAATTTGCTTAATCTTAGGCCTCACCACAGGCTGTTGTACAGGGTCAACTTTAGGATGAGGTGTAGAAGTCCCAATGAGAGAACTAGGAAATTTCATCCTATGAAGAGGAGACACAAGTCAAGCTTTATTAGGCCCATCATGTGACTTAGCCTGGTCTATATCACTCTCTCTGACAGGCTCATCAATACAGTGAGGTTCACTACACATGAGGCTCCATCTGGTGGTGAAGTGGCGCCATCAACAGCTCCTCTCCCTCCATCAGGCAAATCCAAGTCATCAGATGGCATGTTAATAGTTGTGTGGCTACTTTGTAGCAAATTATTCTGGGGAGGTGCTCCCTCTAGAGGTGGAGAATGTCCTTCCTCCTGTTCCTCATCCACATGTTTGTCCTTGTTCGGAGTATGACTGGTGCTCTGCTCTGTTAGCAAAATGCTCATTTGTTCCAGTCGCCTTTGTCTTTGTTCTCCTCGTCTTTCTATTTCATCCATTTTGCTCCTTATTTGTTCCCTTTCATTTGTTTCCTCCATTTCATCCATCCTTAGTGTTCCCAGCATGTGTGAAATAGACTCTCTATCCATTTGGAGTATTGGAGGGGCCTTAGCACCTTGTGCTTCACTTTGAGGCTTGAGGCCTACATTGTGCGGGCTAGCGGTGTTGAATTCATAGCGCTGTGGCTTTTTCCTTTCTCTTTTGGATTGTCTGAATTTATGGCTGGAATGTGCTTCCATACACTGTTCCTCTTGGAAATCTTTCTCCATGTTCAGGGCTTAGTAATCAGCAATCCTGCTCGAAGGACCATGTTAAATTATTTTAGTTCATGATATGGCTGACCACAAAAGCTTCTCAAATCAAAGAGACACAGTTGGAGATAGATTCCATTGATTTTAGTTTTATTGGTCCAAACATACCATGCCATGGTTTTTCTGAAGCAAACAAACATCAGAAATTAGTAACTAAACATTAAAGTCAAAATAAGAAAAATGCAATGTAACTTAATATCTAAATCCCCCCAAATAAAGTATAAAGAAACAAACAGGCTTACTTCAGCAGAGACGCATGGCTTGGAGTTTGGTGCGTGCTGGTGGAGAGCAGTGCTTTCACTACTGCAGCTCAGCCTTTAATAGTCCCAATACACCTAGTTTCAATCCCCAACTTAAAGATATTAGGGAGGATTTTTTTCGACTGCTGAGAAACCAGCGACTGTTTGTCCTTTTTTGAATAACACGCATGCGTCAGGCCCCGCCCTTCACTGCTCCTTTCCAAGGAACTCCTCCACAGCGACTGCACGAGCGTTGGAGCACGAGTGTTTGTTTACAGCCGGCATCAGCAGAGATTCACCTAAACCTAGACCTGCATTGTTTGTTTGTTTGCGCGACCTTTGACCTAGTTCCCTACACAGACCCAGTCACATGCACAGTCCATAAATGTGAGAAAAAATATCTGTCCTCCTGCTGTTGGTAGCATTAGCAAACTGACGTTGCTGTACAGTTGAAAAGGTTCAACAGATAAAGAAAAAAGGTATTTTTTTCAAATGATAAGATAAACGAACCTGTCCTGCAGAAACTTGGCGACCAATGCATCGTCTGAAGCCCTTTCTGTTCCTACAGCGCACGCCGTCCTTTGAAGGAATCGCCAATAACTACACGGGTTTTATTCTGCTCTTCTACAGTTTTTCTCCTCCTCCTCTGGTTCACTTCAAAAACAGTTTTCCTTTTGTGACCTCGCGGTTCACGGTTTTCCTCAGCCATTGTGCTCTTTGAAGTCAGGCTGCCCCCGCTACGATGTTAACTCCGCTAACACGGTGCTAACGCTGGGCTACATAAACATAGTGTATACGCATGCGCAAGCACAAGAGCGCGCACTATCGCCGAAACCAGGAAGATGAACGAATGAATGGCGAGTCCCTGGAACAATGGTTAACGTACTCATGACGAAAACGATTGGATGAGGTTTTTTAAGTCCCACAGAGTCCACAGTTTATTAATATTATTATTATATTTTCTAATACACCAATTTATAATCCTTATACAGGGCAATGAAGGTAGTTTTAATAAATATAGCAAAAAATGAATTTATTTTCCAAAGAATGCCATTGTCACTTCATTTGGTTTAATACAAAGCAGATTACAGTATAACTGTATAATTTAGACAGAGTGTAGTTTATGTAGCAAGGCAAATGCAAACATTCAAAGTAATTGTTGTGGACTAGTTTTACTTGTATTTAAGTAATGTAAGTGTACACTTGTAGTACATTGATTGATTCAAGATTCATTATGATTTTTATTCTGGAGGGACAAACTAAAAAAATAGATTTTGCTGCTGGATTTGTCAGTACTCTGAACTATAATCATAGTACATGTAGTCAGTGAATGCACCATTGAAAAAAGTACTTTCTGAAGTAGTACTTTCTAAAGGAGTACTTTCTGAGGTGATACTCTGTGGCTGGAGTACTGCGAGTAACGGGTCCCTCTCTGCCTTCAGTGTGCAGTACTCCTGTAGTAGTGTTCTGAAGGGAGTACTACAGCGGCTGCAGGACACATCTGGACATAAGTTCTGGATCTGGGACAGCGAGAGCTCTGGGTCCTGGGCTGAAGACTCTGAAACAAAACAATATTGGACATTATTACTTAAGAAATACATTTATGTGAAAAAATGTAGTACTTGTACTCACTGCTGAGGCGTAGAGAGATGTTGAGTACTGCCTGTAGTACACACAGTACTCCTAAAGTGAGCAGGGCAAACCTGAGGAATCTGCTCTCTGTAACAACACAGATGTGTTTTAAATAAACAAGAAACTCACAGAAATATTACTCAGTAACATTACACAAGTACTGCACAAAACAAATACTACTTCTACTGCGACCAAACAACAAACCCAGGGCTGCAGTGTTGGGGGCTAAAACCAGGAGGTTGGTGGTTCAAATCCTGCCCACCCCAGTGTATACTGCTATTGTGTCCTTGGGCAAGACACTTCACCCACACCTCGCCTCTGTGTTTGTGTGTTTGGTGGTGGTCAGAGGCCATATGCACAGAATGGCTGCCACGTCTCCATCAGTCTGCCCCATTAGTCCTGGTTTAGTCCTGGTTTAGTCCTGGTTTAGTCCTGGTTTAGTCCTGGTTTAGACCTGGTTTAGTCCTGGTTTAGTCCTGGTTTAGACCTGGTTTAGACCTGGTTTAGTCCTGGTTTAGACCTGGTTTAGACCTGGTTTAGTCCTGGTTTAGTCCTGGTTTAGTCCTGGTTTAGACCTGGTTTAGTCCTGGTTTAGTCCTGGTTTAGACCTGGTTTAGTCCTGGTTTAGTCCTGGTTTAGTCCTGGTTTAGTCCTGGTTTAGACCTGGTTTAGCCCTGGCTTAGACCTGGTTTAGACCTGGTTTAGTCCTGGTTTAGTCCTGGTTTAGTCCTGGTTCAGTCCTGGTTTAGACCTGGTTTAGTCCTGGTTTAGTCCTGGTTTAGACCTGGTTTAGTCCTGGTTTAGACCTGGTTTAGTCTTGGTTTAGACCTGGTTTAGCCCTGGTTTAGTCCTGGTTTAGACCTGGTTTAGTCCTGGTTTAGACCTGGTTTAGACCTGGTTTAGTCCTGGTTTAGTCCTGGTTTAGTCCTGGTTTAGACCTCGTTTAGTCCTGGTTTAGACCTCGTTTAGTCATGGTTTAGACCTGGTTTAGACCTGGTTTAGTCCTGGTTTAGTCCTGGTTTAGTCCTGGTTTAGACCTGGTTTAGTCCTGCTTTAGTCCTGGTTTAGACCTGGTTTAGACCTAGTTTAGTCCTGGTTTAGTCCTGGTTTAGACCTGGTTTAGACCTGGTTTAGTCCTGGTTTAGTCCTGGTTTAGTCCTGGTTCAGTCCTGGTTTAGACCTGGTTTAGTCCTGGTTTAGACTTGGTTTAGACCTGGTTTAGTCCTGGTTTAGTCCTGGTTTAGACCTGGTTTAGTCTTGTTTTAGACCTGGTTTAGCCCTGGTTTAGTCCTGGTTTAGACCTGGTTTAGTCCTGGTTTAGACCTGGTTTAGACCTGGTTTAGTCCTGGTTTAGACCTGGTTTAGACCTGGTTTAGTCCTGGTTTAGACCTGGTTTAGTCCTGGTTTAGACCTGGTTTAGTCCTGGTTTAGACCTCGTTTAGTCATGGTTTAGATCTGGTTTAGACCTGGTTTAGTCCTGGTTTAGTCCTGGTTCAGTCCTGGTTTAGACCTGGTTTAGTCCTGGTTTAGTCCTGGTTTAGTCCTGGTTTAGTCCTGGTTTAGTCCTGGTTTACTCCTGGTTTAGACCTGGTTTAGTCCTGGTTTAGACCTGGTTTAGACCTGGTTTAGTCCTGGTTTAGTCCTGGTTTAGACCTGGTTTAGTCCTGGTTTAGTCCTGGTTTAGACCTGGTTTAGTCCTGGTTTAGACCTGGTTTAGTCCTGGTTTAGTTCTGGTTTAGTCCTGGTTTAGACCTGGTTTAGTCCTGGTTTACTCCTGGTTTAGACCTGGTTTAGTCCTGGTTTAGTCCTGGTTTAGACCTGGTTTAGACCTGGTTTAGTCCTGGTTTAGTCCTGGTTTAGTCCTGGTTTAGACCTGGTTTAGTCCTGGTTTAGTCCTGGTTTAGTCCTGGTTTAGTCCTGGTTTAGTCCTGGTTTAGACCTGGTTTAGTCCTGGTTTAGACTTGGTTTAGACCTGGTTTAGTCCTGGTTTAGTCCTGGTTTAGACCTGGTTTAGACCTGGTTTAGTCCTGGTTTAGTCCTGGTTTAGTCCTGGTTTAGACCTGGTTTAGTCCTGGTTTAGTCCTGGTTTAGACCTGGTTTAGTCCTGGTTTAGTCCTGGTTTAGTCCTGGTTTAGACCTGGTTTAGTCCTGGTTTAGTCCTGGTTTAGACCTGGTTTAGACCTGGTTTAGTCCTGGTTTAGTCCTGGTTTAGACCTGGTTTAGTCCTGGTTTAGTCCTGGTTTAGACCTGGTTTAGACCTGGTTTAGTCCTGATTTAGTCCTGGTTTAGACCTGGTTTAGTCCTGGTTTAGTCCTGGTTCAGTCCGGTTCGGATCAGTAAACACAGAGAATTGAATTTCTGCCTAAACTGAATTTAACTTTCCTACGTTGAAAAGAAAATACAAATATTGTTGTTGTAATATTCATCACAGTTATTTTATTAAATTTTATTTTTGCCAAACTTGTGCCTAACTCCTTTAATCCCAGCTCCAACAATTGTTAGAGAAAAAGCATTGCTACTTTTAAAGCTCTGCTGTTGTTATTCCATGATATAATAAGCTGATATTTGTAGATACAGCACTGCTGAGGAGTTCTGCACAAGTCTGGGGTCAAAGGTCACATGACCACAGGTGTTTGTTCACAGGTCACACCTGGAGAGAAGCTTAGTTCCTGTTCTGTTGTTGACCCATTTTAAATTAGAAAGTCTAAAAAAAATTTTGTTCAAAGCATTTTTTCGACATGAAATTTCTTCTGCTTGGCCTTTTTAGTGCAGCCAACACAGTTCATGAAAATGGTTTCTTTTACATTTATTGAAAGAAAACAAAAAGACAGTTGATGTAAAACCATGCACTGGAAAACTTCAGAGCGCAGGAACCATGTTGGTCAAGCTGTTTGTTGTTTGATACATAAATACTGTATGCTTTACTAATTTTGTTCTAGAATCTAAGAGTAAGGTAAGGTTTTATGAACTGATAGTAATCTGCCTTTGAGTAATCATTGATCTAAAGCAATAGAAATATTAAATAAATATAGGTATGCATTAAATAAAAGTCAGTTCCTTTTCTTTTTCCCTCTAGTAATGCTCTATAAAACCTACTGTGTTGAAGTTTGAAGCAATGCTTAAAACTAAAACTATACTAATGCTATAAAACTAACAAAACCGATCTTGATTTTGCAAAGAATTATTTTTTCTGTTTACAATGAGCAAACCAATGCATTATTCTTTAACCTACAAACATTAAAATTCTATGATTTAGTGGACCTTCACACTTTGAAAATTATATTTAAAATAAAAAATAACCTTTTGCCAAAAACATTGCAGAATATGTTCACAGTCAGAAATAGTCAGGGTGATCTCAGAGGAACTGAAATAAAATGTTTAAAAAGAAAACAGAACAAAGATAAAGATAAAAGATGGATCTAAGCTGCACAGAGGAAATAAATGATGTATTTCTCTCTTCTCAGCTTCAGCAAAGAAACCAAACCAAACCAAAAACCTTTTTGTTTTGTTTATGTGCAGAATGACAAATTATTTATAAGAATGTATGATAAATAATAAATTATAAATGTATTTGCATTAATTTAGTTGAACTTGTGACCAAAACAAACAAACTAACCAACATATGCAATAATTATGACTAAAATTCTAAATCCTCACTACATCATTAAATTAAGTCAGTACATGATTCTATAAAAAAATAGTATGGTAATAGTAATAGTATGGTCCGATGCAATTATAGAAACACACTTTAACTTTTATTGCTTAAAGTAATATTTTTACACCTTTCTATGACAAAGACTGTGATATTTTGTTATGTAGCAATTTGTTAAAAAAAAAGCTGACTGATTGAAAAGTGTCAATATTCATCATCGACCACGTTTTTCCAGCTTTTCACTCACTTTTTTATTAAAATTGTAAAATAATTGTTTCATTAGAGCACTAAGGACTTATGATTTTAAAATTACTGTCGGAGAAAAAAATTGGGATTAAATGAGTTAAAGTAAATTATGTTTTAATAAATGTGTCAGTAAAATACTTCCGGATTCATCACAGCACAAACATCCAGTGTTCCTTACCTTTGAGCTGAGAGAAAAAGCCTCTTCTCTGAGTCCTGGGCTCAGGGAAAACTGACGCCTCCATTTGTCCCAAACTGGTCTCAGACTGGTCTCAGACTGGTCTCTGACTGGTCTCTGACTGGTCTCAGGCTGGTCTCTGGCTGGTCTCAGACTGGTCTCTGACTGGTCTCTGACTGGTCTCAGACTGGTCTCAGACTGGTCTCTGACTGGTCTCTGACTGGTCTCTGACTGGTCTCTGACTGGTCTCTGACTGGTCTCTGACTGGTCTCTGACTGGTCTCAGACTGGTCTCAGACTGGTCTCTGACTGGTCTCTGACTGGTCTCTGACTGGTCTCTGACTGGTCTCTGACTGGTCTCTGACTGGTCTCTGACTGGTCTCAGACTGGTCTCTGACTGGTCTCTGACTGGTCTCTGACTGGTCTCAGACTGGTCTCTGACTGGTCTCTGACTGGTCTCTGACTGGTCTCTGACTGGTCTCAGACTGGTCTCTGGCTGGTCTCTGGCTGGTCTCTGACTGGTCTCAGGCTGGTCTCTGGCTGGTCTCAGACTGGTCTCTGACTGGTCTCTGACTGGTCTCAGACTGGTCTCTGACTGGTCTCAGGCTGGTCTCAGACTGGTCTCTGACTGGTCTCAGACTGGTCCACGCAGTCTAAAATATGAACTTCAGTGTGAAACCAGCCTATCAGAGTTAAACCTGAGTCTGCAGTTTGAGGTTTGTTCCCTGACAGAGGAGCACGTGAGATCTTATCATTCACTGAAGACACAGATCTGAGCTAAATGTGTCACATTTATAAACATCTGTGCAGCCCGTGTTAAACTCCACTGGTTTTTAGACAGAACTGAAGTGCGACACAGGACTGGGTCAGAAACTGTGGAAGTGTAAACTGCGTTCTGTGTAAAACCTGCAGAGTTTACTTAATCTGAAAGTGACGTGCCCACAAGAGGGTTAATGAGCAATACTGTTAAAACTACAATACTACCAATACTGTTAAAAGTACAATACTAATACGGCTGGAGGGAGTGTATGGACCTCTGTTCTCAAACACAGAGGGAGCGCAGTAATCAGAGGAATATAAAGAAAGCCTGCGTAAAGCTCTCCGTTCCTCTCTCTAACCCTGTTCTAATGTCCTCCTCAAAAACAGACCTGCAGTAGCATGAGGCAGCACTCAAATGTGTGAAAGACTGTTTTTTGAGGAGGAAACACTATCGTCATTGAAATCTCAAGTGAATTTAGCAGAAACAAACCCCAGAGCATTTGGTGGAGGCACGGCCTGCTTTGCCATCGTAGTCAAAAACACTTGTACTCAATTAGAGGCTTCACACATTAACTTCAGATTTACAGCTTCATCTTTGTCTTGTTTGTGTTTGTGCCAAAAACCTCCGACCACACAGAGACCGACTGTTTCCTCAGGTTTATGTGACACAGTCCACAGGAGCAAACATCAACATCACATCAGCAGAAAACTAAAGTGACACAGGTTTAAACCAAAAGCACAACATTTAAAATATGGATAAAGTGGAGTTAGACACAGTAGCTCTGGAAAATAAAATCTGTTTAGTGAGTAAATACAGAGATTATCGTCCTAACTAAAGTCTCCTCAGGACTGAAAACCTTTCTTTAAAACATAGAGCAGCAAAAAGACATGCTTTAGTTTAAACATGGGACAGCAGAGACAAAGTTCAGACAGAAGTAAAGAATGAAGAGAGCATAAACTGTGACTGTCAGTAACTGGAGGGGCAGTAACAGCACTGGGTTAAAAAGGCTGCTTTTACAGAAAATGTCCTTAAATAAAAATATTTTGTTCTCAGTTCAGTCTTTCCTTAAGTCAGGTCACACTTTTCAGAACTTGAGTGGCTCTGTAATGAGCATTGCACTGACAGATTCCTGCAGTGAAGTGGGGCTCCTATTAGGTAAAAGTAATCAACCAGCGCCCTCTGGTGGAGTTCTCAGGTTAAAGCTGCATCATAGATTTAAAATGCAGCATCTATCCAGTTGGTACAGTATTATTGTTTGTATAAACCCTGGCTTATTCCTTCACAGGTTTGAGTTTGTACAAACCAGACAAACTGGACACTGTCCGATGAAAACCTAAAGCGCGTCTTCACAGATTTTCTTTTTTGCTGCAGTGAGAACCACAGACTAAAGGATAAAAAACAAATAAAATACAAAAATGAGGTGTTTGGTCAGAAAAACCTTCACAGTCTCCACTCTTTGGTCTCTATCATTAGTCATTAGTAATAAAACATAATTTTTTTTAAACAAAAATCTGGTTAAAACATCAGTATAAAAGCCTTTAGAATATAAAAGTGTGCAGTAGTTAAACATGATTATGTGCATAGATATTTTCTGTTATTGCAGTAAATACCCAGGTTATGGGTTATTGGCACTTTTATCTCCCACTCTCTCACTTCACTTGAGCTGAGGAGAAGCAAAGAAGTTCCCCTGACGCAGAGACGAAGAGGACGTTTTACTTCTGCTCCCAAATCTGAAACAGAGAGGGAATCATTAACGCAGCGCTCAACTTGTTTTAAACAGCAGTATAATTATAACTTATCTTTAAGTCATTTTAACCTCAGTTTTACTTTTTTTTTTTATCTACAAATGTATATATATATGACAAGCAGATCTGCATGGCTCAACAAAAACTTTAGACCTTTTTAAGACCATTGGTGAAGAAAATTAACATCTATTTCATAAGCCCACAGTGCACAAAAAGCTGAGTCATAAACATGGCGGCATCATTTAATTGCGCCACAAAGTATTTTGTTCTTAGTAAGAAAAAAATCGGAGCTCTCATATCAGCGCCGGTAACATGCCTTTGATAACTTAAGTGGGCTTTTTAGAATAAGCTGTGATTGCATTAAATGTGCGTGACATATTTAAAGCTGCACTCCCTGATTTTGTGACTGTAAAAGTGATGTTGAGTGTGAATGATACACTCCTCTTTCCTAATTCCTCTCCTTCGCTCTGTCCCAGTCTCACACAAACCTGGAGTCTGCTTTTAATTCTTTAACATAAAAAATAACAAATAAATAATGAAATAAAGCAACAGCTCCTTCACATTATTCCTGATAGATTTTGGATAGGTAAAGGATGTATTGACCAATCAGAGCGCTCCTGTCCTATGAAAGCGTGTGATTGGTTAAACTGTTCCTTCCCGCGCTCTAAAACAAAAACCTTTATAACACAGTCCACAGCTGACCTCAGAGGCTCAGTTTTTCTCAGATGACTTCTGTTCTGCTGCAGTAAAAACTAAATGAGTCACGTCCAGGTCGAGCTTTCATATAGCCCTCAGCTTCTGTGACAAAATGTATTACCTATGTCCCACGAGTGTTTCTGTAGCTTGACCTGTGCATTTGTGCATCACATCAACTACTCTGCCTTTTGTCTTCTAACTAGTTGGTCAGAAAATACTTGCAGTTGTGTATTTAGACTACACAAGATTAGAAATTAGAAAAGCACTGAAAATATATGTTTTTTATGCTCAAAGATGTTATTTTGTTGGGACTGACTATTGAAAACAAAATACTGTATGTGAGTTAAGTTCCTACTGTAGAAAACATTAGGAGGAACTGTCGGCCCTTGCACATTTGCTCTTCTTCAAATCTGGCCCTCTAAATACTAAATAACTATTTTTACCCAAATCCAAGGAAAAAGAAATCAGGTAGTGCAGCTTTAAGACATGTTTAAACATATTTAGGACCTACACCACATCTCGGCAACTGTAGGACTTAAATTCAGATTTTTAAATGTCAGACTTTTTTTTTACAGAGTGAGCTCTCACAATGTGGTGCTGGAGAGGGTCTGGATCATCCTCTGGGACAGAGAGGAGGACGAGGGCGTCTTCGACATCATCTGGTGCTCGGGAGTGGTCACTGGGCCTAGGATGCTCACTGCAGACACGACAACACAGTATATTACTTTACATACAACACTTGTGTAAAAGTCTCTGCAGCAGTAGTACTTTACCGTCTGTACCTCTGTGATCGGGAGTGTCTGTGTGACGGTCCATCTCCACGTTATCAGGATGAGCAAACTGACTCCAGTACGAGGCAGGGACACTGAGGAGACGCTCTACGACCTGGACACAGACGGAAAGAGTTCATTCTGACACCAAAACAAATATTATTCATAGGCGTCGAGGTAAAGAAGGTGAAGGTTCAGTCCAGAGCAATGGAGAGAGTGAAAAAGAGGTGAAGAGGTGTGTGCCGCAGGTTAGACAGAAGTGAGAGCAGACAGAGACTCGGAGGAACAGACAGGAGCAGAGCTGGAGATGTTTCTGTTCTCTTTGTTCATGACGAGGATGGACGGATGAATGTTTTACTAATGAACAGTAGTTTAATGTCTTCTTGCATGTGTGGAAATTTTATGTTTGCGCCCCTCGCCCGACTGCAGTTTGTTCAAAACGCTGCTGCTTTTAACTGGTACAAAAAAACATGAACACATTACTCTAATTTTAAAGTCATTGCACTGGCTTCCAGTTCGTTTCCGTGTTGATTTTAAACTTCTTTTATTTGTTTTTAAGCGCCTCCATGGTCTCGCCCCTCAGTATCTGTCTGACCTGCTTCAGACCTAGAGCCCTGCACGCTCTCTAAGGTCGGCAGATCAGCTTTTGTTGTCCCAAAAACAAACAGGAAGCTTAGAGGGGACCGCTCTTTCTCAGTTGCTGCCCCTAAACTGTGGAATGAGCTGCCCTTGCACCTTAGGCTGGATCATGTCCTGTTTTTAAGTCCTCTCTTAAAATGCACCTTTTCGCTTTGGCTTTTACCTCAGTTTGAGATGTTTATTTTTATTGTTTTTACTACTTTACTTTTATTTATTATTAATTCACCTTTGTTTTATATTAGTCTTAAGTCTCTGTTTTTTATCTCTTTACATGCATTGTTCTTGTTTTTATTGTTTTTATTTTTCTTGTTGCTGTGTGTTGTTTTTAAAGTGCTTTATAGATAAAGTTGAGTTGAGTCTTCCCTTTCCTTTCCTTCGAGTGTTCTCAGCACTGCCAGGTAGGGCTGTAACGATACAGTAACTGTATCGATGTATCAATTTTTTTTCCTATGATACAGCTACATCGATACACATGACCTTGTATCGAATCGTATCGTTTTCTAGGAAGTGAATATCGATACACATGAAGCATCGATCGATAATATCGGAAATATCGAAATTAGAAATTTGTATGTTAAAATAAAACCAGATATGGCTTTTTGGAGATAAATTTTGTGTTTTTAATTAAATAAAATGTTATATTCAACTTTTCTTCACTCTCTGTCTGCTGGACATAACCAACCCCGGCCGCGGTGCTACATTTGAGAGTAAACTTTTATGATTTTTGGCAAAAAGTTGCTGTATCGATTATCGATACGAAGGTGTTGAATCGTATCGAAACATATTGTTCCAAATTAGCCAATATCGTTCTTGAATCGTATCGAAACACTTCTAATCGATACATATCGTATCGTTTCAAAAACGTATCGTTACACCCCTACTTCCAGGTCAACACTGTAAATAAAAACTTGTTCTTAATGTTCTACCTGGTAAAATAAAGGTTAAATGAAAAATGGAGAGGATTAGTTCATGAGTCCATCAGAGGGACAGCTCAGGTTCTGGAGATGGTTTGGACATGAACAGAGGAGGGACAGTGAGTAACTGGGTACAGAGGGTGCGGAGGTCGTACCCTGGGTTGTCTGCTGGTGTCCTGGAGGATGGTCATGGGGTCAGGGTCTGGGACGGCGTGACCCACCAGAGTCGGACCGAAGACTCGAGCCAAGTTTGTCACATCCATCTTAGTGTCAGCGCTCTGAGAAACTCTGAAACACAGCGGTGAAAATACAAGATGTGACAGGGTTTTTCAAACAGTGGGAATGAAACGGAGGAGTGGTATCAGAGTTGTGTTGGTTACAGAAGGAGAGGGTTGTGTCAGGAAGCACATCTGGGATAAAATGCTATGTTAAATTAAAATGAGAATCATCACACTAAGAAGCAGATCATTCACTGTGGCGACTCCAGAAGAAAGGAAAAGGAAAGAAACAGATGACTCCATTCTAGAGTTTAGATTTTCAGCCAGAGTCTGAACCCGAGCCAAGGTTCAGGCCAAGACTGCAACACCGAGTTCTCAATGCAGCGAGCGTTCCTTTCAGCTACAGGAGAGTGAGTGCTCATATGAATAAAAATGCCTGGCTCGTGTTTAAGAACGAGCTCACGGAGCGGATAAGTTTATCTGAGTTGAGAGAGGCGGCGAGAGTGGATGGTTAGTTACAGGCTCAAAATGTAGCGCCATATTAAAGAACAGCAATAAAGCCCAAAACTCCTCAGTGACAGATGGAGAGCTCTGTTTGTGCCCCGCTGCTTCAGTAAACAAAGAGCAAAAGGAGCAAAGAGAGTTAGCCCCGGAGGACAAACACCCCCCACCTCACGGTTCAGAGACCAAAGCAGGGAAGGTTAACCTCCGTAAAGCAGGCATCCCATGTGCTGTCAATCAAACAACAGTTAGAAAAGTGTGCGGGCTCAGATTAGGTAAATAATTACACGTGATGGTTCGGGTCCAGGTCGGGTTTGGACAGAACGCTGGATTTTTTTGGGCCCAATCTAAATTCTACCCCGTTTAGGGCACAAGACATGAATGACATGGTCTGAGGTCTAAATGTGGTGTTTTTTTACTGATGATCTGTGGAAAGAAACTGCTCTGGCTCCAGAAGGTGGGACCCCTGTGGTAGAATAATTCACATGGAAATATGTGAAGAAAAACGGTCATTTACTTGTGCAGGTGGATCATGAGGCAGGCCAGTGTGTCTCTGTTCGCCTGAGGCAGTTCACTGAGAATCTGGTACAACACGGCCAGGCTGTTGTCTTCATCTGGGATCTCTGCAGGAACAGGAGATTATAAAACTATAGTAACACACACAACTTTAACTACGCCACTGATGTTCTGTGTTGCTCCACCGACCCGCCGCCTCCATGAAGCTCTTGTTGAGTCCGAAGGTGAGCAGAGGTTCGGGGAGGTGTCGCAGGAAGTCTTTGAGGACTCCTGTGATCACGTTTATGTCATCCACTTTACTCAGAGGAGGAAGAGTCTTCCCCCGGAGCAGCTTCTCTTTCAGCTCCTTCACCAGGCGCTCGTGTCCCGAGACTCTGTACAGGCCGGTCTGAGAGGAGGAGGGAGGAGGTGGAGGGAGGAGGGAGGCAGAGGGAGGAGGTGGAGGAGAGAGGAGGAGGGAGGAGAGAGGAGGTGGAGGAGAGAGGAGAGAGGCGAGAGGAGGGAGGAGGAAGGAAGAGGGGGTGGAGGAGAGAGGAGGAGGTGGAGGAGGAGAGAGGAGGAAGGCGGGAGGAGGGAGAGAGGAGGGAGGAGGGGGAGAGAGGAGGAGGGGGTGGAGGAGGAGAGAGGAGGAAGGAGGGGGAGAAAGGAGGAGGGGGTGGAGGAGGGAGGCGGAGAGAGGAGGTGGAGGAGGAGAGAGGAGGAAGGAGGGAGGAGGGAGAGAGGAGGGGGAGAGAGGAGGAGGGGGTGGAGGAGGAGAGAGGAGGAAGGAGGGAGAGAGGAGGGAGGAGGGGGAGAAAGGAGGATGGGGTGGAGGAGGGAGGCGGAGAGAGGAGGTGGAGGAGGAGAGAGGAGGAAGGAGGGAGGAGGGAGAGAGGAGGGAGGAGGGGGAGAGAGGAGGGAGAGAGGAGGGAGGCAGAGGGAGGAGGTGGAGGAGGGGGTGGAGGAGGAAGGAGGGAGGAGAAAGGAGGAGGGGGTGGAGGAGGGAGACGGAGGGAGGAGGTGGCGGAGGGGGTGGAGGAGGAAGGAGGGAGGAGAAAGGAGGAGGAAGGAGGGAGGTGGAGAGAGGAGGTGGAGGAGGGAGAGAGGAGGCGGAGAGAGGAGGTGGAGGAGAGGGAGAGGTGGAGGAGAGAGGAGGGAGGAGGGGGAGAGAGGAGGCGGAAAGAGGAGGTGGAGGAGAGGGAGAGGTGGAGGAGAGAGGAGGGAGGAGGGGGAGAGAGGAGGTGGAGGAGGGGGAGAGAGGAGGCGGAGAGAGGAGGTGGAGGAGGGGGAGAGAGGAGGGAGGAGGAGAGGGAGAGGTGGAGGAGGAGAGAGGAGAGAGGAGGGAGGAGGGGGAGAGAGGAGGAGGGGGAGAGAAGAGGAGGAGGGAGAGGAGGAGGAGGAGAGGGAGAGGTGGAGGAGGAGAGAGGAGGGAGGAGGGGGAGAGAGGAGGGAGGAGGGGGAGAGAGGAGGGAGGAGGAGAGGGAGAGGTGGAGGAGGGAGAGGAGGAGGTGGAGGAGGGGGAGAGGTGGAGGAGGAGAGAGGAGAGAGGAGGGAGGAGGGGGAGAGAGGAGGGAGGAGGAGAGGGAGAGGTGGAGGAGGAGAGAGGAGAGAGGAGGGAGGAGGGGAGAGAGGAGGGAGGAGGAGAGGGAGAGGTGGAGGAGGGAGAGGAGGAGGTGGAGGAGGGGGAGAGAAGAGGAGGAGGGAGAGGAGGAGGAAGGAGAGTTTTATTGGTTCATTGGTTTTATGATAAAAGTCTAACACAGGTGAAATATTTCCTGTAAAAAATTGTTGCCAAATTCACATCCAACTCACAAAAAGAGACTTTTCTGTTGTTACTTAAATATTAATCTAAAATATATTTTGAAAAGTACAAAGTACATTCCTGAAAAACTTGACTTAGACGTCCTAATAAGACGGTTTAAAACTAAGATGACCTAAACTTAATACATGCCCATACCATTTAATACTTTTAAGGCTTTGATTTTGCCAACATTAAATTGGATCACTTTTTAATACTTTTAAGACCTTGGGGCTGCCCTGATAATAAAAATCTGAATATAAATAAGTTCTAATGTTGGGACTTGCATGACTTTACAGGGGAAATATTATTCTTTTTTTTTATGCTTTCTACCATGTTATGACCTTTCCTCCTCAAAAGCAGAACTGAAGTTGTATTTTTTTTTCCTATTCACATGCTTGAGTACTCCTGTATTTGCCGGCACTGCATTTCTTTGAGCTCCAAACGGCTTGTTCTTCCCTAGGGTTAGCATGTTAGCATGAACATCCCCAGCGCGGCCTCGTACCTCATGAAGTCCTCTGTGTTCGATCTCTTTAATGCAGTAAATGACCAGAGCTGGGATCATTGGCGACGTCAGAGGAGCGTAGTCCGACAGCGTGGCCTGAAAACACAGCACATCTGTTTAGAAATATCCCAGATGTTAGACAGATGTGAATGTGATCCTCTTTAGTGTGCACTGACCTCGTTATTCCTGATGGGGGTGCTGCAGGCGGCGGGGTTACAGGGCAGAGGGCAGCGCTCGCGACACTCAGGGTGGGTCACCGTCCTGCAGTCCTGACACCGCAGGTACACCTTACCAAACTTAGTCCTCCGACCACAGGGGGCGCACACCTCGGACTTGATCACCTGAGGACAAACATTAGAGACAGAGTTAGGCCTCTGAGATCATTTCAACAAGTGTGCGCCGCTATAATTCAGTGTTCTCACACAAATTTATTTTATTCCTTTTTTTCCCCTCATTATTATTATTATTATTATTATTATTATTATTATTTTTTTTTTTTTTTTTTTTTTTTTTTTTAATGTTATTAAGTATTATTATTATTATCATTATTGGCGTCATTATTTCTAACTCTTCATGGAATTTATTTACCCACATAGAAGATATAGGAAATTATTTTTTTTATAATTTATTTATTTGTTATTTTTATTATATTTTATTTATTTATTTTTATTATTATTATTTTTAAATGTTATTAAGTATTATTATTATCATCATTATATTATTGGCATCATTATTTCTAACTCTTCATGGAATTTATTTACCCACATAGAAGATAAGGAAATTATTATTTTTATAATTTATTTGTTATTTTTATTATATTTTATTTATGTATTTTATTATTTATTATTATTATTTATATATATTTTTTTACATCATTACATATTCATATTTGCATATATATTCATATTATTATATACATCTGTTATATGTTGTTTGTTCCTTGTAAGTCATAATATTGTTATGTTTGTCTCATGTCTTATGTATTACATGTAAGTATGTCTGCACCTGTAAATAAAAAAATATTTAAAAATAAAATAAAATTCAGTGTTCTCACAGTTTTGGGGATGAAGTGGTGTTTCTTCTGCCCTTTCTCTCTGGGCGTCTGCAGAGTGCGGCGGAGCTCAGACGCTGGAGAACTGGGAGCTTCACTCACTGTTTCTGATTCAGCCGCGGTCGTGTTGGCCCAGGCTGGAGCCACTGTCGACACAGGGACATGTTATTACAATGTTATTACAATGTTTCTTTATAAGGCGGGATGTGTGCATGAGGTGTAGGGATGTCAGGATTAAAGCTGCACTACCTCATTTCTTTTTCCTTGTATTTTTGTAAAGATAATGATTGAGTTATTAGTAAGGCACAACTGAAGTCATCTGAGAAAAACTGAGACTTTGAGGTCAGCTGTGGGCTGTGTTATAAAGGTTTTTGTTTTAGAGCGAGGGAAGGACTAGAATCTCTCAGGAATAATGTGAAAGAGCTATTGTTTTACTTCAAAAGCCATAGTAAAGAATTAAAAGCAGACTCCAGCTCCTGGCTGTGGACAGACTCCAGGTTTGTGTGAGGAAAGAGGAGTGGATCATTCAAACTCAACATTTTTTTAGACGTCACTTTTACAGTCACAAAATCAGGGAGTGCAGCTTTAACCGATTTTACAATTATTCGTGATTATAAATGTTATGGTAGAATAATTATAGAAGTCCTTGGTGCATGTTTATCAGGTCCTGCAGGCTAATAAAAAAAATCAAAAAGGAATAAAAATGTCAAAGAATGACTCAGGCAGGAAAAAGTAAATGATTGGTTAAAAGTGTGAATCTAGCATTTAATAAAAAAATCCTGTATGTTTCCTTTGGCGAGGTCAATAATTGTGAAAAATCGCAATATTTCATCTCACAATAATCGTGACACTAAAGTTTGACACCGTGACTTCCCTAATGTGGTGTATAATCCGTATAGAACACATTTTCTGACCCCTGTGAGGGCAGGGCTGTACTGGTGATGTTTGGCGTTGGCATTGCAAACGTTTAAAATACCTAGTAGCCCTTCAGATAGGACTACTTTTTACGATTTCAGCCCAAATGAAAGACAAAGACACAGGGTTTCTGCATGGCTTTGAGAATTTAAGTGGTAATTTTAAGCTGGAATAGAATAATACTACTCCACATCTTGGCAAATTTTAGACTTTTTAAGACCCAGCAGAAATCTTCAAGACAATCAAAGTGAGGGGCTTGTGAAACTTTCCTTTAGCTTGCAGCAAAACAATAAAACAAAAAAACTAGCCTACTTTGTGAACAACAGTATGAATAAATAGCTCTAATATGCTCCCTACTTTAGTTTCACCTGCAGAGCCCGCAGGACCACAGCTGCACGAAGCTACTGATGTGAAAAAGCAAGTACGCTGCACAGAGGCAGGCCCAGCTGAACTTAGCCTGGTTTTACTGCCGTGGGGGCCAAGAATCAGGCGGGGCTCTGTTACAGTTTAGCAGCCTGAGTGGAAAAAAGCAAAGTGTCAGGACGTCGAGCGACCGATTTTGTGAACTCTGAAAGCATAAACCGAAAGGAAATGCCTTTTTTAGATTAGCTTGCAAGAGAAAATCCCATCTTTCCTGGACCTGAATATGACCCAGATTAAGAATAAAATCCTTACTGCTCTGTTTTCTGCTGCGTGTCCAGTAAGGAACAGTTTCTATGGTGGACACGGCCTCCACTGCTCCTCCGTTCACCGGGACAGTGATCGTGGTTTTGGCGACAATGGATTCATTCATCTGTAGATTAAAAAAAAAAAAAAAAAAAAGATGGTAAATTTAGTATAACCATTGAATATAAGGAACATATAAGGAACTTTAAAAGTCAGGTTATCAGTGATTACCACATCGGGACGTCCAGTGGAGCGAGACCTCTTTGCAGCTTTTGGAGGAGCTTCAGGGACTTTACGAGAGGAGCGCTATGGAGAAAAACAGAACTTGGTTATTGACAGAAAAAGATATAACCTTTTATATTTGGAGAGACTCTTTAGCTTATGTTGTGCTATTTGATCATTTGGTCATTACACACATGAAGCTCCAAAAATCTGGTTGTTTACACACAATTTGTGATTTCTGGAGCTAATGCTAATTCCTCCATTGAAAACGTATTGCAGTCTGCTAAGTTTACGGCTCAGAAATCCACACAGCCTGGGTTTTTTACCACAATGGTCTAAGCACTCACTCTTTTCTGACGTTTCTGAAGTCGCACAGTTCTCATGGCAGAGGAGTCCCAGTCCTACACAAAAAGATACGCAGACTTTAGAGAAAGGTTATTCTTGTACACATATGCAGTTGTCTCGTTGGCTGCCATCCTCATCATTTTCTTCTCCTATACTAAGAATTACTTTGGCATCTGTGGATTCGGCAAAACAAATGGATATGGATAGACTTTTAACGGTGGTACCAACAAATTGCAAGATATGGAGCAAGTAAAAATATTATATAAACCAATATGAGAAACTAAACATTGCAAAATGATTGGTCGGTAGAAAAGTGCTCCTCCTTTCACTGAAAAGAAGACTGGGGCAGAACCAGCGATGGTCATATCCAAGATACTGATGTTTAATTAGAAAAACCAAGAGATTTACCAGAGAGTCGTCCGTTTGGTCAAAGCTGATGTCCGAAAGCAGCGACGCAGATTCATCTATAGTCATCAACCTGAGAGAGGGACACACAAAGTACATATTAAAACTCTTCTTCCTGTTGTAGATGTGAATATTTTGCAGAGCAGCTGACCTCCGGCTGGTGTTGAGGTTGCCCTTGGAGCTCTGAGCGGCCTGAGAGTGGGCGCTGAGGAAGGCCAGGGCCGACCTCTGCTCCTCGCTCAGGTGGACGCTGGCGCTGTTCTCTGAGAGGAGCAGGTCCCGGATCAGCTGCAGCTGACGCTCCTAAAGCAAAAACACCACAGTAACACAGAGAGAAGTTTACTCAAAATACATTCTGAAGTGTCTAAATGAGAGAAAGCATTTTGTGACCTAAAGTGGACACCGTTCCCAAGGTCCTGGATTTCATTCCAGGTTTGAGTGTAATAGTAATTCTACTGTTCAAGTACTTTATACTAGGGCTGCACGATATGGAGAAAACATGCGATATTCAATAACTATGTTGAATTGTGATAACGATATTCATTCATTCATTTTCTACCGCTTATTCCCGTTAGGGGTCGCGGGTGACTGGAGCCTATCCCAGTAACTTTGGGCCGTAGGCGGGGTACACCCTGGACAGGGGCCAGCTTGTCGCAGGGCTGACACAGAGACGAACACAGACAGACAACCATTCACTCTCACATTCATTCACTAGGGGCAATTTAGAGTCACCAATTCACCAACACATGCATGTGTTTGGACGGTGGGAGGAAGCCGGAGAGAACCCACGGTAACACGGGGAGGACCTGCAGACTCCACCCAGAGAGATCGTGTGATGGTGTGTTGGTCGGCCCGGGGCTTGAACCCACGATCTCCTTGCTGGGAGGCGAGAACGCTAACCGCTCTGCCACCGTGCACCCCGATAACGATATTATTGTGATATTTGAAAATAGAGCCTACTTTTGGAACATAGTAAGTTAAATTCACTACATTTCACAAAAATGTAAGTTCCTGTATTTACAAGTCAAAACAGCCACAAAATAAAACTTAACACAGACTAAACCAGGAATAAAACAAGGCTAAGCTGTGACTAAATTAATTAAATTACCACTAAAACTGGACTTTTTAAACATTTTTATTTAGTCACAACACATGTTCTTTTAAGGCTCTGGTGGAAAATGATTCTTCAGTGTAAATCTCTGTCAGATGGAAGACCACAGCGTTATTGTGATATATTTAGCTTCTTGTGTTTGCTGATATTGCTGATATTATTATTATTGCTCAAGTAATAATAATGATGTTTACTTCTTTAACTTCTCCTTCAACAACAATACTTTGCTATAACAGAGCATAAATTTGAGAACAGATTTTGAACCATCCTTCCATTTCTGGATTACACCTTTACACATTATGACCTCAAATCCTAGACATTGCATTTAATATTGGACTGTTTTGGGTGTTTCATGCTGACTGTGTGGTGTGGTGTTGTGGCACAGACCAGTTTTTCGTGCACGGCCTCGGCCTTCTGCCTCCTCCGGATCTCCACGTCCACCTGGTTTCGGGCGTGTTTCAGCTTCACCTCCAGGGCTCCTCGTTCGGTCTCAGCTTTGGTCAGCATCTCTTTACAGGACACCAGCTCTTCGTCCGACCTCAGCCACTTCTTACGGCACTCCTCAAAGTTCAGCGCCATCTGCAGGAACTCTGAGGAAACACGAGGACAAGGAACTGTTAGAAGTGTTGACACTGAGTTCTTATCTTTCTCATTTCATTCATTTAATAAGGAAACAGAGTACATTGTGTGATCAGCTGAAGTGGGGCCCATCTAAAGGCTCTACACAGAGCAGAGAGTCTGCATTCTCAACTGGTGGGAGGGGGTCCAAATATGGGTCATGGGCAGGTGGTGGAGTAAAGAAAATTGTGTAAAAATATAGTTTGAGTGTTGATATTTTGTATGAGGTTATGGTTAAACTGGAGACAAGATTTATGTAAAATATGTAAAAAGTAGGTTTCAACAAAACGAGACGAAGGGCAGACATTCTCCTGAAAGGTGATAAAATAAATGAAAGTTGTCCATAAAGCTAACAAGTTCAGTATTTTTTTTTCTATCCATTTATTTTGCACATAATAAAATTACCATGTAAATTTACACAATGTATATAAAAAATGAGCAGTATAAGTGCAGGGAAGATGCAAAAAACAATAAAAGACACAATTAAAATTACAGTAACAAACACAGTGTGCTTCATAAATAAAACAGTTAAATGTTTAGAAAATCAATAATATTTAACCAAAAATTCTCCTCAATATTTTTTTTAAATGACATTAGTGATGTGTTGATTTAGAGCCTTTGTAGCTTAAACAAAGCTGGGCTCTGGATGTTACAGATTTTGTCAAATGGAAGTCTTGATTTTGATGAGTGTTGTAGCGCTGAACCTCTGAATTAGTTTTAAAATAAAATATGAAATGCTCAATTTGATGGACATTTATATCATAAATATTAAGAATCTTGAGTTTGTAAAAAATAAATTAGCGGATGATGTCAGTGGCTTAGCATGGTTTGCAATTCTAACATAGCGTTTTTGCAAAATCAAGATGTTATTTAAAGTAGATTGGAAAGTGCTTGCCCAAACTATATTACAATATGATAGATAAGGGTAAATTAAACTGTAGTACAGAACATTTTGTATCAACCTGATTGACTCAAGTTTTCATCTACAATGACACCCAAAAACCTAGTGGCTGAGATATGAGTTAATTCAACAGAAGCAATAGTAAGTCTGGAATTTGTAGTGGAAAAGGTTTTTTACCACTAAAAATCATGTAGTTTGTATGGTGTTGCAGTAAAAATAGAGTTAAAGAAAGAAAAATAGAAATTTTTCAGTGTTTTTTTGTCATTTAGTTATATGAAGCATCTTGTGGATTGGAGTGCAGCACTGCATAGTTTATTGTAATAACTTACTATTGTAATAACTTACTATTGTAATAACTTACTATTGTTACTATTGTAATAACTTAGTGTTAGGGAAAACATACGGGTCATAAGACACCGGTCTAGAGGTTTACAGTTGAGATTGTCACTGACAAAGGAAATTAGGTCAATGAAGTTTTCTACAGAAATAGCAACAGAAAATGTAAAAAAGATAAAGAATGCCTTACGAGGTTCAATGCTCTCGTTCAGTCCTTCTATGTGGGCTCTGAGACTCTGGAACTGGCCCAACAGGTTCAGCACAGACGGCTCCATGTCTCTCCCTGCAGACACCAACACATATAAACATAATTTATTATATACATATATTAGTTTGGTTCATAGATTTACTGAGATTTCCAGGGATCACTCTTCAGGATAAAAATCTAGGTGTCCTTTACTCAGAGGACACCAAACTACTGAGGACAATCGATAACCTGGGCTGATATACAACATTATTTCACCAAATGATAACTTATATATACTGTCTTTTTGCTTTCACTTTCTACTGACCGTCATTGGTCAGTCTTTGTTAAATCTTTTCTTTAGCGTTAGTTCACAGAGGAACGCGTGGCTACTTTATCTTTAGCGCACTTCTGTTGTCCCTAAATCGTCTCTTTATGCAACAAAACAAAACATTTAAGCTTACCTTTGCAGCTAACTCTCTTTTCTACCGTTGCTCAGTGCGGAAGACTGAGTTTTGTTGGTAAAATAATGCTCTAAAGTGTGTTTTTATCCTAATCTAGCAGCGGAACAGCCACACCTTCCACATTCCTCTCTCAGTTCAAAACCAGCGCCGTTTTCTTCTCCCTGCTCCGCGGCAGCGCTCAGGGCCGAGAGGCGCTCTAGCTCCCCGCTCATGGTCAGGGGCGGTACTGCAGGGAAAAGACTGGTTTCCTTCGAAAATGGGAGAAAATTTCAGGGCAAGTTAGGAATTCTGTTAGCTGTATTTACAGATTTATATTTGTTTTCTATTATTCTATATACATTTTGCATCATGTATAGACTTTATCCTAACAACATTTGGACTCAGATTAAGGTTAAAGGAGCTATGAGCTGTATATATTTCATAAAAATACCCAGATGTTTGTAAGATACAAGGTAAAACATTTTCAAATATTAGTTTTACTACAATGATACAGCTGAGTATTTACCAATAAGAAATATGTTTTACATAATGGCCAAGTTGTTTATGTTTTTTTGTTTTGGTTCTAAAACTGCATTGTCCATCGTCCAATCAGAAAAGAGGAAAGACTGCCAACTCACAGACCATTGTTTCGATTTAGACTGCAGTACCGTTTTAAACCAGCACGAGTGCATGCTACAGGACCTTTAAGTTTAAGGTTAAGGTAGACTTTATTGAATTTCCTTCAGGATCAATAAAGTATCTATGTAATCTAATCTAATCTAATCTGTGCTCTGTATTTGAGTGAGAAACTCATTTTGACAAAACAGCCTTTGAAGTGAATGTTTCAGATAGAAATCTATCAACACCAGTGACTAACTGTGATGAAATAAACTTAATGTGTAGACTGGAGATTTTCTTTACTTCAGTGAAAGCTCCATGTTCGCTTTAACACAGCTCAAAAATGAATGGTCAGATTTTCAGCAAAGGTCGGTGATGTGAAATGGAAGAGAGAGATTTTTGATGTGGATCTGAAACATCGTCTGAATCGTTAAACTCTGGAAAGACTAACAACTTCATAATATTCAGTTAAAAGCAGTTTAAAGATAACCTGAACACTGTGGGTTCCTTCAGTCCTGTAGAGTGAAATTTAATTGCCATCAACAGAACAATAATAATTCATAATTTTACGGAATTACTCTCTGAAACTCAAGGGTTCTATTTTAAAAGTCTAATACAGAGGAAAGAACTCCAGTGCTGCAATAAAAAAACATGAATAAATGAATCATGCATTTCAATGATAACAATAACATAAATATATTTTGTTATTGCAGTAACTTTTTGTAATAATAAAATTTTAAGACCTAGATTAACATAAAAATAATACCTACTCATATTATTTAATACTGTTAAGACTTTGCGTCTGCTCTGGAAACGCATCGATAAGATCTGAGCTGAAAACCTGTGAGGGGTTAAAACAATAAACTGAGTTGAGTTTTCGAGCCTCGCTTGTGAGGAGAACCTGGCTTTGTGCTGACGGCGGGGTTTTCTCTTCTCCGTGGCACCAGTCGAAGGAAATGGAAGCTCAAACGCTCCCCTGGGACGCTCCTGGCAGATCCTCGTCCACTTTAGGAGGAATCGTTCGAGTCAAAGACGCCGCTGCATCCGGGAGCGATCTGTGTGCGAACGGCGGTTTCAGGCCCACGCACGAAATCAATGAGAGTTTCCCAGAGATGAGAGCGTTTCTGGAAGATTTAGTGATGACAGAAAAAAAGGGAAATGTTCCATGAAGCTGCTGGTTGTCAACTGGTGGGACAGGGGCCAAACGTGGAGCGGGGAGGATGGAGCAGATTTTAAAACAGTGTGCCGTAAAGATGGGAGTGAAATAATTTAGAAAAATAAGGTTGATTCAGGAAAAAGTGAGTCAGAATAAATGAGCCTTTAAGTGTTAGCCCTGTGACTGAGGAGGAAGTACTTAAAATGTGTACTCAAGTAAAAGTACTACCAGAAGGGCGGTGGTTCGATCCTCGGTTAGAGTGCATACGGTCGTTGTGTCCTTGGGCAACACACTTCACCCACTTTGCTGATGACTCCAGTCACAGTGTGTGGCTGGTTGTGACAGGAAAAATCTGCCAAATCTCTGTGCGACTGGTTCACTGTGGCGACCCCTAAAAAAAAAAGAAGCAGCTGAAACATTAAAAAAAAAATTCCCTGCAAAATTTGTAAATGTGCTCCACAATATTGTTTCAGGAGTTAAGGAAGAAGCTTGACAAATCTAAATTATTTGTGCAGGAATATTTATTACTCAAACTTCAGGTTGTAAGGCGAGCGAAGAGAACAAGTAACCTTTTCCTCCAACAGTTAATGAAGTAAAAGTAAAAATATGGTCTAGAACAGTGGTTCTCAAACTGTGGGACAGGTACCACTAGTGGTACACGGACTTCTTATGGTGGAACCCAGGAGCTGTGTGCAGTTTCTGATTTAGAGAAAGTTTTTTTTACTGGTTTAGTTCTGGTGTAAAAGTCCTGGTTTTCCAGTTTTAGGCTGATTTTTTGTTACTGTGAAGCCGAATATTTTCTGAAGCTGTCCTGGGTGAAAAAGTTTGAGAATCACTGCAGTAGAAAATGAACTCAGAAAGCACATACTGTACTTGAGTAAAAGTATTTCATTACGTTCCACCTCTGCCATTGTCCAGGGTTTACCCGCCTCAGGCCCAAAGCTGCAGGGACAGACCACAGCTCCCTGCGATCTTCAGTGGGAATGAATGAAAATGAATTAATGTAAAAGCTGTAAGAAAAACAAACAAGGATTTCAAACTTTAAACTGAATTAAAATGACACTGCATTAGACTTAAATGGATTTTAAAGTTGAACTTTTATTGAAAGTGTGTCAGACGTTGAATCGATGAAGAGTCCGTCCTGATCCAGAGATGACAGCTGTAAACCTGTTATCCAGCTCTCTGCTTTAAAGTGCATTAAACAATTAGAGTTTAGAGAAAAAGTGAAGCTGACTGGAAACAGATGATCACAGACACACAGTCAGATTTCATTCAGAGTTTCTCTAGCTCCAAAAATCGGTTTCAGTGATTTTGTTTTTCATAAAGTCTAACACAAAGATTATTCTGAATTGTTCAGGTGTATTTCTCAGATTTTGATGTGAATTTGGAAGAATTTTTCAAGAAAGGTCAGAAATGGACCAAGGGAGAATGATTGAAATTGCCACGGGTAGAAGTTTTTACTGAAATGCAGTGAAAAAGTCCTCTGATGTAACGTTTTAAAGTAGAACTCAGTACCGTATTTTCCGGACTATAAGTCGCACTTTTTTCCATAGTCTGGCTAGGGGTGCGACGTATACTCAGGTGTGACTTATATATTAAAATATTTCAGGTGTTGGTTAGAGGGCGCTCTAGGCTTGTGTCCCAGCATCTGCTGCACCTGTACCACTGACAATTTAAAATGTAAACATTACCACTAACAACTTAGGCTATAAAGACAACTGAGAAAGAGCGGAATAATTGGAAATGGAACTGATGCTGAGTCTGACGACAGCCACGCAGAGGAGGAAGCGGCGCTTCGTCTACCTCCGGAGTTGGCGGAGTTGTTCAGAAGCGACACCGAGGATGAAGAATTTAAAGGATTTAGCGATTAGGAGTGAGATGGTGAGTTTGGTGAACTTGTTATATTATGTTCTTTATGCTATAGTTATGTGAATAACTGTTAATATATTACGTTAACATACGAGACACCTATTCAGTTCGTTGTTTATGCTTCATGAAGCTGAATAACCATCAATGTGTTACGTTAGCATAGCGCACACCTATTCAGCTGTTGTTCTCTATTCTATTATTACTATAACTTGCCTTTCAACATGAAATGTCTGTTCTTGGTGTCGGATTTTGTAAAATAAATTTTCCCAAAGAATGCGACTTATAGTCCAGTGAGACTTATACACGTTTTTTTCTTCTTCATTATGCATTTTTTGGCGAGTGCCACTTATACTCTGGAGCCACTTATAGTCTGGAAAATACGGTAACTTTTTTTTTTTCTCTGTTTCTTCTCTGTTTTTGTCTCATGTTCCTCTCTGGAGCGCCCCCTACATTTCAGAGTAAAGCACGACCGTAAACACAAGTCCAGTTGAGTCTTGTCTGACCCCTGTGTGACCCCTGTGTGACCCCTCCAGGGGCGTGTCCAGGGGCATCTCTTGCATAACTAAGTGTCCCACCCCAGTGAAAAAAGTCTGGACACAACAAGAATCAAAGTTGGGAGAGAGGAGGAGGTGAAGAGGAGGAGGTGAAGAGAGAGGCTGTAAAGGTACAAAGATGTTTTATGTGAGTGCAAACGCGTTGAGAGCACGGCGGGGAGATAATGTGCGTTAGGTGAGTCCAAAACATTAAATCAATTGAATTATAAGAGCAGCACTTAAGGAGTGTTTACGGGAAACGGCTGTGGCCAAAACACCATCAGGAACAAGGAGCAGAGGAACTTTAGAGAAACCAGACACCGAACAGAGCTCTCATTCAAAACCAACAACTGATCCTCCTCTGTTCCCTTCAGAGGAGTCCACAGTGAATCCTCAGCCTCCCTCTGACCTTCTCCTCTACGTCTTCTGCTCTCACAACAACTAACTTCATGTTCTCTTTCACTACATCCATAAACCTCCTCTGTGGTCTTCCTCTAGGCCTCCAGCTCTCCTCTGTACCAAACCATCTTTATCTCAGAAGCTCTCACATGAGCTGTTCCTCTGACGTTCCTAATCCCATCCATCCTCATGAACAAAGACAGGCTACTGGAAAATAATACTGTATGTTGTTAACACAAAATGAGAGAGGGGCGGGGCTACAAGACACTGCTGAAATCCAATTGGCTCCTGAAGTGTCCCTGGTTCAACTGGAACTTCCATCTCTGGTTTTTTTTTAGTTCTAATTATGTCCTGCTCTTGAGGATCTTGAATTTCACAGCTGGAACATTGATTAGTCCTGGTTTAGGGCCGGTTTAGTCCTGGATTAAAGCTGCACTCCCTGATTTTGTGACTGTAAAAGTGATGTGTGTAAAAAAAAATGTTGTTTGAATGATACACTTCTCTTTCCTAATTCCTCTCCTTCGCTCTGTCCCAGTCTCACTCAAACCTGGAGCTGTCACAGTAACACAGCACAGATCTGGAGTCTGCTTTAAATTCTTTACAATAAAAAATAAAAATACTGTGAATAAGATATGGATTTTGAAATAAAACAACAGCTCCTTCACATTATTCCTGATAGATTCTAGTTGTGCATAGATAAAGGATGTATTGACCAATCAGAGCGCTCCTGTCCTATGAAAGCGTGTGATTGGTTAAACTGTTCCTTCCCTCGCTCTAAAACAAAAACCTTTATAACACAGCCCACAGTGACCTCAGAGGCTCAGTTTTTCTCAGATGACTCCTGTTCTGCTGCAGTAATAACTAAATCATTATCTTTACCAAAATACAAGGAAAAAGAAATCAGGAAGTGCAGCTTTAAGGAGTTCTTTCCCAAAATTTTTTAAGAGGGAGCAAACAAATAAAACATTAATGGTCCCATATTGTGCTTTTCTCAGTCTTTCTGAAACAGTGTGTGTTTATATCAAAATAATGTATCTGTGGAAAACCTCTTCTGTTGGGAGCTGTTACTGTGATCCTGCAGAGAACACTTGGATTAGGAGTCTGTCGCCCCCTGCTGGCAACGCTGGGGACTGGACAGACCATAAAATGGCTATTTAGCACAGCTGTTAGCGACATGATGCTAACAGATAGATTTGTGAGCTGATGCTTCGTAGTGATGGAGGTTTAAGGCTGAAATGATCAAAACGAGTCTGGTGACGGTGTCTGGGATTTGGAAACGCGCAGGAGCACTTCCTGGTTTCATGTGTCTATGTAGAGCTGTGAGACCGAGCGTTTTCAGCTCTGGAGAAGGGCAGTGCCTCAGCATACAGGATTACTCAAACAGAATACTACTGCAGCTCTGTTTCTGAGGAGGAGACAGCATTAAGAGAAGAAAAGTTCCTTTAGTCCAATAGGGGACCTTTAAATACATTTTTTAAGTAGATGCCACAAAGATAAAAAAGTGAATTAATAGCACCCAGATCTGAGTCAGTTCCCTTTACTAGAACTTTAACTGTTGCGTTTTTTACATGTACAATAGCAGTAACGGTATTTAAACAAGAAGTGACTGCCAACATCTCTCTACAGAATATAAAACTTGCTAAATAATGAACTGTGCACATAAAGAAAATACTTGTCCCCTCTGTAACAAAATGTGGCACCTGGAAAACCTCTTAAACCCAGACCCAGAACTGGTTGAAATCCTGCATTCAGTTTCATAATCCAGTAAAGTGCATGCAGAGAGGTGTTGGACAGAAAAAACGAGAGTTAACCAAGAGAACAGGTGGCACTGTCTTCCTGTAAAGGTCCCTAAACTGTGGAGAACTGGAGAATGTAACGCTCCTTTTCCACCAGCACTACTTGGATATACTTTACTTCACTTTCCTCGGTTTTACTCGGTTTGGGTGCTTTTCCATTGCTCCGTAGTACCGGTGTATTGTGGGCAACTCACTGATGGGACGTCCTGGAAACGTGACATGAACACAGGGTTTCTGCAGGACTCAACAAGCTGAATTTAGGACTTTTTTTTTTAGAGCTTAAGACCATTGGTGAAGAATATTAAGACCAACTTCATAAGCCCACAGTGCACAAAAAGCTGAGTCATAAACATGGCCATGTCGTTTAACTGCGACTGACGACAGTGAGTGCCAAAAATCATTTTGTTCTTAGTAAGAAAAAATCTGTGCTCTTGTGTCGGTGATGGTAACACACGCCTTTGAGAATTTATGTGTGCATTTTAGAATAAGCTGTGAATGCAGGTACATTATATGTACGTGACATATTTAAGACCTACTACTCCACATATCAGCCAATTTTTAAAGCCTTAAAAATATTAGGGAGGATCTTTATAAATTAATTTTTTTGTAATATTTATTAAACTACCTTCATTGCCCTGTATAAGGCTTATAAATTGGTGTATTAGAAAATATAATAATAATATTAATAAACTGTGGACTCTGTGGGACTTAAAAAACCTCAACCAATCGTTTTCGTCATGAGTACGGTAACCATTGTTCCATGGACTCATTGGAATCATGGACTCATTGGTACTGGAATCATTCCGACTTCCTGGTTTCGGCGATACGTGCGCGTTCTTGTGCCTGCGCATGTGTACACAGTATGTTTATGTAGCCCAGCGTTAGCCGCGCCTCATCGTAGCGCGGACAGCCTGGCTTCGAAGAACACAATGGCTCAGGAAAACCGTGAACCAGGCGGTCGCAAAAGGAAAACTGTTTTTGAAGTGAACCAGAGGAGGAGGAGAAAAACTGTAGAAGAGCAGAATAAAACCTGTGTGGTTCTTGGGGATTCTTTCAAACGATGGCGTGCGCTGCAGGAACAGAAAGGGCTTCAGACGATGCACTGGTCGTCAAGTTTCTGCTGGACAGGTAACGTTTATCTTATCATTTGAAAAAAAATTCTTTTTTCTTTATCTGTTGAACCATTTCAACTGTACAGCAGTCAGTTTGCTAATGCTACCAACAGCAGGATGGACTGTGCGTGTGACTGGGTCTGTGTGGGGAACTAGGTCAAAGGTCGCGCAGACAAACAATGCAGGTCTAGGTTGAGGTGAATCTCTGCTGATGCCGGCTGTAAACAAACACTCGTGCTCCAACGCTCGTGCACGTCGCTGTGGAGGAGTTCCTTGGAAAGGAACAGTGAAGGGCGGGGCCTGACGCATGCGCATTATTCAAAAAAGGACAAACAGTCGCTGGTTTCTCAGCAGTCGAAAAAAATCCTCCCTAATATCTTTAAATTCAGATTTTTAAAGTTAAGACTTTTTTAGACATTTTAAGACAACAATGGAGGACGCAGAGGCAATGGTGTACTTTGTTCTGGTTTTGTGTTTTTTGTCACTCGCAAAGCCAAAGAAAAGAGCCGGAAAAAACTACGAGCAGTGAGGCCAAATACTGTGGAGAAGTACAGGAGAGTTTGGGAAGCTTTTTTAGTTTTTCTCTGCTTTGGACGTATGTCTGGTGGTAACCGTTAGCTGCCATCAGTTGGGAAATTTCCTGATGTACCCCTCTCTTTTTGGGATGGCCTGTCCAGCTCCCTCTGGACTTCGTTGTTGCCCACCAGGCAGAGAAATGTTCGGACCTCGTTGAAGCTTCGCAGCCATTAATCTGGATACACAGTGCTCAGCTGTGGTCAGGACTTTTAAAAATGGCGGTTTGTTTTCGTGGCTAACGTTGCACGTGTGACTCACAACTGACAACGTTCTCTGACCAATCAGTGACCAGCGATCTGTCAGCGTCACATTTTCATCCTGGTTTGGGTGGAACCTCAGCCGAGCAGGGACCAAAACGTACCTGGTATTGGTAGCAGTCGCCTAATGGAGAAGCTGACAAAGTGAGCAGAACCGAGCAGAGTAAAACCAAGTAGAGCTGCTGGAAAAGAGCCTTAAACGTCCCATAGAGAGTGAATATGAACGTGAATGGTTCTGTCTCTCAGCTCTGGCCACTGTCCAGGCTGTGCCCCCGCCTCAGGCCCATAGTAGCTGAGCGTGTCTTCCTTATCTCAAAGTGCAGAGCAGGATGACGATGACGAGGACGGTGATCAGTACGAGCATCAGCAGAGCCACCAGTTTACAGATCTTGGACCTGCGGAGTCGGGCCTGGCTCCGCCGCAGCAGACCGTCGTATCCCGGCGTGTAGATGTCGTCCATCCAGAACTCCATGTTGTTGGGGTTCAGAGAGTCCTGCGCCTGGAGTACAAGTACACAGAAAGTACACAGACAGGTGAAGTACAAGTACACAGACAGGTGAAGTATAAGTACACAGACAGGTGAAGTACAAGTACACAGACAGGAGAAGTACAAGTACACAGACAGGAGAAGTACAAGTACAGAGACAGGTGAAGTACAAGTACAGAGACAGGTGAAGTACAAGTACAGAGACAGGTGAAGTACAAGTACACAGACAGGAGAAGTATAAATACACAGACAGGTGAAGTATAAGTACAGAGACAGGAGAAGTATAAATACACAGACAGGAGAAGTATAAATACACAGACAGGTAAAGTACAAGTACACAGACAGGAGAAGTATAAGTACAAAGACAGGTGAAGTACAAGTACACAGACAGGTGAAGTACAAGTACACAGACAGGAGAAGTACAAGTACAGAGACAGGTGAAGTACAAGTACACAGACAGGTGAAGTACAAGTACAGAGACAGGTGAAGTACAAGTACACAGACAGGTGAAGTACAAGTACACAGACAGGAGAAGTACAAGTACAGAGACAGGTGAAGTACAAGTACACAGACAGGTGAAGTACAAGTACAGAGACAGGTGAAGTACAAGTACACAGACAGGTGAAGTACAAGTACAGAGACAGGTGAAGTACAAGTACACAGACAGGTGAAGTACAAGTACAGAGACAGGTGAAGTACAAGTACACAGACAGGAGAAGTACAAGTACAGAGACAGGTGAAGTACAAGTACACAGACAGGTGAAGTACAAGTACAGAGACAGGTGAAGTACAAGTACACAGACAGGTGAAGTACAAGTACAGAGACAGGTGAAGTACAAGTACACAGACAGGTGAAGTACAAGTACAGAGACAGGTGAAGTACAAGTACACAGACAGGTGAAGTACAAGTACAGAGACAGGAGAAGTACAAGTACAGAGACAGGTGAAGTACAAGTACACAGACAGGTGAAGTACAAGTACAGAGACAGGTGAAGTACAAGTACAGAGACAGGTGAAGTACAAGTACACAGACAGGTGAAGTACAAGTACACAGACAGGTGAAGTACAAGTACAGAGACAGGTGAAGTACAAGTACACAGACAGGTGAAGTACAAGTACACAGACAGGTGAAGTACAAGTACACAGACAGGAGAAGTACAAGTACAGAGACAGGTGAAGTACAAGTACACAGACAGGTGAAGTACAAGTACACAGACAGGTGAAGCACAAGTACACAGACAGGTGGAAATACAAGTACAGAGACAGGTGAAGTACAAGTACACAGACAGGTGAAGTACAAGTACAGAGACAGGTGAAGTACAAGTACACAGACAGGTGAAGTACAAGTACAGAGACAGGTGAAGTACAAGTACAGAGACAGGTGAAGTACAAGTACACAGACAGGAGAAGTATAAATACACAGACAGGTGAAGTATAAGTACAGAGACAGGAGAAGTATAAATACACAGACAGGAGAAGTATAAATACACAGACAGGTAAAGTACAAGTACACAGACAGGAGAAGTATAAGTACAAAGACAGGTGAAGTACAAGTACACAGACAGGTGAAGTATAAGTACACAGACAGGAGAAGTACAAGTACACAGACAGGTGAAGTACAAGTACAGAGACAGGTGAAGTACAAGTACAGAGACAGGTGAAGTACAAGTACACAGACAGGTGAAGTACAAGTACAGAGACAGGTGAAGTACAAGTACAGAGACAGGTGAAGTACAAGTACACAGACAGGTGAAGTACAAGTACAGAGACAGGTGAAGTACAAGTACACAGACAGGTGAAGTACAAGTACAGAGACAGGTGAAGTACAAGTACACAGACAGGTGAAGTACAAGTACACAGACAGGTGAAGTACAAGTACAGAGACAGGTGAAGCACAAGTACACAGACAGGTAAAGTACAAGTACACAGACAGGTGAAGTACAAGTACACAGACAGGTGAAGTACAAGTACAGAGACAGGTGAAGTACAAGTACACAGACAGGTGAAGTACAAGTACACAGACAGGTGGAAGTAACTGGGTACTTTTACTGTGAGTCTGCGGTACACAGAGTACACAGACAGGTACTCAGAGGCAGAGTAACTGGGTAGGAATAATTTTCATACTTTTAACTTACTTTTTCTTTTAACATCCCCCCCGTTTACATGCTATACTTTTTTTCTTTTCACTCAAGTAGTAGTCACAGTTCCAGCACTAGTAATAGTTGTAGTACAAAGACTAAACCTACTTCACTTTTACTTGAAAATGATAATTTTGGTTGAGCACTTTTAAAAATACTTAAAGGCTCGCTACCTGAGTTTTTGAGAATGTAAAAAAAAAATTACATTTAAAAAGTCCTTCGTCCTCTTGCTGACATTTTTTCTGTCTCTGGTTCTCTTTTTTCTGCTGGAGCCAGCGCTCGTTTAGTCCTGGTTTAGACCTGGTTTAGACCTGGTTTAGTCCTGGTTTATACCTGGCTTAGTCCTGGTTTAGACCTGGTTTAGACCTGGCTTAGACCTGGTTTAGACCTCGTTTAATCCTGATTTAGACCTGGTTTAGTCCTGGTTTAGTCCTGATCACTTCTGTTATGTGGCTGAATAATTATTTTTCCTCAAATACAAAAGAAAAATTTTGGTAGTACACATTTTAGTACATTATTTAGCAATACATTTTTTACTTGAGTACAGATCCTGACTGAGTACTTCCTCCTCTACAGACTCTTCATAACCATAATAATACTCAGGTACACAGATATAGTTTGAGCAGTAGTAACAGTAGTATTAGTAGTAATTCAGCAGTACCTGTAAATCCAGAGGAGATATTCTGGCCTCTCGCTCGTCCACGGTCCACACCGGTCGTCCTCTGCCCTCGGCCCTCGCCTCCAGCGCCCCCTGCAGGCTGCTGTCCTTGGTCCTGAACAGGGACGAGTTAAAGACCTGCTCCACCAGACTGGAGGACTTCTGAGAGAGGAGGTTCGTGGTGCTGCTCGACTGGTCCACCTGGAGACCGCACCGGGGGTTAGGACAAACGGACAGAGAGTCTGCACCAACTGGGTTTTGTATTTTTAAGCATTTTAATCCTCTGACCATCATTTTCTATCTTGCCTGAGTCCATTTAAATAACTTTGATCCAGAGAAGACGTCAGTGTTTCTGGATCATGTTCACATCTGGATCTTCTTCACATTAACTTTGATTTGTGCAAACTGTGTTCAGAGACAGAGACTTCTGAAGTGATCCATGAGGTGATTTCCAACAGAATCATGTTTGTTTTTAATGCAGAGAAGTTCAGGAGACTCCAATCCAACAAAGACTTTTTAGAAAATGTGTTGATCAGTTGTTTTTACTGGATTCAGAGAACAGTTCTTACAGTCTACAAAGTTTAATTCAAAATACTTCTTATGTTTAAAAATGTTTGTATCAATGATATTAAAACACATTGACTTTCCTGAGATAAACTCGCTCACAGATGATACAAGAATCGATCTAGGTCTTATAATGTACATGAATTAAAATGATTTTAAGGTAAAGAATTGATCATAGACAGATAAGGGCCAACTCCCAGTGGCCCCTAGACCCCCTGGGCCCCAGTGCAGTTGCCCTGGCTGCACTGGCTGGTGTCACGCCCCTGACAGTGACAGAGTATCGTCTCCACCTCTGCAGACACTGAAACTACCCACCATGATACTACTCTCGGAAGCCACTATAAAAATAATTGAAGAGTTGGTTTTAGAATAAGCTGCAGCTCCTTTGCTGCAGGATAAGATGAAATCAATATCCGCAGACTGCACTGGCTGTTTCAGAGATTCATGCTTGGCTTATTTTCTGTTTGACAAGAGCTACTTTTACATTAGCATTTTACCAGAGATAGAAGAAAGGTAATGTGACTCCTAAATAATATTACTCAGGCAGAAGTAAACATACACAACAAAATCATTATTCGGGTAGAAGAAAACTTAACTTACTTACTGCTACTACAACCACTGGGAATAGTACTACTACTATTACTAACAACTTTGCCACAGAGGTTGACATAGTAAGGTTGACACAGTCATTACTCATTTAGAAATAATTTAAAAAATCACTTTACTCAAATAAAATAAAAGTTGAAGTAACTTTTTTTGTGTTTTAGAAAATGCACTCAGAAAGTTGATGTTACTGAAAAAATGTACTTTCCACTTGTGCTTTTACACCATACTTACATATACTATAAACATGCACTTAAATGAAATAATGATCTTAATTTTTTCTGAATACATTACTTACTTGAGGTAAAAAGTGACTCACCTTCCCCAGTTTGCCGTTAGCAGCTTTAGCGTCTTTACTTTTTGAGTAGGACACGCTCCAGTCTCTGGCAGAGTTACTTAGATTCAGAGATTTAGAGTCAGTTCCTTTCTCTTCATGTTGTGTTTTTGACGCTCGTCGAGATGAGGGCTCCTTCTTGCCCTCCTTCTGCCCCTTGCCCTCCTGCACCTGAGGCTTGGCGCTCTCGGTCTGGTCCGGGGCGTTCCAGCGGCTCCATTCCAGGCTGCTGCTGCTTGTCCCGGGGAAGAGGTGTCCCGAGGCGGACAGCGGCTGGGGCTCGGAGCTCTCTGAGGGCGTGACGGGATGGCTCATGAATGAAGACACCCCGCTGAGAGGCTCCAACCATCGGCTTCCGCTGGTGCTGCCCTGCCTGCCGCCGCCGCTCAGGGGCTGCTGGATCTTCTCGTCCAGCCTTTGGAGAGCGGAGAGCACCTGGGATATCTCTGACTTCACCTCGGTCAGTGACTCGAGTTGCCTTTCGATCTGGCTCATCCTCAACAGCAGCTTACAGACGCTGGCTTTTAGCCCGTCATCGCTGCTCTCCAAAGAGTGGAAGAGTCTTTGGAGCTGCCCCAGTCGACCGCGGCGTGCCTCAGGTGTGTCCTGGTTCAGAGATCCGTCAGGGTGAAGAACTCCAGTGGATCCACACATGCTTATATCATCCAGAAATTTGAAAATAACACTTATATCGTCTTCGCAAAACTCAGGATCGTCTAAAGAGGTCATGAAGGAGAGTCGGTCAGCGTGGACCAGACTGCGCAGGCGGCGTGGGTCAGGGGGGTCGGTCTGAGTGCCCTGAGCCCGGACTCCCTCACCCCTGCTGGGCAAGACGTCATCACCGTCCCCCCCTCCGGAGCCACCCAGTTTACTGATCGCCGGGCTGGATCTTCTCGGAGGGTGCCCCGCTTTAGGGTCCACCCCGAGAGAAGGACTACTCAGCCCGATGCGATCCTCTAAACTGTGGCTCTTGCTGGTCCAAATGGCCTTTTGCGGCGGAGGAGGGGGGTGGAGGTGTCGGGGGGACCAGTCCGGGACAGAACCAGGGCCGAAGTAAGTGGAGTCCTGGAGGTCGTCCAGGCTTTCGTGCTTGGTCTGTTGGTGTGGGATCGTGGGAGAGGGGTACGGGTTGGGGATCATCTCGAAACTGTGGTTGTCAAAGCCCCTCTTCGTCGGTCCGGGACTTGGGGACTCGCTCTGGACGGTCACCTGAGGGATGAGCGGCGGCTGATTGTGGAAGTCCTTTTTGAAAATGTTCCTCTTCTGGTCGACGGAAGACTCTGCCTCGGGCTCAAACACTTCCATGGGGTTGGAATCACCGCTCGACTCGCTGTCTGTCTCCAGAGGAAGGTACAAGTTCTTCATTACTTCATTTGGGATCTGCCCCGCGGGGAACAGTACCGTGGTGTGGGGCAGATCGAAGGAGACCGCCCTGGCTCTAGTGGGAGGAGGGGTGACCAGGGAGAGCGGGTCCGGGGGGAGGCTGCCGCGCTTACGAGCCGAGTAAACCGGTCTGGGCAGATGGAGATGATGGTCTAAGGGCCTCCCACTGGAGTCAGAGTGGGCTCGGACTCTCTCTCGCCTGAGTAAACTCAGCTGCTGGACCCCTGGCAGAGCGGGGCCCGGCGATTGGTCCACGGGAAGCACCGCCTGACTCCTGATTGGTTGGTGCTGCTCCGGACCTCCCCCTGTCATCTGAAGTAGATTAAATATAGTCACGATATCTGCAGCGACGCCTATGGGAGACAGGCCCTGCCCCCTGGCGGACACTCGGTCTCGGAACAGCGTGGCGGGGAAGCAGGGGTCCCGGCTGGCGGCGGCAAACAGCAGACTCCGCAGCTCCACGAGGTGCTCCAGGTCGAAACGAGTGCTCACCATTCGACACAGGTCCTGGAAACTCAGCCACTGCCTCATCCCGGCCAGCTCCTCCAGGATCCCCAGGAGCACCTCGGGATACTCCTGCTGCACCTCCGACATGACGCCTACGGACTGAGAGAGGGGGAATAACAGTGTTTTAAGTCACAGCAGAGGTGTGTTTTACTCTGTTACATTTAACTTTTTGAATAAATTGTGCTTCTAAGAGTAGTTTTATCACAACATACTTTTTACTTCTGCTGTAGTAATATTATTCTGTAGTAACAGTACTCTGATAGACTGTGAAATTTGTGTTTCTTGAGCCGCACTTTATTCTTTTCCAGATATATTTTATTGTGACTCATGTTTCTTGTTTCTTGTTTGAAAACAGCGTCTCATATGTGTATCATTATTTTGTGTATTTATTTTTTGTCTGATCATGTCAAAACTAAAATCAGCCGTTACTCCAAACCCTTACTCAGTGCTACAGGAGTTTATCACCAAATACTTTTTACTTTTACTTGAGTAATATTATTTTGAAGTAACAATACTCTTATTTAAGTACAGTTTTTGGCGACTCTCCCTATCTCCGGTCGTATGTTGCAGTCGATGAAAGCGCAGAGAACAAGACGAATTTCTCTTCAGGGTCAGTAAAGTTTATTCTCTTCTGAGTAGTTGTCAAAACCACTTACTAACATATCAACAAATATTCATCTGATAAAAGACATAACAAGCTTTATGTCATATTAAAGGTGTGGTTCTCAACTGGTGGGTCAGGACCAAATACAGTTTAGATTTTATTGAAGATCTTATTGAAGCATAAATATAGCTTTAATGACATGAAATTGGGAAACCTATTTTAAAAACTGTTGTACCATAAAGGTGGGAGTAAAATAATTTTCCAGAATAACTTTAGTTCTGAAAAAATGGGTCACAAATTGATATAAAACTGCATTCAGAAACACTAATACTTAAATATTGCATACCTTAACTTGTACCACAAGTGCACAAAGTTACACAAGGAAATTAGTTTTGTGTAGTGCTAGAAAACACTTTATAGCCGATTAATAGGCTACTACTTGTTCCATATGTTGAAATAATCTCTTTAGGATAAAAGTAATCTTCAGAATGTAGATAACAGCATTAATTGTAACGAGCCTTCACATGAACTAAAAGTACAAGTGCATGAAGTTTGCGCTGCTCCGGAAAACCCTCTGAATGGTAATTTTGAGAGCGACCTTATTCTTGGCCCTAAAATAACCATCATCTGATTCAATGACGGCGTCACATTGCGCACATCTCCATCTCTGGAGTTTTACCAGGACTTGCTCTAGGACACAGACCTTTATATTCCTGTTCTTTAAGACCTAATCTGTCAATAAATATCATCACTATAGGAGACAAAGTGGCAGTGCGTGTAAAATAAGAGATATAGTGCAAGATGCTGCGTTCTTAGAGAAAGAGGAGAGATTCAGGGCAGCAGCAGGGCGCAGACCCACTTACCTGGATCCACTCAACAGAGAATCACAAGCGCTTTTCCGTCCAAAGAGTTGAAACAGAATCCATTCTTCTAAGTCGACATAATCCCTTTAAAAGTCTGGACTGGCTCCTCATAGTTCAGCGTTTCTTCTGTGTTTGTGCAGCAGCGAAGACAGCCACAGCCCGAGAACAAGAACAGGCGCAGGAGCGGGAGGATAGAGTTAGAAATCAGGTCAGCTACCCACAAGTCACCGCTGTCCCCCAAGGATCCTCAAAATACATCCGCGCGGCTTCCCCTCGCGTAAGAGCGCGGCCGCGGCGTTTGCAGAGTCACCGGTGACCCCGCGCCCCTCCGCGCGTCACCGGGGAGAGCCTCATCCTGCCGCGCGCCCTCTGCAAACCCGGGCAATGAACGCGTGGCTCCGCTCCAGCTACAACATATTTTTCCTTAAGTGTGCGCTATGACAATAATTGTTAAGAAGTGGAGCGTTGGAGTCCGTATTAAAATTTGATGCGCGCTAATTGACGCAGCTGGAAGTCGGAGCTGACAGTCCTGAGAGTGGATGGGGCGCGTGATTGCCTGACACACTCCAGACTGCAGCGCGCCCAGACTTTTTTCACCATTACTGCGCATTATCGTCCATAAACACGCGCACTTAAGGCCCATTAGAGCCAGAGGAGGCCCGGGCTCTCAACCCGGAGCGGCTCCAATCACAGGAGACGGCTCTAATTCACCTGACACAGAGCACATCCATCACGGAGTACTCACCGGGGTCGATACACGGAGCGGGGGCTGGGTATGGGCGCGTGTACAGCGGTAATGTACAAGTATGAAGTACTATTATCCAGAGGCTTTAGGGAGGAGTAAAAACGGAATAATGTAAGTTATGTGTTTGCTATTGACAAACAACACGACTAAGCAGTTACTGTATTACCACAACTTTATTTTAGAGAGAAAGCGTTACAAAAATTATTTACAATCATAAATTAACATTTGCAGAATGGTTTAACATAATGCCCCAATACGAAAAAGGACAATTATGTTAAAATGTGTCATTTACTAGGTTTCATTCATTCATTTTCCCGTGATGGGTTGTGTGACTGGACCCTATCCTGGCTACTTAGGGCCTGTGGCAGGTGAACCCTGGACAAGAGACAGTTGCAGGATTAACACTTTAGAGGCATACACTCACTGACTGCTTTATTAGGGACACCTGCTCTGTTGCTTCTAAAGGCAAATATAAGCAGTCAATCATTTAGTCCAGAGACAGGTTGTAGACAAACCGCTGAGGTTCAAACCGAGCATCAGAACAGAGAAGAAAGACGATTTAAGGGAGTTTGAACATCACATTTTTATATTAAACTGTCTATATTCTGCAAAATCGACTTCTCCTCTGTCTCCATGTTCTAATGTTGTTCCTCATTAGAAACAGACCTGGAGTTGGGTTCTGTTTGAGTAATCCTGTAGTCTCTGGCACTGACTTTCTGAAGCCTCAGAGCGCTCAGTTCCACTACAAAACCACGCCCGCTCCAGGAAGCACTGACCATTCAACAACAAGCCCTCTACGTCCAGTCTGCTCTCAGTCATTTATGCAAAAAACAATGCACATCTCTGTTTCCACTGAGTCCTCACAGACAATTTTTACTTTGGGAGGAAAATGAATCAGATAAAAAGTTCAAGGAAGTGTTCTTTTTCTTTGATTATGTTCAAAACACTCTGTTGGTCTCTTCAACTGTTTCTTTATGGCACCAGTAGAGTACTTATTAAAAAAAGTTATCTTTTAATCACAAAATGTTTTTAAAGGCTGTACAACACTTGCTCTTCTAGAGGAGACCAAGATCGATTCAAAAATATGACTAAAAGCAGAAAATAGAGCCTTTAAGAGTGTTAGAACAGGTGACCCTAATAATGTGGCCAATGCGTGTACAGTAAAATACTCTGTGCGTGTATTTTAAACGCTTCATTCTCTTTGGACCACTTGTACCAGTAGGGTTTGGGGGATGCAGTAACTTTGGGGCTGAGGTCTACAGCCCAGGTGAGGTTAGTCCAGAGCCAACACTGACCGTAAAATGAAACATTCTCTCACACATTCATTCACTATGGGACGTTTAGATTCTCCAGCAGGGTTTCTGCAGGCTTCAATAAGTTTAATTTAAGACTTTTTGAAGACCATTGTTCAAGAAAAATAAGATTTTTTTCATAAGAATGCAGTGTACAAAAAGCTGAGACCGTTTGTGACAGTGAGCGCCGCAAAGCATTTTGGTCTTGGTCTAGGTAAGAAAAGGTCTAAGCTCTCGTACTGGCGCCGGTAAAATGCCTTTGAGCATTTAAGAGGAAATTTTAGGTCACTGAATCTAAAGTACATGACATATTTAAATGTACACTCAAGGAAAAAAGAAACGCACCACTGCTTTTTTACCACATTTTTGTTTGGTTACGTATTTTTGATGGAAATATTCCATGTGCACATCAACCATAAACCCATCCCTGATATTCAGACCCAATTAATCAATGCTTATGACAGTTTCAATAACAATAACATGACCAAACAATAATAATGCAGCAGTTGTGACACTGTGGTCGTCCAGATCTGGGACGGTCATTGGAGGATCCAGTGCCAGATGTGGGACGGTCATTGGAGGATCCAGTGGTGTGGAAACGCTCAGCGAGGCGTACAACAGTAGAGTGATGGACTCCAAACTCCTGGCTGCAGCCGTGTGCTCCTTCAGCTTGAAGCAGGCCAATGGCTGCCAATCTCTCTCTGGTTGCAGGAGTCGTGGCATTGGGAACAAATGTGCTTTTTTTTCCATTTTGGTGTCTTTTTATAGGGAATGGTTGTGCACAATTGAGGACAGGTCCAATTCATCTCTGAGTTTTACTCCTGACCCAGACATAGGTGATTAATACAAAAATACAGTTGTTATTACTCATCAAAATCAATCAACCGGAACCAGGAAAACAGTCTTTTCATTTTGACTCAGAATAGAACTAAACTCATTGTAGTCTGTCATTTTTCACTGGCTGTAATATTTTTTGACAAATTGAGAAAATGAAAGTGGTACGTTTCTTTTTTCCTTGAGTGTATTTAAGACCTAACAGTCCACATGTTGGCAAATTTAAGACTTTTCAAGGCCTTAAACTCAGACTTTACACTTTAAGACCCCACAGGAACCCTGTCCAGTTCACCTGTACACGTGTGTGTGTGTGTGTGTGTGTGTGTGTGTGTGTTTGGACGGTGAGAGGAAGACCTGTTTGCTACCCTGCATTCCCGTCGTTTATAGACATTCACGTCTTCTTGTTCTTTTCTTTCATGACTATCTTCACCGGTGGAGCGATGACGGTTGGAGTCAGCGAAGGATTTAGGGCCGGATCTAAAGCTGGATTCAGTGCCAGCAGCTCTCGGATATTGATACTTGGATCACCTGTGAGAAGACACCAGTATTAGGAAGTGGGCAGGAGGGGAATACTTCTACTACTACTGCTACTACTGCTACTCACAGATGTTGTCCTCCTCTTCCTCAGTGGGCTCAGTCTCCTCCTTGTGCAGAGAAACCCGGGCCAAAGCTGCCAGCTCCTCGATGAAGCCTTCTTCTGCCTCCTAATGGACACAGAGTTAGATCAATACAATTTCATACAGACGTGGAAAGGTACACAGGATGCTTTTACTCAAGTAACAACTCTGTGAAGAAAACACATTACTGGGTTTGGTTCCAGGTTGGATGGTTGTAGAAGTCATTATATTAGTATTAGAAGCAGAAGTAGTTGCATTAGTAGCTGCAGAAGTAGTCATGGAGTAATATTATCTAAAAAAAAACATAAAGATTTGGACGAATATTAATAGCAGCAGTAGTACCGTATTTTCCGGACAATAAGTTGCTCCAGAGTTTAAGTCACATTGGTCAAAAAATGCGTCATGAAGAGGAAAAATCCTATATAAGTCGCACTTATTTAAAAAGGTATTTCACAAAATCCAAGACCAAGAACAGACATTTAATCTGGAAAGTCAAGTTATTCAGCTACACAACAGCATAAAGAACAAACCTGCGAGGCTGAAGAGGCTAATTTAACACAACAAGCCAGTGAGTCTGAAGAAAGTTACCTGTAAGGAAGTTCCCTGAGCTCTCAGTCTTATTCTACATCACTACTGACAGTAGTTGTCTCAAGCCTAGAGCGCCCTCTCGCAGCTGTAGACGCTAATGTGTACTCCTTGGTTCACTTTAAATTTGATATACAAGTCGCACCTGACTATAAGTCGCAGGACCTGTGAAACTATGAAAAAAAGTGTGACTTATAGTCCGGAAAATACGGTAGTAGTAATAGTAGCACTAGTAGTAGCTGTAGTAGTAGCAGCAGTAACAGTAGTAATACCAGCAGTAGGATGTACTAACCATGAGCTGAGCTTTAATCTTGTCCAGAGTTATTTCTCGTGAGACTTTGTTGTGCCTCAGTTCCTCGAACAGACTCTCCTGTTCTCTGTCACACTGCTCCAACAGCCGGCGCTTGTGAAGTTCAACCCTGAGACAAATGAACGAGGAAAAAATAAAGTTATATACACTCACTGGGCACTTTATTAGGTACACACCTGTTCTAATGCAAATATAATCAGACAATCCTAGCATTAGAACGTGTGCTGGCAGCAGTAGTACCTCTGTTGAAACTCAGCAGACGTGGGTTTCTTGCTCCAGTTCTCCAGCTCTCTCAGAACGGCCTTCATTATCTGACTGCTGCTCTCCTGCTTCTCATCTTCATCTGGAAAGCAACATTCTTCTATCTATATAATTTAGTTTCATTATATGTATTCATGCATAAACAGTGTTCTTACCGTCGCTTAGTTTTGGTGGATCCTGATACAGTTTTTGGATAATAGTTTCCAGTTGTGAGTAGTATTTTTTCACCAGTGCAGTGAGAGAGTCTTTGGTCAAGTACACACTCTCTGAGGCTGCCTCGGTCAGGTGGCACTGATGGGGAAAAGAGAATATATTAATTTAGAAAGTAACATGCTGAATCATGTTTAATGTAATAAAATGGTTCACTGATTCACTTAAGTGGTGTCCTCTTGGGACCCAAACTTTTACATCTTTTTATAATTGGAAGAAGTACTCAGCATTTGTACTCAATAATAAAATAAAAAAGTGGTACTATAATGTAAGGCGTAATAACACTTTAGGAGCACTTCAGCGTCGGCGCAGTGATATCTTCACTCCTAAAAAATTCTCTCCAGTGATTGATTCTGTTGACGGAAGTGAGAGGGAGAGGGGGAGAGAATTTTTTCGGAGTGAAGATATCACTGCGCCGATGCTGAAGTGCTCCTAAAGTGTTATTACGCCTTACATGATAGTACCCATTTTTATCCGCTTAGAAAATCGCCATTTTTTATTTTTGTGTAACTGTACTTGGGCCATGTAACTACTCACGTAACCGTATTTAAATCGGGAAAATGTGGAAGAGCTTGGTTGCTTCTAACTTGAGCCGCGTTTGAACCCATAGGGATAAGCCAAATGCTAGCAAATTAGCGTCGCTCCCCAGGCAAAGGGCACACAGGGCACAAAGACCAGAGAGGTACGCATCAACTCAGCTATGATCAGGGAAGAACATAGCTTAGTATGGAAAAACAGTGGACTGTTCCTTTAATTTTCTTAATTTTTTTTTTTTTCTCATAATCTCTTAATTTTCCTGAAATATCTTAAATTTTTTCTCGATATCTCTTAATTTTCCTGAAACATCTTTAATTTTTTTCTCATAATCTCTTAATTTTCCTGAAATATCTTTAATTTTTCTCATAATCTCTTAATTTTCCTGAAACATCTTTAATTTTTTTCTCATAATCTCTTAATTTTCCTGAAATATCTTTAATTTTTCTCATAATCTCTTAATTTTCCTGAAATATCTTTAATTTTTTTCTCATAATCTCTTAATTTTCCTGAAATATCTTTAATTTTTTCTCAATATCTCTTAATTTTCCTGAAACATCTTTAATTTTTTTCTCATAATCTCTTAATTTTCCTGAAATATCTTTAATTTTTCTCATAATCTCTTAATTTTCCTGAAACATCTTTAATTTTTTTCTCATAATCTCTTAATTTTCCTGAAATATCTTTAATTTTTCTCATAATCTCTTAATTTTCCTGAAATATCTTTAATTTTTTCTCAATATCTCTTAATTTTCCTGAAACATCTTTAATTTTTTTCTCATAATCTCTTAATTTTCCTGAAACATCTTTAATTTTTTTCTCATAATCTCTTAATTTTCCTGAAATATCTTTAATTTTTCTCATAATCTCTTAATTTTCCTGAAACATCTTTAATTTTTTTCTCATAATCTCTTAATTTTCCTGAAATATCTTTAATTTTTCTCATAATCTCTTAATTTTCCTGAAATATCTTTAATTTTTTTCTCATAATCTCTTAATTTTCCTGAAATATCCTTAATTTTTTCTCAATATCTCTTAATTTTCCTGAAACATCTTTAATTTTTTTCTCATAATCTCTTAATTTTCCTGAAATATCTTTAATTTTCCTCAATATCTTTTATTTGGGTCACGGCTTGTCATTATAAAGTCATGATCCTGAAGCCAGATCAGTTGAGAACCACTGCTTTACTCCACAACTTGCTGAGAACATGCCCACGGCCCATGTTTGGACCCTGACCCACCAGCTGAGAATCACTGGTCTACATAGCGATAGCAATGCGTACCTTCATGTTGTAGTCCTGTGTGGAGGAGCTCAGTTCCTCTGTCGGCTGAGTCTCCATCACCTGTTGAACGGCGTGGCTCAGAGCGTTTCCCATAATCCCCTGCACGTGGTTCTGGAGCAGCTCTGTCCCGGTCTCCAGCTCTGAGAGGAACTCCTGCTGCAGACTGTGGCCCACCAGCACAGACTCTGGGCCCAGGTGTCTCTCCGCCAGACTGGCACTGCTGGTCTGTTTACAGTGGAAAGACAGGGCTGTACTCACAACTGGACCAAGAGTAAGGTTAAGGGTTGAATGTTCAGACTCTAAAAATGTTAAGGTCTCAAAACAATCCGGAGCAGAAATGTGAGGGTCTGACTTAAGTTCTTACTTGATATCATTAAAATCTATTTATGTTCTTTGTTTTGAAAGAAAAATAACAAGGCCAGTGCAAAACTAGGACAAAAACAACATAAATAGGGAGAGAGTGAGAACGACATTGTTAAACTACTGCAGCATCACAGAGGTCATGTTTCTGATGGCTTAAATATTTTTTTAGATCACATAAAGAAACTATGCTGATTCTACATTTAGAGCATCTGCCTTTATAAACCTGTGAGCACTGACAGGAACTAGTCCAAAAACATTCTTTTGGTCTTCCATAAAGGTTATTAAATGTTTGGACCACTGCTGTGACGTGTCTTGACAGCTGATTTATTCAGTTTTTGGCACCGTGTTCCTACCTGGAGCTTTTACAGTGATCTGAGATTGCTGATTTTAGATTTTCACTAAAATCTGCAATCACTGCAAAAGAGAAAACAATATAATAGACAAAGACTATGCCAGAACCTTCAGAACCGAGGACAACAAACACCACATTTGGATCAAAGTAAACCAGGACGAGAGGGCTGTTCTGAAGAAGTCGGACTGCAGGTACTGTAAAAACCTGCAGATACTGTAGAAACCTGCAGATACTGTAAAAACCTGCAGATACTGTAAAAACCTGCAGATACTATAAAAACCTGCAGATACTGTAAAAACCTGCAGATACTGTAAAAACCTGCAGATACTGTAGAAACCTGCAGATACTGTAAAAACCTGCAGGTACTGTAAAAACCTGCAGATACTGTAGAAACCTGCAGATACTGTAAAAACCTGCAGATACTATAAAAACCTGCAGATACTGTAAAAACCGGCAGATACTGTAGAAACCGGCAGATACTGTAAAAACCTGCAGATACTGTAAAAACCTGCAGATACTGTAAAAACCTGCAGATACTGTAAAAACCACAGACACATCACTGTCACTGTCTGACCCTTCTGACTGCGCAGTAGAATTAAAAAATGTCATGGCACTGGTCTGTTTAGAAGAAATTTTAATATTTATTATTTTTCACTGTCTCATATTTAACACGTTTACACAGGAAGACTTTTGCTCAGTGCTGTCCATGTCCATGATTAGGTTCTGACTTTACCTTTAACCAAACAATACAACATTTTTGGACTTTTCCAACGCCTGGAACATTATGGATTTCCAGGTGCTCCATGATCAACTCTGTAGATCTTAGTATGTGACTTTCTACTCAAAATATTGTTACTTATATCAAATGTATCATATAGTTTATACCAGTGATTCTCAACTGGTGGGTCGCAAAACCATTTTCAGTGGGTTGCGTTACCTAATAAATAAATAAAATCAGTAAAAAAAACTTATGCTACACTGTTACTGTTACACCTAAGGTTGACGCGAGCACTGCTTAACTCTCCTCAAAGCAAAAAGTCTTTCAGTGTTTACTTCTGAAAAGGTCGTCAGAAGAAAAGTCAAGTTTGTTTACTTGAATCCTTTTGAATTGCACTTTTTGATTTCATGTATTTTGGTTTTAAATTAAACTGCTTCTAACAGAATGTTCCCTCTCGCTTGTTAAACGTGTTCTTGTGTTGGCCATACTGTGATATTCCAATATTATTCTGTCTCAGGTTCAATACATTATATCAGCTGAAATCTCTGTTATTTGGGTTGTGGCTTGTGATTTTAGGGTGATGGTGGGTCCTGAAGCCAGACCATTTGTGGAACACTGGTTTATACCTTTGCCTCTGTTATGAAGCCCCTGTCTCCCGCTCATAATGCCCTGTTGACTGTAAATCTGTCTAGACCACCTCTTCAGTATTGAGTGACCGCACCTTGACATTTGAACTGGCACAGGCCTGGTTCCTGCCGGTCTCCTCCATCAGCGCTGACCTGAAGTCCGTCTGACAGAGCACTCTGAGTTTGGACAGCCTCATCTCCTTCAGCAAACTCAAACTGAAGTGTCTGACCACAAACAGCCTCTGCAGCGCCCTCAACAGGTGGAGGTGCTTCTGGGCCATCAGTCTGCCCACCTGACTGCACACAGGAGATCACCTTACATTATTTTACTGGGCAGGGGATAATATGGATTAAGAGTTAAGTGGTTATGGCCTGATTGTTATAAATGTCAGAGAGAAGCTTTACTCCTGGAGGCTGTAGCTCTGTCTCAGGACCAGGGCCTGGAGGATCTTTGTCTGCTGTTCAGTTAGATTTTTGAGGCAGGCTTCAACCAAAGTCATCTCCTCACTCCACGTCTACAAAAAGAGAACAAGAGAGCAGATTTTTTACGAGCAAGACAGGGCAGATTTTGTCTGTAACTCATATACCTTTCAGGAAAGTTCATGAAATGGGTAAAGAAAGAAATAATTTTTTGGTGTGGATTTAACAATGAACTTGTCCCACTGGGAGGAGGCTCTGGGGAAGAGCTGGGACAAGCTGGAGGCACTAAGGGCCAGATTTATCAAAGGTTTGTGTGCACGCTAAATGAAAAAGACGCGCTAAAAATGGAGCAAACCCAGGCGCAGCTGAGATTTGCGTCTCTCACAGGAGCAAATTCAGCGCGGCGCAGATTTTGCTCCTGTGATTCAATGAATCTGTAAAACAAGGCGTTCTTGCCAAAACGCGCAAAATTCAAGGCGTGGAAAATGCAAATGAAGTCGCTTTGCAGTCGCTGTTTGATTTGTCACGAGTACGGAGCTAAATCTGCGTGAAAGTTTAATACGTTGGAGAAGCAGGTACAAAAGTTTTGCGGAGGTAAGAGTGCAGCTTTTAGTGCACAGATCAGGCGTTGAAAATAAGTTCTAATGCTTTAACAGGGCTCATTTACAAAGATACAACAGTAATGTGTTGATTTGAAGACAAAGGAAACAAAGAAACAGACTTTACCTGCGGCACTTTTTCCTTGATTCTCGCTCGTATTTCCCTGAACTTCAGCCTTTTACAGCTGCTGTCTCTGGGCTTTAAGTCAGTCTAACATTCTTTGAAATCCTTACGGTGACAGAACAGTCTTTAAATGCTGCGCAGACTCTACTCACTGTGTTTATCTCATTGCCTCCCAGCGCTCGCTGCGGCGCTGACAGCTGCCCACAGAGGCTCAAGGCTGTGTGGATTTGATCGAGCGGAGGACATTGAAAATGTTTTTTAATTGTTATTTTTATTCGATCACCATCAGCACGCCATACAGGCTACTGATACATTTTATATAATTGTTTGAAAGGTTACTGGCTCTGACAGACAGTGAAAAGGACTTTCCTCTCCCTCCACTGTCTTACACAGAGGGGCAGGCACGTGCAGAGGGGGGGGCGGAGGGGGCTTGAGCACCTGCCCCTTTTGCCCGTTGCCTCCAAGTGCCCTTTGGTCCTTGGTCTTTTTTTTTTTTTTTTTTTTTTTTTTTTTGTGTGGCTTTAAGCCCTCTTGTGGCTTTTCATAAGAACATTTATTCATTCATTAATTATTAATAATTTGAAATAAATAACATCACACGGCTGCCAGTACCTCGTGACCTTTAACCTTTTGCCTCCGTGAGTTGCGCAGCTGTCACGTGCCCCTCGCGCAGCTGAAAACAGAGGAGAGAGAGCGAACTGCGGAGCCAATAAAGAGGGCTGTTATAATTTTTTTTGTCCCGATTCCAGAACTTAAAACACAGTATGGTCACTGGGAATGAAAGAACGGTGAGTGAGCTGTTCGTGTCACGTGATTTGTAAGACAAAGCCATGAAAGTATTATGCACGCACGTTAGATCATTTCTGTTTAAATACGGAGCTTTTGACCACTACTTGCTAACCACCTAGATATTTACAAAATGCTTCCATAAAATGCTTTGTGATTGTTGTTAGCATAAAATCTTTTTATTTTTAGACTGGGTTGCTTATAAATAATGGATTGCAGTTAGCATTTAGGCATTTTAATGCAATTAAATTGCGAGAATTTGCTATAATTGTGCAAAAATACGAACTAGTTGGTGATGGGAGCTGGCAAAATGTGATCTGAAAAGAAAAAATGTGATGTCCCAAAATTATTTAGTTTAGTGTCATGCAGTGTGTGTTTTCTTTACATTTTATACGTTCATTAGTTTTTTACTATTTTCCCAAAATTGTACCGTATTGCAATATATCATAGTGTACACAGAAATGTAATAATTGTGTGAGAGTCTTGCTTGCCACAGTCCTAACACAACAGTGTTTTAAAATCTGGTTATACGTATGTGCCCCTTTTTCGCTTTGAGCACCTGCCCCTGTAGAAGTCTCTGCACGTGCCTGCAGAGGGGGCATAGGTCACGTGACTCTGGTCAGTGAACACAGCTCTACTACAGTCAGTCCTGTTATTTGTTGGACTCTCAGATTGTGTTTTGTGTTGCATCTCTGTAGGAAAGATGCAGTCAGAGCTGGCAAACAGCGTTGCTCTCGCTGTCAGTGCGTTTTATGCTCACGCAAAATTCTCATTTACATATCAGATTTGCGGCAGCAGTTACTTGCGCAGTTTCTCTTCGTATATCACACGCAACACGCCCACAAATATCAGACGCTATTTTTTAAGCTGCACTCGCAATTTTGCACTTGTCTTAGTAAATATGGCCCTATGTCTCTTGGCTGGCCTGGGAACGCCTTGGGGTCCCGCGGGGGAGCTGGAGAGAGTCTCCAGGAAGAGGAAAGTTTGGGCGTCCCTGCTTAGACTGCTGCCCCTGCGACCCGGCCCGGGATAAAGCGGAAGAAGATGGATGGATATAACAATGGTTCCCTCAAAGGACTTTACAATAAATAAGCACATAAACAAACAAACAAAAAAAAAACAGGCAAAAAGACTCCAGGCGTCCCCTGTCCGTAGACCCTCCTTCTCGGCAAGATAAAAAAAGAAAAAAAGAGAAACCTCAGGAAGAAGGAGGATCTACTCTGAGGACGGACAGGCTGTACGTGTCCAGCACTGATGGATGTTGTCCATTTGTTCGAATCACTGTTTGAATCCAGGGATCTTTACATGTCTCTCTCTTTTTACAAACAGGAGTTTGTGGTTATGGCCTTAGTTCAGCTGCTCCCTTATACAGTGGTGGCCACAGCTTTGGTCATTCGCATTGCTATTCTGGCAGATGTTTATGCTGGATACCCTTCCTAATGCAACCAGCCACATACTGTGATTTTTGTGCGCCTTTAAATAATAATTTTGTCTATTTGATTTATTGTTAATATGTTGATATGAATGATATGATGATATTGTTGATGATAATGCACAAGGGAAACCAATATAGGCAGGTGCATGGGTTAGTCCAGCTAAGAGAGGTTATACTTTTTACCAAGGTTAGAGGCAGCAGACTCTCTTTGTTGGACCACTACAAACATCATCAAGTTTAATTCTTCTACAGAAATATTAGTAAAAGATACTGTAGTTGTCTCTATTAGATTAAATTCTACAGAACTGCTGTAATGTGGCATCCTAAATAACAGTTTTGTAAGTTACTCCCTCTCATTAAACGCTTATATTGCCCACCTGTGCCTCTCTCTCCAGCTGAGCCCTGATCTCCTGCAGCTGTTCTCTGGTCCTGTTCTCAGCCTGAGGGAGCGTTTCACTCAGGTCCTGATCCAGACCCACCCACAGTCTCTCACACTGGTCCAGGGACAGACTGGACTCAGAGGAGACCGAGGAGAGGAACACGTCTCTGCTCCGGTCTCTGAGCCGCGCAGACCAGGACGAACGCAGCTTCTGAAAATATACATATTACATCATATTTATGCACACACAGCAAAAAATATACTCCCAAGTATTTTCCCAAGTGTGATCCCTGGCCAATGCTCAATCGATGCAACTGCTGAAAGTGTGGCCAGAAAAAAACATTCTGCTTCCTGCTTCTGCATGAATCCCATGTAAACACAACCTGACACAACCTTCTCCAGTTATCCAGGCTTGGGACGGGCACAAACCCCAGTGTCCTCCATGACAGGTGGAGGGAGACACTCACAGTCCTCCACACACAGCTCTGTCACTAAATTGCTTCTTTGATCAGGTTATTGACAGAAACACACTTATTAAGGCTGCACACTCCTCGGAGCATCTCTGTGTTAGTTTGGCCCTCACCGTCCAGAGCTCACAGACGGCCTCGGTCACTCTGTCGTCCTGCTGCTGCTCCAGGACTGACGTCTGTTCTCTGTGTTTCAGCACCAGCTCCTCATGAACCTGGAGGTTAGACGCAAAAAAGGTTACTTAAAAATCACAAATAATATTGTTTTTAGAGCTTAGGAGAACTACATAGAGCCAGTGATTTGGGCTCTACTCTTTGCTTGTATTTTGTACAGTAAAAATAAATGTGTGTTCTGACCTTAAGCAGGTTCTGGAGCTCGCTCTGTGTCTGATCCATGGCTCTGCTCTTCTCTTTGTTCTGGTTCTTCAGAAGTTTCCTCCTCTTTGACTCCAGTTTGTTCATCTTATCAGTCACAACATCCTTCGTCTTCTTCATGCACTCTGGAACACAAAACATGTTTTAGCAGCAATTACTACAACTAATTATGCACACACTCAAAGTAAGCCCTTTATTTATATGTTTCTGTATTACTACTTTGTTATCAGTGTATATCTTGAAACAAAGATACATAATTTTAAATAGTTAGTGTGTTGAGGTGATAGACGTGGGAAGTGCTGTCCTTACACAACCTGACCTTGTTTTAGCTGCTTAAAAGGATTCTCAGAAAATGGTCTAATTTGGGAGAGCAAGTCATTTAAGTTTGAAAATTAGGTTAGATATGTTTAGTGAACATCTGCCTACAGCTCACAACTCACCGGCCGCTTTATTAGGAACATCCTGTACCTCATATAGTGGCCCTAGTGTGGTTTTCTGCAGACCTCGGTTGTAACGTATTTAAGTTACTGTTGCCTTTCGTCATTTAGAACCAGTCTGGACATTTTCCTCTGACCTCTGGCATCAACAAGGTATTTTCATCACAGAACCGCTGCTGACTGGATATATTTTTCTCTATTTGGACCCATTCGCTATATACCCTTGAATTGGTTGTGTGTACATCAGCAGGCTGCATGTAACCTACCCTGGTTGTACTGCTTCAGGCCGTCGCTCAGAGCGTCCTGAATCTCTGACAGTATTTTCTCCATTTGGGAAAAAGTCAGAACGTCATCACTGGTCAGCTGCTCCAGAGCCGTAGTTATTGAGCTCTGCCTCAAAGACACTTCCTGTTTCAACAAAGCAGGCTGCGACTGAAGAAGTGCGGTCAACTCCTCCCACCACAAAACCTTCTGCTGGATCCTCTACAGAGAAAATGATAATAATTTTGTTATGTACCAGCAAACATGAAACACAAGATGGAAAAGACAGCGGCTTAAAGCAGTGGTTCCCAACCTTTTGGTCTTGTGTAGCCCCTGGAGTTTTTTGTCCTGAGTACCCCCTGCATACCTCCCAACCCTCTACACTCATACAGGTTCATTTTTCAAAAAGTAGTCCTAGAAAACATCTACATTTATTAGTACACTTTCTTTCACATCTTTGTAAATACTAATTCTCCTCCATTTTTTCTTTAAACTCTAAAAAAATAATGTGCCTGCCTTAAAAATTTAAATAAAATATAACAAAATAAAGTCATATTACATTTACTTATTTTACTGTATATATGTTTTGAATTAATGTAGGGCTGCAACTAATGATTATTTTCATAATCGAATAATCTGTTGATTACTTTTTTTATTAGTCGATTAATAATCGGCTAGAGAAGCGTGAGTAAAATGTTTTAAAACTTGAGGTGTTTTATAGTTTTTGTTATAAATTGGTGATAATGCTACCAAAAATCACTTAATTTTTACAAAATTAAATCACACAAAGCTTCTTGCTGCTTCTTGAAGTTGTTTATATAGAGCATATATACATAAAATATCATCTGTAATACACATATATTTCTAATCAAAAACACAAAATGTACACTGTTTTTAACCTTCTCTCTCAGAACATGGCATGTGTCAGAGTCTATTAAATATCACAGTTGGCGATTATTCGATCACTAAATTAGTTGACGATTATTTCAATAATCAATTATAATCGATTAATCGGATTAGTTGTTGCAGCCCTAAATAAATGTAAAAATAAAATAGGCATCATAAACTCATGACAAATTTACTACTAAGAAAAATAAAATCTTTTAAATAAGCCCCATTTGAAACAAGCATTTACACCTTAAATATATGAAAAATAAATAAATTATTATTATTAAATAATATTCTTCAGCAGTTTCATCAGTCAATGACAGAGACACCAGAACTTGTTTTTCATAAGTTTCAATTGTTCACTAAGTCACAAGTCAAAAATACATTCTGAATTAATCCCAAGTACCCCCTGCAAAGTGCTTGCGTACCGCTGTGGGTCCCCGCACCTGTGGTTGGAAAACACTGGCTTAGAGGAACAGACAGAAGCAGAGATGAAGATGTCTCTGTTCTCTTTGTTCATGACAAGGATGGACGGGATTAGGAATGAGTCGATCAGAGGGACAGCTCATGTTAAATGTTTTGGAGATAAAGTTTTCAAATTGAGATGTTTGGACGTGAACAGAGGAGAGACAGTGAGTATATGGGTAAAAGAATGCTGAGGTTTGAGCTGGAGGCCTAGAGGAAGACCAGAGAGGAGGTTTATGGATGTAGTGAAAGAGAACATGACGTTAGTTGGTGTGAGAGGATAGACAGAGACAGAGGTTAGATGGAGGCAGAGGATTACATTCAGATTTGAGTCCTGGACAGATTTCAGATGAGTCTCCAGGAGCAGAAGGCTCTTGGTGATGGAGCTGATAATGTCCTGGGCTTCTTCAGGAGAAAAACCACTCGTCTTCTTCAACAGGTGCTGAGACAAATCCTCCACCTGCTTACTGAAGCTCTTGCACTACGACAAACAGGAGATAAGAAGACACAGACAATCAGTATTCAAGTTTTAACAAAGTCCAGTGAGAATGGGTCGCTATAAAGGAGTTTGTCTGTGCTGGTCTCTGGACACAAATGCTATGTTCACTGAGTTGGGACAATTTTCTGCTTGTTTTTCAAAATAATACTTAATGCATGGCTTTTATTTTAATACCTGATTGTTACAGTGTATGTGTAAATCATTTTTTGTTTGCGCAAAGTGTAGTTTTTGTTGAAGACCCCAGAAACTTAATTTAGAAAGGCATTAACCAACTGCACGTCTATTAAAATAAAAGTCTTGCAAAACATAGCCACCATTTTACCCTTTTTAATATCACTCACTCTGCAAACATCAAACCCAGTTCTTGGTCACAACCCACCAGTTGAGTATCACTAGTATAAAGTACACTGCCTGCATCCCAAAGATTCTCCATGGGGTTAAGGTCTGGACTCTGTGGTGGCCAGTCCATGTCTGAAAATGAAGTCTCATGCTCCTGAACCACTCTTTCACATTTTGAGCTCAATGAATCCTGGCATTGTCATCTTGGAATAAGCCAAGTGCCATCAGGGAAGAAAAAAATCCATTGATGGAGTAACCTGGTCCTTCAGTATCTGCAGGGAGTCAGCTGACCTCATTCTTGGACACTTAACTCTGCTGAGACCTGACCAACTGCAGGGAGGCTCTTACCTATTTACTTAGTTACATCCAGGTGGTGACGTTTTTTTTGGCCAGGCAGTGTATCAACAGTTTGATTTACCGTCTGAAGGCCACGTTCGAGAAGTTCTTTCTGAGCTCTCTCCATCTCCTCCAAAGTACAGACAGCTCCATCACTCTTCTCAGGAGCAGAGGGACTGGATGGTAACAGCTTTTTCAACTTGTTCAGCTCCTAACACAGGGCACACCATAATCTGTCTGTATTTGTGTATTTGGTAATTAAACATATATCGCTTGCATCTACCTTTTCCTGCGTCTGAAGAATATTTTTGTAGAAGTCAGATTCCTGCTTGTTTTTTGGGAAACGCTTACCAAAAATGTTTTTCAGCATCTGAGAATAAATCTGTGCCGGGGAAAGAGGTGATGGATAAGTTCTGTTTAATCAATTTATTTGGGAAATGTAATAAAAGAATAACTGGGTAAAAATGAATCCACTGAGCTTACCAGTGACTTTTCTTCATGGAGCTGGAGGCAGCTTTGTTGGACATCATGCAGAGCCAAACAGTAAAGATTTATCCGGCTTTCAACACTGAAATATCAGAGAGCATCAAAGCACATTTTCTTAAGCAGCCTTACATTGACTACATTTTTGAGGGATTTTTTTAAATACACAAACATTTTTCAAGTATCGTTGTAGTTGTAGCAGTAATAGTACTAGTATAAGCAGAAATAGTGGTAATAGTAGTAGTATTGGCAGTTGTAGCAGTAATAGTACTAGTATAAGCAGAAATAGTGGTAGTAGTAGTATTAGCAGTTGTAGTTGTAGCAGTAATAGTACTAGTATAAGCAGAAATAGTCAGTAATAGTAGTAGTATTAGCAGTTGTAGTTGTAGCAGTAATAGTACTAGCATAAGCAGAAATAGTCAGTAATAGTAGTAGTATTAGCAGTTGTAGTTGTAGCAGTAATAGTACTAGTATAACCAGAAATAGTCAGTAATAGTAGTAGTATTAGCAGTTGTAGTTGTAGCAGTAATAGTACTAGTATAAGCAGAAATAGTCAGTAATAGTAGTAGTATTAGCAGTTGTAGTTGTAGCAGTAATAGTACTAGTATAAGCAGAAATAGTCAGTAATAGTAGTAGTATTAGCAGTTGTAGTTGTAGCAGTAATAGTACTAGTATAAGCAGAAATAGTCAGTAATAGTACTAGTATAAGAAGAAATAGTGGTAATAGTAGTAGTATTAGCAGTTGTAGTTGTAGCAGTAATAGTACTAGTATAAGCAGAAATAGTCAGTAATAGTAGTAGTATTAGCAGTTGTAGTTGTAGCAGTAATAGTACTAGTATAAGCAGAAATAGTCAGTAATAGTAGTAGTATTAGCAGTTGTAGTTGTAGCAGTAATAGTATTAGTATAAGCAGAAATAGTCAGTAATAGTAGTAGTATTAGCAGCTGTAGTTGTAGCAGTAATAGTACTAGTATAAGAAGAAATAGTCAGTAATAGTAGTAGTATTAGCAGTTGTAGTTGTAGCAGTAATAGTACTAGTATAAGCAGAAATAGTCAGTAATAGTAGTAGTATTAGCAGTTGTAGTTGTAGCAGTAATAGTACTAGTATAAGAAGAAATAGTCAGTAATAGTAGTAGTATTAGCAGTTGTAGTTGTAGCAGTAATAGTACTAGTATAAGCAGAAATAGTCAGTAATAGTAGTAGTATTAGCAGCTGTAGTTGTTGCAGTAATAGTACTAGTATAAGAAGAAATAGTCAGTAATAGTAGTAGTATTAGCAGCTGTAGTTGTAGCAGTAATAGTACTAGTATAAGAAGAAATAGTCAGTAATAGTAGTAGTATTAGCAGTTGTAGTTGTAGCAGTAATAGTACTAGTATAAGCAGAAATAGTCAGTAATGGTAGTAGTATTAGCAGTTGTAGATGTAGCAGTAATTGTACTAGTATAAGAAGAAATAGTCAGTAATAGTAGTAGTATTAGCAGCTGTAGTTGTTGCAGTAATAGTACTAGTATAAGAAGAAATAGTCAGTAATAGTAGTAGTATTAGCAGCTGTAGTTGTTGCAGTAATAGTACTAGTATAAGCAGAAATAGTGGTAATAGTAGTAGTATTAGCAGTTGTAGTTGCAGCAGTAATAGTACTAGTATAAGCAGAAATAGTCAGTAATAGTAGTAGTATAAGCAGAAATAGTGGTAATAGTAGTAGTATTAGCAGTTGTAGTTGTAGCAGTAATAGTACTAGTATAAGCAGAAATAGTCAGTAATAGTAGTAGTATAAGCAGAAATAGTGGTAATAGTAGTAGTATTAGCAGTTGTAGTTGTAGCAGTAATAGTACTAGTATAAGCAGAAATAGTCAGTAATAGTAGTAGTAGTAGTAGATTTTGGCGTACATTCACTTACAAAACAACTTTTACTACTACTTGAGTAACATTTACACTCAATACTTGTTTACTTACACAAGTAAGAGTTTGTTTACCTCTATTACTATTTTAATAGATTTAATGATCTATTACTAATATCTAATTATATTTTTTATGCATTACTTTTACTTGAATATATTTTAAGTACTTGCACCGCCTGCACTGTCACATTAAGGATCGTCTTCCATAGGTCGGACCCTTACCCAGTCAGTGTGAGCGTGAGTGGAAAGCTGGGCACGGTGCTGAAGCTGTGGTTCTGCAGACTCCTGGGCAGCAGAGAGGACGACACGTACGGACTGTCCTCCTCATTCTCCTGCCCGTCGCTCAGAGACTCTTCATCAGAGGAAGAGGAGTCCGGGGGCATCGGGGGCAGCTTGGATGCCTCATGGAGGGAGGGGTTGGACGCTCCGTCTGCTAAAGGCTGGGGGCAGGGAGTGGACAGAAATAAGTGTTTTAGTCAAGAGCACTGAGCTAGAATCCATAAAGAAAAGACAAAATGCATAATAACAATAAATAATTGTCAGACACAGGAGGAGTTTAGGATACAAAGAAGGTATTTGAACAAAGGGTGGGAAAAGTTCTCAAAATCTGTGCACAGGTACTGTTACTTGAAAATAATAACCTCCTCAAGATGAAGTAAGTGAATATTTAAAAAAACTTGTTCTTGTAACTGCACAGCAATGTCTACTATTACTACTATTGCTACTACTACAACTAAAACTACTACTGCTACTACAAGAGAGAAATGCACTGAGGTGGGTTTGAACTTATCCCTCTGGTTGTGCTGTGACAGTGCAACCCACTGAGCTACTCAGGCCAAATAGTACTTTTGTTCATTTACAGATAATGAAATTATATATAAAACAATATCTCTAAAATCTATTTATTCACTTGAGTAAAAGTATCTAGTTTTCTTTAAACAATAAAAACCCTCTGTCCAGGTGCCTACTTTGTACCATTTTACATATTACATGAACTTACTCTGTATTTTTGGTTGATGGGGTAAACAACTTTTGCTCTTGTTGCAAACGCAGCGACATCACTGTTCACAGGAGGGAGTTTCTTCTCCTAAAGAATCAAGAATAACACTTCAGGTTAGTGGAGTTAATCAGTAAACAGCTGTGTGTAAAGTAAATGTTATGCTAAACCAGGGGTCAACTAAAATTGCTCGGGGTCCACAGAATTAATGTTCTACCCTGCTGGGGTCCAAACATAACATATATAAAACTATTGTAAATAGGCTATATTACAGTGTTATTTATGTATTTAATCTAGGCTACTAAAACATGTACAATGCTTATTTCTGTCAGAGAAACATTTATTATTTCCACTTTAACAGCAGCTGATGTTTGAACTGTGTCAGACTCTCATCATATTGGAAACAGATGGATTTATAAAGACGGCCACTCTCCTCCAGGCTGCAGTATTTGGATTACACTATTTTAAATATATTTATTATGAATGCGAATGATGCAGGAGAGTGCAGCAATAACACCGAATAAATGCGCATATTAGCAGCACAAAAACTCGGTCCATTCATGCCTCGTTCGTGCTTTGTTTAGCTGTGTAAACTGAGACCAGAAATCGTGACATTAGAGACTTCTGCTGTGTAAAGTCCATATTAATTCAGAGAACAGTGTTTGTGGGCTGCAGCCTGCTGAAGCTGACATATTAGAAGCTAAAAGCCAAAGCTAGAGAAGTAGCGCCAAGACAGATATATGTTTCCAAAACCACAGACGTCCATAGTCCTGGCTTGGTGATAACTTCAGCCCAGCGTGAAGAGGCTCTAAAGTCAGGACATCGGTTTCAAGAGCTCCACACAGACAGAGCTGTTCAGATAAAAGCAGCTGCCTCTCTGTACTCTCGCGGTGTAAATCTGCACTGGAGTTTGCTTTTATTTTAGCAGTTTTCAGCTCTGTCTAGCTCATTTTAATCTTTGCTGTCTCAGTCAGATCAGTGTACTCTGTAACTGCAGTAACCCACAAGGACCCCTCGTGTCTTAGTTGCATCTGTTCAAAAACAAAATGTGGTAATATTTAGCTATTTTTAAAATATGTGAGCATTATGAAAATTGATTTGGGGTTCGGATCAAAGCCTCTGGAGGTCTGGGCCGTGGTCCGTGGTTTGCCGGAGCCTGTGTTAAACCAACGATAGAGGTTCACTGTATGCTGAGCTGCAGAATTTACATTCTCCTATTGACTCTTATTGTAACTGCAATATGACAAAAGAGCACATCTTGATATTTTGGTGTTCTGTGTATTTTAAGGAGCAGTACTTTGTCCTTGGTGCTCACAGTCGGAGCGTCGTTCTTCCCGTTGCTCACACAGTCACTCTGGTTGTTGTCCAGCTCTGCATCTTCAGGTTCCAGCAGCCTCCGGATGTTATAACCCTGAAGGGAACAAAACATACATTATAGTTTTACTCAAGACGTTTTCTGTAGAAAACAAACCTTCTCAGTATATTTTATAAACATACTTTGACTTTTACTTGAGGCAGTTTTAGACTCAAACCCCTAATTGAGTAGAAGTATTTTCTGACCTTGGCAAAGTGGTCCTGCTCTTACCTCCGTAACCAGAAGGCAGTGGTGGAAGAAGCACTCAATTTTTCTTACTTAAGTAAAAATACAGATGAAGGAGGAAAAAATTACTACTAAATGAAAAATTCTACTCTAAAAGTATAAAGGTACTCACTTTCAAATGACTTAAAACATATTATTACTAAAAAACAAAGTATTTTGGACAGATTCAAGAACTAATGAATGTGTTAAATGTAGACTGAATTCGTAGTGAGGTTTTTCTGAAGAGAACTACTTTACTGCATCTGTTACAAAAACACGTGATTTTAAACCAAACTCAAAATACTTTTTACTTCAAACCAATTCAAAAAAACTAGTGGAGTAAAAAGTACAGATACTTGCTCTAAAATGTAGTGACGTAAAAGTAAAATACCCTTTGTAAAAATTTACTCAAGTAATGTACAGATACATGAAAACTATACTTAAGTACTTTTACTTTGTTACATTCCACCACTGCCAGAAGGTCCTGGATTAGTAGTAACAGTAGCAGTAACAATGGTAGCAGAGGCATTAGTACAAGTAGCTCTAGCTAATGTAGTAGTAGTAGTAGTAGTAATAATAGTGGTAATAGCAGATACTGCTGACAGCCTTTAATTTATACTTTATATTCAGTAGGCTACATTTTACTTTTACTCAAGTACTTTTACTTGAGCACTATAATTTTGAAGTAGCTATATATAACGTTATTTTTACATATTTTGAGCATTTTTCCACCTCTGATAATAAAATATAAACAATGATTACCAGTAATACACTAAAGTTAAGAGGAAGGGATATGTTTCCCTTGTCCCTGACCTGTCTGCTGAGGTAAAGTGAGGATAAATGGGTATATGTCCTTGTCCCTGACCTGTCTGCTGAGGTAAAGTGAGGATAAATGGGTATATGTCCTTGTCCCTGACCTGTCTGCTGAGGTAAAGTGAGGATAAATGGGTATATTTCCTTGTTTCTGACCTGTCTGCTGAGGTAAAGTGAGGATAAATGGGTATATTTCCTTGTTTCTGACCTGTCTGCTGAGGTAAAGTGAGGATAAATGGGTATATGTCCTTGTCCCTGACCTGTCTGCTGAGGTAAAGTGAGGATAAATGGGTATATTTCCTTGTTTCTGACCTGTCTGCTGAGGTAAAGTGAGGATAAATGGGTATATTTCCTTGTCCCTGACCTGTCTGCTGAGGTAAAGTGAGGATAAATGGGTATATTTCCTTGTTTCTGACCTGTCTGCTGAGGTAAAGTGAGGATAAATGGGTATATTTCCTTGTCCCTGACCTGTCTGCTGAGGTAAAGTGAGGATAAATGGGTATATTTCCTTGTTTCTGACCTGTCTGCTGAGGTAAAGTGAGGATAAATGGGTATATTTCCTTGTCCCTGACCTGTCTGCTGAGGTAAAGTGAGGATAAATGGGTATATTTCCTTGTTTCTGACCTGTCTGGTGAGGTAAAGTGAGGATAAATGGGTATATTTCCTTGTCCCTGACCTGTCTGCTGAGGTAAAGTGAGGATAAATGGGTATATTTCCTTGTTTCTGACCTGTCTGCTGAGGTAAAGTGAGGATAAATGGGTATATTTCCTTGTTTCTGACCTGTCTGCTGAGGTAAAGTGAGGATAAATGGGTATATTTCCTTGTCCCTGACCTGTCTGCTGAGGTAAAGTGAGGATAAATGGGTATATTTCCTTGTCCCTGACCTGTCTGCTGAGGTAAAGTGAGGATAAATGGGTATATTTCCTTGTTTCTGACCTGTCTGCTGAGGTAAAGTGAGGATAAATGGGTATATTTCCTTGTTTCTGACCTGTCTGCTGAGGTAAAGTGAGGATAAATGGGTATATTTCCTTGTTTCTGACCTGTCTGCTGAGGTAAAGTGAGGATAAATGGGTATATTTCCTTGTCCCTGACCTGTCTGCTGAGGTAAAGTGAGGATAAATGGGTATATTTCCTTGTCCCTGACCTGTCTGCTGAGGTAAAGTGAGGATAAATGGGTATATTTCCTTGTTTCTGACCTGTCTGCTGAGGTAAAGTGAGGATAAATGGGTATATTTCCTTGTCCCTGACCTGTCTGCTGAGGTAAAGTGAGGATAAATGGATATATTTCCTTGTCCCTGACCTGTCTGCTGAGGTAAAGTGAGGATAAATGGGTATATTTCCTTGTTTCTGACCTGTCTGGTGAGCAGCAGCGGCTTGAGGCAGAAGTTGTGGAGCAGCGCCGCGGTCAGGATCCCGGACAGGACTCCGCAGACCGAGGCCACCGTCAGAAGTCCCGTGTAAATGTGCAGACACTCGGAAAAACTCACCAACACGTCCGTACCACACTCCGCTAGAGCTTCACGGTCGGACATTTCTCACCAAGCTGTGGGAAAAAACTCCACAGCATCAGGACTTTACTTTAGCCTCATGGACCTAACGTTAAGCTAACATTACACAAACTATCACCAACGGATCTTACACTACCATAATGTATCTTCCCTGATGTCTTTCCTGGTTTATCCACGAAGCAAAACATAAAATAAGTTGCAGAAAGCTTTTTTTAAACTTTGCAAAAAATGTTTCTCTTCCAAAACAATAAATTCAGCGTGATTCCAGCCAAAGGGTGGATGAGTTCAGGAATGAAAGGCGGAAAGATTTAGGGCGAAAATAGACGTTATTTTCTTCCAAAAAAAATTAAATGAGCTTAACGGTTTATTTTAAGATGTGAAATGGGCGATTTTTCTGTAAATACCGTTATTATGTCCGAGCTCCATAATAGATTTATTATTTATCATAGTTTAAATTTGAATGTAGATGCCCTACCATGACATTATGTGATGTGATTATGTGCTACGTTTTATTTTGAAAGTAATAACCGGAAACTAGCGTACCAGCTGTAGTTTACTTAACTGTTATTAGAGCGTTTTCTTGTGGACTCCTTTAAAGTTTGGAAAATGTTTTCTGGAGTTCTGCGGCAACGTTAAACGTCGTTTTCCAGCCTCAAACTTCAAAATGTCGACCTTAGTTTCATATTTATTGTCAACATAGTTTATCTTGCATTTTTCACTAAAGGATAAAGGCAGTGTTTCCCAAAAAACGCGGTGAGAATGTTACTTTTGCGGATTTTAGAAGCTTTTTCTTGGGAAAACCCTGCAGCGCGTTAGCTAGCGGCTCTCCGGAGAGAGTATGTTAGCTCAGGACACAGACTGATGCTTCTGCTTCATCTAAAACTGGACAAGGTCGCCGCATGGATTTTACTGTTCAGTGTCCAAACGTTATTTTCTCCTTTATATTCTCATTGTTTCCATGATGAGGAGCTCGGAGCTGGTAATAACCGCGGTGCATCCCAGAAAACAGCGACCTCAGGCTCCGTGCACAGACAGGAGGTAAAGAATATTAATACAATCTCTACTTACTCTCTTTTATGTTCATGTTCTTATGCCTTCATTGGTACAGAATGTGATGTAACGTTAATTAATAACAGACTGTGTCAGACTCTGATTTTAGTTTATGTTTGTTAATATAAACCTTGTCCAGATTATTATTGTTTAACTGTTTTTTACTGATTTCTCCTGGATGACTGAACATTAATATAAACGTGTTTTTTTTGTTTGTTGTTTTTTTGTAGCTTTCTATAGTCCAACATGGCAATGGATGGAGGCTTGGGGAGAAGACACTCGGTATGGACACGTTTTTTGATTATTTTTCTTTCTTTTATTTATTTTATTTTTTTTTTGATCAGCCCCAAGTCTTAAGTTTAACTATAAATGTATGAAATGGGTAATCTTCTGCTGTAACGTTATATAGTTCCTATGACAAAATGTATACTAGCCCTGGACATACAACCACATAGCATGTTAAAAGATATGTTTTCTTTTCACAACATTGCCCCATTTCAGAGAAAATACTGATTACTAATGAATTGCTTTATGTTATCACATACCATTAATTACCCCCACATCCTTTTCTCTCTCACCTGCTAACTTCATGTTCTCTTTCACTGCGTCCTCTGTCCAAACCATCTCAATCTGGAAAATCTGACTTTATCTCCAGAGCCTCTCCCATGAGCTGTCCCTCTGATGGACTCATTCCTAAACCTATTCACCCTCGTCATGGGCAAAGAAAACCTCAATATCTTCAGCATTTACCATTTATATAACAACTTTGGTTTACATTTTATATCAACTTTCTTCATAGTCATTAGTCATAATAGGTTGACTTCTTTGGGCAATGAACAGACAGACAACATCCTTAACCCTTGTGTATTCTGTTCAGGGGCGATGCAGTCTCAGAAGCAGAGTGTCTCCTCCTCTGAGGGCCCTCGCAGTTCGTCAGCTCCCGCTCCGCGGAGACACTCCTTTTACTCGTCTTTCTCTCGTTTGTCAAACCTGCTCCACCTCAGAGACCGAAGGAGCTCTCTCACCAGATTCAACCCCGGACACACTCTTCCTCAGGTCAGGCCCATCTCTAACATTAACTTCTCTTCTGTTTTTGGTTTATCATAGATGAAGTTTTACATTGTTAAGTATAATCAACAAATGGTTCATGTTACTGTGGGTTCTCTCCTCTTCCTCTCACTAATTAGTTGATGAGGTCTTGGTCGACCATTACCTCTTTGCATCAATAGATTTCAAGATAAAACTACATTTTTCTTCAAAACTTTTCTTAATATGTTATTTGTGGCATGCATGCCACACTTGTTTGTGTGGCACTCGCTGTGCTGGGTAGAGAAAAAAAATCTCTTTATCTCAGCCTGAAAAGCTCAAAACTGCAATACAAAGATTTTGCTTGTTTCTCTGGAACAGAACCTCGTAGAACAAAAAATCCAGAAGGATTTTGTAGCTCTCCCCAAGCTCTAACAGAGTCTGACTGTACAGGTAGACTCCTCTTTAACTGCTCTTTCTGTCCAATTCTAACCCTTGTTTGCATTTAAATAAGGATTACTAAAACAAATGGCTATATTAAATTTATTTCTTTGACAAAATTAATAAAATTGGCCCTGCATATTGGTCCAAAAAATAGGCAGTGTTTATTGGCCATGGGCTGCTCTGAATTTTAAAAATTGCCATTGACCTATACCGAGGTCGACCTGTAGAGCTGGGCATGACTACAGCCTTAGAGAGTGTCAGCCCTGTAACTAACTGGCTGTACTAAATATTCTGGTGTTAGTATAACTAATCCCTGAGGGCCCCAGAGTGGGTTGTGGGCCTGTGTGTGGAGTGAAGAAAATAGTTTAAAAATATGTTTGAGTGTATTGAGATTTTCTGTAAGACTCTACTGAGGTTAGCATTGTAAAATATGTAAAAAGGAATGGGGCAACTTTAATATCCCAACCGGAGAATCACTAAAATCATACCTGTCTTTGTGTTTTAGGTACAAACTCCACCGGCACCATCTGCCTTTGGGGTTAAGTTTCACAAGTGTGCACAGGTACAGAGTGTTTTTTTCATGTTTCTTCTCACGTAAACCTTAACTTCTGAGATGACTGCTCCTGTTGTCTGCAGGTGAAGCTGGACTCTGACCCACCTCAGCTCACCTTCTTCCTCCTGATCCACAACATGGGCCCAGCGCACGGCTCGAACCTCTTTCAGGTCGCCGTCCGAGACTCTATCTCTGGGATCGTACCCTTCAAATCTGAGGGGAGGGAGGTGGAGCGAGGATACCAGACATTCGTCATCGATTCTTTATTTGGTTAGTATTGCAAGGTTAAAAAACTGCCTCAGATCTCTTGTATGTTGCTATGTCTGTGATGTGTGCCTCTGTTCTCAGCTGGAGCTCAGGTGGTTGTGAATTATTCTGCTCACATCAGGAATCCAAAGAGTGGAGTCCTGGAGCTTCCAGCGTTTCTCACCTTCTCCAACGCCTCACAGGTGTTTTATGCTGTCTGTATTGTTTTATTTATGGATATCAAGTAGGGCTGTATGATAAGGGGAAAACATGCAATATTTCATAACTATGTTGAATATTTTTATAATATTTTTGTGATATTTTAAAATAGGGCCTGCTATTCTCACATAGTAAGTTAAAATCGCTTAAAACCAAAATGTGAGTCCCAACTTCATACAGACTAAACCCGGCGTAAAACAAGGCTAAATTGTGACTAAATTAAAGAAATGAACACTGAAACTGGACTTTTTTTATTTAGTCACAACACATTTTCTTTTAAGGCTCTGGTGGAAAATGATTCTTCAGTGTAAATCTCTGTCAAATGTAAGACCACAGCGTTATTGTGATCAGGCTCATCGACAGGGAAGGGACAAAGGGGTCAGAGGGGCCCAGAAATGGTTCCGCTTATGTTTTCTATTATAATGCTTTGTTCACACCAAACACGCGTATCGCACGTCAAATTCACGTCATTCATGTCTAGTTGGACGGTTGAACATTGTGTGTTCAGACATGAATTCGCGTCATGGGAAAAGTCTTTGTCATGGCTGCTTTTTCAGGGATAATTCAGTCCTGGTTTGCTCACTTGTGTCCCATGTCCCTGCGAGGACATGTCCCCAGGACACTGCTGCTAGATTTAAGCACTCAAGCCCAGACAGGGAAGAGTTATTTCTGTACAATAGCAGCCTCTCGTGGTTTTGGTGGGTATAGGCTAGCACTTTGTACACAGGCTCTGTTTTCCCGGTTGTTTTGCAGAGAGCAGTAACTGCTGATCCACCGAGCTTATGTTTTTGACTTCTGTCTTTATAAAAGTAGTAGAGCGGCTGTAGGCTGTAGCTTAACTATAGTTCCAGGTTCCGTCAGAAGCCTTGATAAGTCCACCGTGATTGTTTTGAAGGATTTCCACTTTCTGCGTCCTCCCATGTCTCTTTAGAGGCACAATCCTGATTGGTTAAGGCGCTACGAATATTTGCCAAAGAGCAGATTCTTCAACTCAAGCGTTTCGTTTCGTGCATAGACGCTTGATTCGCGTGTTAGACGTGTCAACACTCACTTTGTGATGCATCATTCACACGTCAATGCCTGATTTGCGAAGCACTCGGCACTCGCTTCATGCCGCAAGACATCTAGACGCGTGTTTACATAGACTTAACATAAATCAGACACCTCAAATGCATTCGGTGTGAACTTAGCGTAAGGGGGCCCATGTGAGGCCTTCTTGCTCCGGGCCCCAGTAAAACTGTCGACGGGCTTGATTGTGATGTATTTAGCCCTAATTTCATGCACTATATTTTGACTCCTATATTCTTCTCACCCACAGAATGATATTAACATGTTTGGACCGCTGACTGCTAATCTAACTCTTAGGGTTAACTCCACCAACAGAGTAAGTGTCACTTGTACCACAGTTAATGAATAAAAAGATACTTAAAGTATTTTAATGTGTTATACAAGGTTATATATTTAATTGTAAGTGGATGTAATTTTGCCCCTCAGATTTTTCCGAACCATGCTGTCCACTTCGCTGGGTTTGTCGGCGGATTCTTCATTGCTCTGGTGCTGCTCCTTCTGGGCTTTCTCGCCTTGAACTTGATGGATCCAAGGACCACACTGAGATTTTGCCAGCAGAGGGTATTATTACTTTGCATATCAGTAAAAAGATACATGGTTTGATCAGAGTCCTCAGTACAGTTTTCCACATCTACATATATTCTTCTGCTGCAGAGAAACCGCGGTGGTTCAGACCCAGAGTACGCAGACTGTAACTTTAACGAGAGTGTGAAAGACGAGGTGTCGTTTGAAGACAAGATGGTGGACCTCATGGTTCTGGAGGATCCTCAGAACATGCAACAGGCGCTAGAGAAGTACATACAACACAGACACAGAATATAGGGAATATTGTTATTAGAATTGTGTATGTTAGATTAAAAACAATAATGCCTTTATAGACGTAATTTGTGAGTTTTAATGGAAAAAAAAAAAGTTATATTCCACTTCGCTTCACTCTCTGTCTGCTGGACATACTCAACTCTGGCTGTGGTGCAAGATTTAAGTGTATACAAAAAGTTTTTTGATTGATATGAATGGGTTGAACCGTATCAAATCAAAACATTTAAATCGGCCGAATTGTATTGAAACAAAACATATGGTATCTTTGCAAAAAATGTGTTACACCCCTAAATTTAACCCAGGTCATATTCTGTATATCTAATGCTTTTGGATGGAAAATTAACCAACCAGATAACAGGAGGCAATACCAACATAGAATAAATATAATGTGGAATGTGAACATTTGTAAAATATACAACTAATCAGAGAAACAAAACCTGGCATGAAGCCCTCCCCCTTTTATATGAATGTCCCAGCGACGGCAGAGGTTCAGGACCTTCTTCAGTGCAGAACAGACAACATGATATGAACTAAACTTTCTTTCACACTATGTTTACCATCCCATCAGCCTTGAAATGTCCTCACTGCTGCACACGGCCAATCACCTGGAGGCGGCTCGTCTCCAGATTTACAAGGACCTGATGGTGGCGCTGTTGAGCAGAGGTGACGGTTCTCCAGCCCAGCGCAGGCTCCTGGACGTTCTCCACGGGCAGCTGCTGGGGATGGAGGGGCGGCTGAAGGAGGAGCTGGGGGTGCGCATGGCCGCGCTGGCCGCTCAGTGCAACATGGAAACTCGAGAGGAGATGGAGGCCGAGCATCACCGAGAGGCAGTGGAGAAGGAGCAGGGGGAGCGGCTCTGTCAGCTCGCCGAGCAGCAGGTGAGGTTTCATTCATATCTCTATATCTTCTCCTCCTCTGTTCCTTTCAGAGGCGTCCACAGTGAATCCTCTGCCTCCATCTAACCCTCTCCTTTGTTGTTATGTATAAGGCGTATAACCATCAGCTCCCATACTGTATCCAGCAGATGTTTGAGCCCAGAGAGAGTCTGTATAACCTCAGACGAACAAGCATTTTAAAAATAAATGAGGCCAGGACTAACACAAAAAGTAGCTGTATCTGTGTTTGGGGTAACTTTATGGAACAGTCTGGACAATAAACCAAAAGGATGTACTTCACTTTGTACACTTAAAAAGATGTACAAATCTGTTATAGGAAAATACAGAGCATTAGTATGATAACGTTGTCTTATCTATTACAACATAAAAAGTTCTTAATCTTAATGATGCAATTAGTGATTGAAGGGTTACTTAAAATGATAATGCTTAAAGTAACCAAATCCAAAATCCACTTTATTTGTATAGAACATTTTACAAACAAGACAGTTGCACATAAACAATAATAAATTACTCTATTTAGCTCCACTATTCCCCATTAAAATAAAAAGAACCAGTAAAACCAAATAAGAGCAATACAATAAAATATCAATAACATAAGTGTAAAAAAAAATGAAATAGAAACAAAACAATATAAAAGACACAATATAAGAGACCTGTGTCTTTTATTGTTTTGTTTTTGACCACACAATTCATGGCGAGTTAAAAGCCAGAGAATAAAATAAAATAAAAAGTGGCTCTGACACAGTAATAATAGTAAAAATATATTTTCTTCGGCCTTGGAATGTAAATTATTTTTGAGGTTTTTTTAGGTTTGTTTACTGTTTTATTGTGAAAAATAGCCATGTTTAGTTGGCAATTTCTTCTTAAATGTTAATTAGGTTAGGCACAATAAGTCTTGACCTTGGCCTAAGCCCTTTTATTGTCTTTTAATGACCAACTAAACTAAACTAAAAATGTCCTCTTTCACTGCATCCATAAATCTGCTCTTTGGTCTTTCTCCAAGCCTCCAGCTCTAACCTCAACCTCATTCTTCAACCCATATATTCACTGTCCTTCCTCTTGTCATGGAGGTTTTTGTATTTGTATAACTGTGTGAGAAAAAATAATAGGTCTTGAGTCAAACAGTTGTCTTTCTGGCGTTTATTCTCTTTCAAGAAAAGGCCAAAGAAAAGTGTAGATCAGAAAAGCTCAGCGCAGTCTCACAGTGGTGTTTTATGCAGACAAATGCCAAGGTCATGAAGCGTCAGCCGTGGAACAACATGAAACACAATTTGAAAAGCGCTGAACAGTATGTGATGGAATCTGAATGAAGAATATTTTTGCCCCTGACACTCTGTACCCATATATTCACTATCCCTCCTCTGTTCATGTCCAAAACATCTCAGTCTGGAAACTTTATCTCTAAAACCTCTGACCTGAGCTGTCTCTCTGATCGACTCGTTCTTAATCCTGTCCATCCTCCTCAAAACCAAGACAAAATGGAATACTTTCTATTTCCCTAACATCTAATCTATTGACCCTTCTAACACAGACAGTACTTCACTGCAGCGTCCTCCTGGAGAAGCTTCACAAACTGAATCAGAGTTGGCTGCAGCGCCACCTGTTGGTGCGACACGAGGAGGCCTCAGCGAAGGTCCAGAGGCAGATCAAAGAACTGCGGAGAGTCGAACTCCACAAGATTTTCTGTGAGGAGTTAGAGGAGGCCACACGGATGGGAGAGATGGACAAAAGCACTGCCACAAACTTCCTGCAGGATTACTTTATCTGTCAGGTGAGTTATCTTGGAAACATTCTCTGTTAACCCTAGAGATGGTTGTGTGTGAAAATCCCAGTAGATCAGCAGTTTCTGAAATACTCAGACCAGTCCCTGACACATTTAAAGTCACTTTAATCGCCCTTCATTCTGATGCTCGGTTTGTCTTCAACATGTCTCAGGACTAAAGGCTCTGAGCTGCTGCTGTGCTGTGATTGGCTGATTAAATATTTGTATTTAGAAGCATTAGAACAGGTGGAGCTCATAAAGTGGCCAATGTTTACACCAACTCTCTTGATTAAAATTGTAGTTAATTTTTTTTTTTTACTTTCGTAGGACCATTTGGAGGAGGTGCTGGATGTGGTCCTCGCTCACCAGAGGTACGTCCTGTCAGAGCGTCACGCCCAGAGGAAGTTCCTGGTCCACAGTCTCCAGAGCCTCCAAAGCCTGATCTCCGACACCTTCTCCAGCACTTCCAGCAGTTTAGACAGCTTTTTCACTCACATCAGGAGGTCTCCAAATACTTCTTCTATACACCATACTTTGCTTTGTGTACATTGTGCCTTCAAAAGAAAAGTATTTATGCTTGGGACACTAGTTAACGTAGCACTCTGCTCTGTTGTCCACAAGAGGGAGCAGTGTGCCTGCAGAACAGCTGGATCAGCTGCATGATAAAGCCCAGAAGGAGCTGTTGATGCTGAGGCAGAGGATGGACGAGGCTCTGAGTGAAGAGAAGAGAGCCCTGCGCTGTGGACTCATCAAGAAGCGCAGGGAGCTCACCTCTGACATGGTACCCCCAGTGTTAGGGGTTTTTAATTTCATTTATCAAGGAATAAAGGAAAAAAATCTATTCACAAGAAAGTGTAATATCCACATGGCACAGCTACAAACAGTCCGAATGTAGACCACAAGATGGAGGCACGTTCTCTAAAACTAATTTGATGGTGTCAAAATCAAGTGCTTGGAAGTTATACATTTTACAACTTACATGTTTAGTTCATTTTGTTCAGTTCATGCGTGAACTAAACAGCTAGGAAATAATACTACTTCATCAGAGTAAGGCCCCAGTGTAGGCTGCCTGTTTATGAATTGGTTCCTCTTTGGTGCAGGAGGTCAGGGGTTTGTTTTCCAAATGTGGAGCTAAATACTTCAGACACAAATTGCGAATGATCCACTATGGCGACCTCTGATCGAGGGAGCAGCTGAAAGAGACTTTCTGTAGTAGTGGCCCACTGAAGTGTGAGAGCAGCTTTTAATATTTTCTATTAAAAATAACCAAATCTTAAACAAAATCATAGTAAAATGCTCTGTCTGTGCTGTGTGTGTCCTGCAGCTGAGGATCCACAGACAGAGGGAGAAGGACCTCTCCTCCATGGCCCTGTCTCTGGAGGGATGCACTGAGATCCTCCAGTGTTGGCAAAACCTGCTCACAGCCCACAGCGCTGAGATTTCTGAGCTCATTAACGGCCTGGACGAGGAGGCTGCAGCGGACATCAGAAAGGTAACATACTTTAGTCAGAGATGTGCGGAAGTTATTACCCTTTAATATGAAAAAAAAAAAACACATTTCACCAAGTATTAATGTGTCAGCAGTGGTTGTAACCTGATACTTTTAATTTTAATTACCTTATGTACATTTTGGATACATTTTCTAATGCATTACTTAAATTATTTAACTTGGGTAAATTTTGAGCAAAAGGTTACTTTTTCTAGTCTCTAAGTATTTTGGGCATGTTTTAGGCTTTATTGATAGGGCAGAGTAGTAGGAAATCAGGGAGAGACATTCAGGAAACTGTCGGAGCCTGGACTTGAACCCTTGATGCCGAGGCAGGCTGTAGTTGCCTTGCATGCGCCGTAGCTTTACCAACTGAGCTATACCATGGTACAAGTATTTTTTACCTCAGTGGCAAAGTGATTATTACATTAATGTCATAACCAGAAGGTCCTCAGTTCAAAGTTCTGTAGAGAGTGGCAGTAGTAGTAGTGGTAGTCAGAGTAGTAGCACCAGTAGTAATAGCTGTAGTAGCAGCAGTAATGTTTACATTTTAAATTGTCAGTGGTACAGGTGCAGCAGATGCTGGTACACAAGCCTAGAGCGCCCTCTAACCAACACCTGAAATATTTTAATATATAAGTCACACCTGAGTATACGTCACACCCCGAGCCAGACGATGGAAAAAAGTGTGACTTATAGTCTGGATAATACAGTAAATTATTTTTTAGTAACACTACTTTTGTATGAGACCTTCTCCCTCCTCTGATTGCAGGTGACCACTCGTCTCCTCCAGGGACCAATGGCGGAGCTCAGAGCAGTCCAGCCTTCTGTGGTCCAGTCCCTGCAGGCTCTGGTACCTCCAGCAGAGCGCCCCCTGCTGCAGGTGGAGGACTCGGCGCCGGCCCAGGGACCGGCCCAGGACAGACTGCAGCAGGATGGACAGGCCGCTCTCCACACCCTGAGCACTGCCAGGGAGGAGCTGCAGGGGGCGATGCAGAGAGAGCTGAGGGAGCAGAGGCAGCTCCGGGACCAGTGCAGGGCTTTCTTCAGGTCAGCGGAACAACTTTATTAGAATTATTACAGAATTTTATTTTTGATGGACTGACTTCTTCTGGGAGTTCTCCTTGTTACAGAAGTCGTTTGTGTCGGTCCTATGCCAAAATAAATAGCAAGTGACTATATTCTCTATTTAGTTAATTTTGGAGCTGCGTTAATAGCTTTTTCCTCCACACCGTACCTTGGTCCAAAGTTGATATAGCAGTATAATAAAAATATGCCTAAATTGTAAAAAGTTATACGCTTTTGTCATTATACAATACTAACACGATATTTAATTATACAAGAAATCACAAGTCATGTTTCCAAAAGTCAGTCTGACATTTATTTATTAAGCTTTTAGAAATAATTTTATTTGTGTGAAGGTATTTCTCAGACCAAGAGCTTAGAAGTGCAGTGCTGCCCTCTACAGTCGGCAGTGGCTTAGTCGGTAGAGTTGTTTCCCCACTGCCCCAAAGGTTCAAACCCTGCTGTCAGCATTGCATACTGTTGTTGTGTCCATTGGGCAAGACCTAAGGGACTGTTTACACGAAAACGCTGAGGTGTGAAGAAAGCTAAAGTAAACTGTAGTCCATATGTTTGTCCAGCAAACGGCGCTGTGGGCCCCACAAATGCTCCACACCACAGAGTGAGTAAACAGCAGAGGAAATATCGTTCTACTCTATAACTTCCCAAAAACTTTTAAGATCTTGTGGTTTTCTGGAGCTGATAAAGTCTTCAGTAAAAGTCAGTCCTGATACAGATATTACTCACAGTTACTGAGTGAATATGAACGTATGAGACAGAAATATGAACGCATGAGACATAAAAGCCTCATAGTTTGTGATCATGGGTCAGCTGACCTGTGTGCGGCAGACGGCCAGTCACTGTCATCGTGAGTCGCTGTTTTCACAGTTCACATGAGAGCGGAGCGGCTCCTCCAGAGTTTTCAAAAGATTGCAGATTCGGAAAACAGAACCCCGCTCTTGTGTAAAGAAAGGCTAAGACGCAATGAAACCGGATTCAGCAAAATGCGTTATCGTCTAAACAGCCGCTCAACCCTCTTCGCCCTTATCGTCTGCGTACTCCTTGATGTAAAGCGCTTTGAGTGCCCATGGAGATAGAAAAGCGTTGCATAAATGTGACCATTGATTACAGTCCTGGCAGAAAACCAATTGACCAATTTTAGTGCACAGTTGACTGTGAAATGCATTATTATGCATGATGTCACAAAAGTATTGAAAGTATCGTTATCAGGCAAAAGTATCAATACTTGCGTTATAAAATATTGTAATTTTTCAAAAGAAATATTTTTTCCCAGCCCTAATATTTCTATTAACTCAGCACCATCCTTTCTACTCTTACCTTAGTTGACTCCATTCACAGCTAAAGGGGCACAGGGTTGGATTCTGTCATACAACAAATGCACAGTATGTTAGTAGGAACACAAGTATTTAATTTGCTTCAGAAATCTAGTAACAGTGAGGAATATATAATATGTAAGAATGAAACTTGTTTAGATTCGGCTGATTCATGTTGTTTGTGTTCTGTAGGAGTCTGTGCTCCTCTCAGCTCACTCTCTCCGAGGACGACCTGCTGCAGATGAAGCTGGAGTTTCAGAAGTGTCTCTCTGTGATGGACCGGTGCCTGGTGCTGCCCCCTGCTGTTCACAGAGCCAAACTACACTCTGCTCTGGAGGAGTGGAGGACGGACCAGGAGAGGCGACTGGTAATGCTTACACCCACTCCATTATTATAAATCACCCTGTTATTATTTCATTTTGGCCTTGCATATTGCATTTAGTCCTTCTGCTTTAAAATAATGATAGACTGGATTAAGAGCGGTGAGCCACAGACCACTAAATGTTTCAGAGATGAATTTTAAATGAAAGTTTAAACGTTCAGAGCAGACCACAGCAGGGCAGGCCTTGATTGTGTGGCTGCTCTCTGTTTTTCCAACAATATTAAAAATGTTTCATTCTTAATCACATCCAGAAGAGAAGAGTAACCATGTACAATTTTTTAAGAAGAAAATGAAATCTCTAGAGGAGGAAATGTTTTTATTTTTTACCTCAGTGGCAAAGTGGGTAGTCCATTCATTACAGAAACAGAAAGTTCTGGGGTCAGTTCTGCGTCCAGAGCAGTAACGGTAGAAGTAATAGTAGCAGTAACATCAGAAGTAGGAACAGTAGCAATAGCAGTTTAAATAGAGGTAGTAGTAACAGTAGTAGAGGTAGTGGCACTAATGATAGAAGTAGTAATAGCAGTAGAGGTAATAATATAAGTAGTATTAGCAGTTGTAGTAGCAATTGAAGTAGTAACAGTAGCAGTATAAATGGAGGTTGTAGTAGAAGCAGTAATGATTGAAGTATTAGTAGTAGCTGTAACAAAAGTAGTAGTAACAACAGTAGTAGTGACAGTAGCTGTGGATTTTGCTGTACAGTAAAAAACTTTACTAATTTGTACTTAGTTAACTTTGCATTCAATATTTCACTTTTCCTCAAGTAATATATTTGAGGAGTACTCTTCCTTGAGTAACACCTCTTTGAAGTAAGAGTACTTTTCCTTGAGTAACACCTCTTTGAAGTAAGAGACCTTTAACTTGAGTACAGATGTGCAGTACTTCGTCCTCCTCTGATGTTGCCAGGACAGAACACTTGGAGTTTATTACCAGCGACATTAAAGACATGATTATTATTTGCAGACCAAAGCAGCAGCCAAAGGGAAAAGTGGTTTGGCCAAAGTAAAAACAGACTCTGAGCTGCTGCTGTTCCAGAAACGACTCCAGGACAGAATCCAACTGTTCGACAAACACAAGGACCTGGAGACCGGCATCAGGAACAAGGTAAAGGTTAAGAAGACTGCAGTATACTTTAAATAGAGGGATTAGCTCTAAAACACAGGAAAATATGAATCAGCGTAACAGTTTTGGCAAATGGCAACCAATTAACCACAGCAGGTAAAATCAGTATTGAAAACGCCAGTATTTTCTCCACAAATATATCTGTGTCATGGCTGGTTTCTTCACTCCACTTCCAGACTCTGGCCCACACAGAGCTCCCTCAATGGAACATTTAGGAGTTTAGAAATCCTCCTGTGAGCCTGTCCTGCAACAACAAGGTTAAAGCAAAGGTCTGCGAGAACTCGGTGCTTTTACTAGAGGGAACCGATATATCAGGACAGTTTTTGTATTTTTTTAGAAAGTCAGACGATTTTAGCTCTTTTATGCAGATTTTTTGTCAGGCACATGTCCAGGCGAACGTGTGACTGAAGGACCCCAGCTTCTACAACCATCTTGTAGCAGTTTGGGCTCTTTCATGGAAAACATTGCTTCATCTCAGGCTGAAAAGCTCAAAACTGCAAAAAAAATAAATAAATAAATAGATATAGATATAGATGCACACAGAGTTTGACTGAGGTTGCCTTACTGGTTTTCTCTAAAAAACTTTAACTGTTCTCACTGTCACATTCTAACACATTTGTAAGTTTTAATAAGCACTACTAAAACAAATGCATATATTAAATTCATTTCTGTCATAAAATTAAAAAAATACCCCCTACATATTGGTCCCAAAAAATCTGCAGTGTTTATCGGCAACGGCCACAGAAAAACCCACTCGACCTCTAACTTTCATCGATCGTGAGATGTTTCCTGTGGGACATCTTTGTAAAGAGACACTTTTATAGGCCAGACCAGAGGCAGAAGTGCTTTCTGATCACTGAGATTTCAGATGGCGTCTTTTTCTTCAGGTGTTTAGTGTTTTTTCTGTGTCAGTCCATTTTATTACAGACTTGAGTTTCTGAATGTATCTGTTCTGGTTTCTCTGTCTGTCTGGAGTCCTTGGGTTGTTATTGTTCAATTTTTTTTTTTACCCGCTGTATGTGTGTAATGCCTGTGCCTGGGTAGAGAACATTAGCAAGTGGTTTAATATGTAGTATTTTATTTATAGGAGTAGTCAGTGTTACATAAGCTAAAGGCTACATGCTAAAGTCAGTGACAGAACCAGCAGTTTGTCCAAAACACAAATCCAAATTTATTAAATATTTATATTGATATATTTGAAAGTACATTTATACAACTATATCCACAACAACCAGCCATTTTTGTCTTCTAAATGTCTTATTTACTTGTTCAGTTGGCTGATATGCAAAGATGCTGCTCTGGTCAACAAAATGTTTGATTATGTCACTTGTGGAAAGGTCTGTGGGTCTAAAATATAATCTATCAATCCATCACATAGATTTATTCTCATATTGTTTGATCAGGTGATGGAGGAGATGCAGCAGGACAGACGGGACTTCCTCCTGTCTCACGCCGATGCTCTGGCCTCTCAGATGACCACAGTGCAGTATGAGAAGGCCCAGAGGAGGAGCAAACTGCTGGAGACGTGTGGAGCCATGGTTTATCTGCAGAACCTCCTGATCGAGCAGCTCAGGCAGAGGAAGCACTCAGAGAGACAGAACATAGCGGAGAGCATCCAGAGTCACTGTGTGGTAGGAAAACATCTCTCTAACATCTGTATGGCTTTACATTTAGAGAATCACTGGCTTTTGAAGCACATGCACTCAGATAAAGATAACTCTTTTTCTCTGTTAGTGGACTGTTCCCCAAATGTGTAATTGTTCAAAAGATTTACAAGCACTGCATAAAAAGAGACACATCTGGTAAACCTGACAAATTATATATTACTGTGGGTTCTTTTTGGGTTCTCAGGCTTCCTCCCACCGTCCAAACACATGCATGTACAGATGAACTGGTGACTGTAAGACACTGCTAGTGGATGAATGTGAGAGTGCATGGCTGTCTGTCTTTGTTTGTAGAATACAATAAAGATGATTTAGCTTTACAGCACTTCTCAACTGGTGGTTCAGGACCCAAAAGTGAGTCATGCAGAGGTCTTTGAAGCCTAAATATAGTTACATCAAAGGGTGAGACAGATTTTAAAATACATGCGCCATAAAAGTGGAAGTAAAACAATTTGGAAATCTAACTTTGGTTCTCTAAAAACTGTGCCACAATAAAATGATCTCACAATGAGTCCTGTTCAGAGACTTTGTTGTAAACTGTGAAGTTGACACCGGCTATGGCCCATGAATGCTATTTATTTGAACATATTTTAGTTTTCTTGCTGTTCTCCACAGGGTTTAGCAGCAGCAGAGGAGCAGCTCCAGAAAGACCTGGAGAACCTGGAAACAAGTCAAACTGAAGCGGATCCAAACCAAACTCTCGCTGATGGTTCTGAAGAAGTGTTTGAGCTGCAGCCAGACTGCAGGATGGTGACCATCCTCCAGGGGGCGCTGCACAAGCGTGAGCTGCTCATGGCTCTGCTGGCCCAGAGGTGAGCTGCCAGTGTTGTTAAAGTTTTGCCTGCGTTAGTTTGTTTGTCTGTTTGCCGGATAACAGTAATGAACAGATTTTGATAATATTTTTTAGTAAAGATCAGTTTGTTTGTTTTGGTTTGGATCTGTAACACCGTCTGGATCCAGGAGTGTTTTAAAGCTTTCTGTAAGAGCACAACATGACTCTAAATGTTGAGGTTGATCTGTAATGCCTTGGCAGTGGTCTACTCTTTCTGAGCACTTAATAAAGAGACTGTATTTTAACTGAATAATTTCATGGTGCATTAACTTTTACTGACGCCTTTGTGTTTCAGGTCTGAGGACATCACTGGCAGGAATCAGGTCACAGAAGATTTAAAGGAACAAATGGAGCTGAATCGACTGCAGGAAAACTGTAATCAGGTCTGAGTCTGTTGAGAGTATATACTTTTTATAAATACAAATATCAAACACGGCTCTAAGCTTGGTTCCCAGTGTAAATATTTTCTCATAGCCACTTCATGTCCATCAGGAGCTGGAGTTTGCCTCTCGGTTGGTGAAGCTGACTCAGGTGTCTCCTGAAGTCCTGATGGAAGTGTTACGTCTGCTGCTGCCTTCACTACCAGAGAGTGAGCTCCTGTCTGTCACTGACGCCCTCTGTCCAAAACAAAACACCGCTTCATCTGGAGATCAACAACACTCAGGGTAGGAACCAAACTATAATACTGTACTAGTATCAGCGAGAATAAGAGGACAGGTGCACAAGACAGAGGTGAGAGCAGAGAGGCTGTGTGGTTTACAGCCAGTGGTGCAGAGGAACAGACCTGAAAATGTTTCTGTTCTCTTTGTTCATGACGAGGATGGATTGCATAAGGACTGTGTACATCAGAGGGACTTTGGTTTAGGATTAAAGGTCCTGTCCCAATCCTTTCACCTGCACACTTGTGCTATTCAAATGAGTGCGTGGACCCACCCTAGAACCACACTTCACCTCGCACTTCATTGCGCACTTGCAGTAAATATGGATTGATGCGGACTACTCTGAAGTATATTACAATGCATTTCATTGTAAAGTTTTTGATAGGGCTGGGACTTTAACGCATTAATTGTGATTAATCAATTACAGAAAAATTAACGCGTTAAAAAAATTAACACAATTAATCGCACTTCTCTGTGACAACACGGAACTTTTTTCAGTGTCCTAGTTTCTTGTGCACAGTAACCAGGGTTGGACATCCACACGGACAGAACATTGGAGTTCAGTTGGATAATGCGCCTGCAGACTGCGCTGCAGGTAACTGCGGGGCAGAGGTCGGCTGCCTCCGTGCAACCAGCTCATGGAGTCACTTTTCTTTAACTTTCAAATTCGCTGCTTCAAGGCACCACTTGTCGTCTCTCGGATCGTTCTCACAGCTGACGGACGCACACAGGACACAGCAGTCCGTTTGGTTCAGATGCGAAGGACAGAGGAGGAGAGAGGCAGAGGTCGATGCACAAACGCTAAATCCTGCCCTGGTTGAACGTGGTGTTATTTTGAAATAAAGTTAAAATATGCCAGAACATTCAAATAAGCTCCTATATTTTATTTGTGACATATAAAAATTGCTATTTATAAAAATGGGATTAATCGCAATTCATTTTAATCGAGTCCCACCACTAGTTTTTGAACAATGCTGCGTTTCCCTCTAACCAACAACTAAGCAGTGAGCGCTAACAGGCAAAAATGAAAGTAATGCATTACAGCTGAACTGATCGCAAACACACCGCCAACAGACAGCGCTGTTTACTCTGTTAAATGTTTTTACCTTGTGACTTTCACACTGCGAGTGTCCAAGAAGTGTGTAATGTGCCAGTTCTTATAAACACCCCTGGACCCTTGTGCTCTCATGGACTTCATGCACATTGAGAAAATGCTCACTTCGGCAGTGGCACTTCGAAGTGTGTGGCGCGTAGGTCCTGGGACAGGTACGGCTACCTCTGAGGTTAGGCTGAGGTGAGCTGCCAGGAGACAGGAGGCCTAGAGGAAGACCAGAGAGGAGATTTATGTCATGGACAACTGCTCCTGAGACATGTTGTAAAAGAATTATTGTGCTCCCAGTCAGGCTGTTGCAGTAAAGTCAGCATTTCTGGGAAGTATCTGAAACTCTGCCACAACTGAGTACTGTCTAGCTATATTAAAAGCTTCTCTATTTTGGACATTTAGTCAGGCCAAGCGAGCGATAAATGCTTTTGACCCTAGTCCTAGTGAACACTGTACTCTCACATTAGGCTCCCACTGAGTTTAAATCACCCCTGAGTAATAACTTAAGTATGGAGCTCTTTGGGTCTAAGTTGTTTGGCTGAAGGAAATCAAATGCCTTTCTTTGGAACAACAGATGTTTTCTATTTCTTTTTGTAGAGCAGTGTTTACTCCTGATGCTCTCTGTGTATATAGTTGATTCTTTTGTTTTCTCTTGACCACTGCCACAGATACACATCAGAGAAATGCCCCACAGGGAACAGTCTAGACACTCAGTCATTTAAACCACTCTCTCGTTTGTCTGCTTACGGGACATGTCCTCCCTGTGTTTCTGTGGGTTCTCTCCTCTTCCTCGCACCTTTGTCCAGACACAGTCATGTACAGGAGAATCTAAAGTCCCATAGTGAATGAATGAGAGAGTGAATGGTCGTCTGTGTGTGTCCCTAAGTGTCAGTCCAGGACTCACTGGTCCTGTTTGTACCCCGTCTCTCAAAGTATGTCTTTCAGTAGAAACCCGACATAATACTCCTCTGTCCTTGTGTGTTTTCCAGACTGTCATCCACATTGAATCATCGTCTTGCTGCTAAACTGAGAGAAGATGTGTTGCGTAAAATGATCAAGGCACCGAGCTGCACTGAGCAAACAGAGAGGTCAGTTTAACAAAATGTGTCTGTTTCTCCATCACTTTTTATACTAGTGATGGGAATTTAGTCTAATTTCTTTTGGCTGCCAAAGGGCTCTTCATTTTACCTCCAGTACCTTTTATATTTCAGGCAAATTTAGCACAGTTTTGACGAATGAATTTTGTGTATATTTAGTAGATGGATTGTGATGAAGTGTTCAAATGTTCTGATGCTTTGAAATTACCCAATGAACTGACTTCCCTTCAGAACCACTTCACTTAGCACATAAACACACCTATAAACAAACATGAAATAACAAAGTACAGATGTTTACTTTTATTTAAACACACGTACCCAAAACAAAAAGCAGGGCTTTATTTAGTATTAAACTTAAAAACAACAGTAGCAGCTGATCCAAAACTCAAAAAACCTTTCCATAAATACATTACCTAGTAAAAAATAAATCACAGAAATATAGTGCATTGTGCAAAACAGCAGCACCAAACAGCTTCAGGTGTCTCTGAACTAACCACCATCAACCATCTAACTGTAACTTCTAACTTGTTTTCTCAGGGCAGATTGGTGCTGAGGAAGACCTCAGCTCAGAGGAGGAGTTGATCTGGTTTCTTCTCTCTGTGATTTTCTGCCCTGTTTTTGAAAAGATCATTTCAGAAGAAAAAAAACAAAAAAGAGAGCCAGCTCTCTCTGTACCGGCTCGTTCACGACCGACCCATCACTATTTTATACTCAGACTGTTACAAGAACTCTAACTTCAAAATAATGTCGCTCAAGAAGTAGAAGTACTCAACAAAATCATTACTTGAGTAAAATTTGCTAAATTTGCTGCTGCTACTAACACATATCCAGGTAACACATTATCCACTAACAGTACTGTTCACTGAGTTTTTCTTACTAGCCGGGGTGGCAGTAGCTCAGTAGGTAGAGATGTTCGGCCGCTAACCAGAAGGTTGGCGGTACCAACATTGCGTACTGCTGTTGTGTCCTTGGGCCAGACACTTGCCCCACCTTACCTGTGTCACTGTGTGTTTGGTGGTTTGTGTAGGCTGCCACGCCTCTGTCAGTCTACACCTAAAGCTTTAAGAAGGTTATGGCCTGGAAAACTAATTCACTTTTATTAGTACTTCAAATACTACTACCGTATTTTCCGGACTATAAGTCGCTCCGGAGTATAAGTCGCACTAGCCAACAAATGCATAATTAAGAAGAAAAAAACGTATATAAGTCACACTGCACTATAAATCGCATTTTATTTTACAATCTCCGACATCAAGAACAGACATTTCATGTTGAAAGGCAAGTTATAGTAATAATAGAACAGAGAACAACAGCTGAATAGGTGTGCGCTATGCTAACGTAACACATTGATGGTTATTCAGCTACATGAAGCATAAACAATGAACTGAATAGGTGTCTCGTATGTTAACGTAATATATTAACAGTTATTCACATAACTATAGCATAAAGAACATAATATAACAAGTTCACCAAACTCACCATCTCACTCCTAATCGCTAAATCCTTTAAATTCTTCATCCTCGGTGTCGCTTCTGAACAACTCCGCCAACTCCGGAGGTAGACGAAGCGCCGCTTCCTCCTCTGCGTGGCTGTCGTCAGACTCAGCATCAGTTCCATTTCCAATTATTCCGCTCTTTCTGAATCCCAGGATGGTTTCGTTTGTCACTGCAGTCCATGCCTTGTCGATCCATCTGATGACTTGCTGGAAAGTTGCATGGCGCCTCCTCCTGGCTGCCGTGAAGCTGTGCTCTCCATCAGTGTGAAAATAACAAACGTGAAATATTTTAATATATAAGTCACACCTGAGTATACGTCGCACCCCTAGCCAGACTATGGAAAAAAAACTGCGGTTTATAATCTGGAAAATACGGTACTGCTTTTACTGCTGCTACCGATAATGCTAGTGCTCTCGCAACTACTGCTAGTACTGATGCTACTACATCTGCTACTGCCACTACCCTTGTGAGTGTACCGTCCACCAGGTCGCTGAGATCAAAAATACTTCTCTTCCAATAATGTATCTGCATTAATTACTTGTGGAGTAAAACCATTAAGTCATTAGTCAGACTCGTATGTGATTCAATCCAAACTTAGTAACAGCTGCTTGTTTTTCCAGGATCCATGAAAAGAGGCGGAGTCTGATGGAGAAGCTCCTCCCCTCGGTCAGTCCTCAGCCTCTTAAGGACGTCCCTCTGTTACTGGTCGGACAGAAGGAGAAGATGAAGATAAAACCAGACTTACAGCAGCTTCAGCCTGGACCCTCAGAGACCGGAGCCTCTGTTCGACCTGGTCCAGATAATCCAGGTGTAGTAAAAGCAGGGCCAGACGAGTACATGTCCCTCTCTCTCAGTCCCGGAGCGGACCGAGCCTCTCCTGTAGAGAGACTGTTTGTGTTCAGAGACCCGCCTCCTTCAGCCCACGCCACAGAGAGCACCAGGAGGAAACGGAAGAGGAACTTTCTCAACTTCAAGAAGAGCTCTGTCGTCCCCACAGACCTCCTGCTGTAAAATATGAACATTGTATTACAACAAAACATTTTTATCTAGTTAAATCCTAAATACTTGTTCTTTTGTACCTTTCACAGCGTATGTAGCATCGTTGTGTGAGTAAAGGCAGCTTTTCATGTGTTCTCCTTTTTCATCATTACACCAGAACGTTGTGCACTTATGTATGTGTGTTTATAAATAATATTGTACATTTATATTTTGTAAGAAGCAGAGGGAAAACCAACTACACACATACTGTACAAGTGTTACTATCTCTAGTCATTTTTCTAAAGTTTATAAGTGAGCTTTAGTATCAAAAATAAAATAAAAAAGAATAAACAATCACTTTATTCATCTGTTAGGAACTTTAGGGGAAAAGCGCCAGTGCAGACACAGACTTTAGTTTGTGTTTTGACCTCAGTGGCAAATTAAGTTGTACTTTTACTGCACAACTAAAAGGCTCTGGGTTTGAGAAGCAGTATTAGTTTTAGTAGGAGTTGTACTCAAGGTTGGTCTTGGCCTTAAGACCTGTCTCCAGACCAATTTTCTTACTCTCGTCTTGATCTCATCTGGGTTTTTTTGCTTGATCTTGTTCTTGAATCTAAATTTATTCAGTCTTGTTTTGGCAGGATCAGATATATATATTTTTAATCAATCATTATATTAAAATAACTCACAGTAATTTTGCATTTCTCTGCTCAGTGGCTCTGCCTCTGGGAGATTTATAAGTAACATAAAACAGCACCAGTCTGTAACTCAGGTCTGGAGGACGGAAGCTCAGGCCCAGAGCTGTAAAGCACCAGACCTAGAGAGCTTTGTGTGGTTTAAGTCCCACTTTTTCTGGCATTATTTTATAAAAATAATCTTAAATGTATTTGAACCACTGAACTTTTTTGAGTTAGATCACAGGGTTTGGTCTCAGCCTTGACTCGGTCTGGGTTCACTCTAGTCCAGTCTTGGCCTCAATTAGTCTGGTCTTGACTATTAAGCACTATTTAAGTAGTAGTTGCATTTATAGTTATAGAGGAGGTGCGTTTAGATTGACATTATTGTTATATTAAGATTTTGAGTGAAGATTTAAGGAACATGTTTTCCTTCACATCTGTTCATTGTTACTGTGATAAAAGAGTATTTTTATGGTCTCTGTAAAAACCTCTTTCTTTGCTAACCTTTTACATATTTACTGGTGAGTAATTGCAGTTGGACTGAGCTGAAACATGCACTTCACTAAATCTTCCCAAACACAGCCTCCCTCTGAGCGTACGCGCCTCGACGTCACTCTCTGCGCTCCATCCTCGGTTAAAACCCCCGCGTCCCGCACAGACCAGGTCCAGACCAGGTCCAGACCAGGTTCAGACCCAGCTGAGTGCACCGTGGACGCGTTTGGAACCACTGAACTTTAATCATGAGACTCTTGGCGCTCGTGTGTCTCTTCGGGTCGCTGTGTTTGTCGCACTGCGCGCCTCCGACCTGCTACTCCCGCGCGCTCAGCCTCGGCAAAGAGATCATGACTCTGCTGGACAAGATCCACACCTTCCACCGCACGGTGAGCAGCTTTTCTTTGTATTATCGTGTTCGGGGTTAGATGTTTTTACCAGGTTTAACTCAGTGACTTTTGTAAATGTTTTCTTTCTGCAGAAGCCGTGCGCTCAGGTCCTCCCAACCATCTTCATTGATGTGCACGTGAGTGTTATTTTTACTTCAATAAAAGCATCTCGTTCCGTTTCAGCTCTGCTTTCTAGGGACAAAATAGTGTCAGCGAGCATGAGCAGGTGGATTTCTCATATAACAATTGTTATTGTTTATTGTAATTCAATGTAAACTGCATTTTTGTGGACAAAAGTGTGTGCCACTTTAAAATGCGCCACTTAGGACAAACCAGGATCTTACCATCTCCTACCATCCTTAAGTTGCTCAAAACCCTGTCATAAACAGCTACCAACAACATATCTCCTGTATTTATGCAATAAACCTCTTTATTCATCCTTGTTTTTCAAATGGGGCTACCCCAGGGGGTACTGGACATTTCTTTGGGAAAACAATTGAAAAGTTAACCAAGTGTTAAAAAAACATTAGTATTAAAATATGTTTTGATATTAAATACATGGAAATGAAAATGTCTTTTCACTCTGTTTTTCATTTCACATTCCTTAAAAACATTTCTTTATTTTTCAGTCCAGTGCTGAAGCTATAGTTTTTGTTTGTTTGTTTGTTTTAATTTATTTATATGGGACAGCATGGGGGTGCACGGTGGCAGAGCGGTTAGCGTTCTCGCCTCCCAGCAAGGAGATCTTGGTTTCGAGCCCCGGGCTGACGAATACACCATCACACACATGATCTCTCTGGGTGGAGTCTGCATGTCCTCCCCGTGTTACCGCGGGTTCTCTCCGGGTTCTCCGGCTTCCTCCCACCGTCCAAACACATGCATGTGTTAGGGTGAATTGGTGACTCTAAATTGACTCTAGTGAATGAATGTGAGAGTGAATGGTTGTCTGTCTGTCTGTGTTTGTCTCTGTGTCAGCCCTGGGACAAGCTGGCCCCTGTCCAGGGAGGACCCCGCCTACGGCCCAATGTTACTGGGATAGGCTCCAGTCACCCGCGACCCCTAACGGGAATAAGCGGTAGAAATGAATGAATATATGAGACAGCGTGTATTAATGAACAGCTAGTGCCGTAAATACACCGGATTATAGCTCAGGGCTAATTTCCATCTGTAGTCCCCACTCATTTTCACAGCGGCTTCCTGGTGTTCCCCAGCAGTCTCCCATCCAGGAACTGACCAGGCCCTACCCTGCTTAGCTTCCGAGGTCTGACGGGATCAGGCATCCACAAGGCGAGATGACCGTTGTGTGTATTTAGCTATAAAAATATATCGGGGGTCCTGGCCTACATTACAGGCTGTAAGTAAAACTTTGTGTAGAATATAATAGTTTGTGCTGAGATATGGGACAATATTAAGAAAGCATGAGGAAAAATCCTCAGGATATGACTTCTTAGTCTTTTTAAGTTCCCTTTGCTTTAGTGTAATGCAGTGTATGAAATAATCTCATGGACAGCCCTCTGCGGGGGTCATGTTCCCTCAAGGAGTGAGTAGTGAGAAGGAAACTGAACTAATGCTTTCTTTAATTTGACCTGCTTAAATACTGAGTCTAAGGATGAGGTTTAGACAAGTACTTTTTACATAATATTAGAAGTAGTCCAATTTATACTAGTACTCAGTTTACTACTACTACTACTACTACTACTACTACTACTACTACTACTACTACTACTACTACTACTACTACTACTACTACTACTACTACTACTACTACTACTACTACTACTACTACTACTAATAATAATAATAATAATAATAAATATAGCCGCAAGCGGCAATCATAGGCCCTCGCCCGCCGCGACCCGGAGCTGTGCCAGATTTACTAAACTTGCTGCATTTGGCTCTGTAGAAATTTACCAAATGTTTTGTGGTCCATAGGATTACATTGTGTAGGATTCCCATTCAAATTTAATGATAGGTTTTCTGTTGTTGCCACGGAAACACAGTTAGAGTTAGAACATAGGTCCCATTGACTTTTTTTGTTGCTGGGGTGAGACGCAGATGTGTGCCAAATTTTGCACATTTATGATGAACTAAATTTTTTCTGTTGCATTAAAGATTTATAGTGTTTTCCCATTAGAATAAAATGGGGGGTTTCAATCATTGCCACGGCAACACCATAAAAAAAAATGACATAGGTCTCATTGGCTTTTTTGATCAGGGTGACATAACAGAATTTTCTGCCAAATTTCGTACATTTCTAAAAAAGTAATTTTTTTGCGTGCCATATAAATATTTGCTTCATTCTGTAGGGGGCGCTAACGTGCCAAATTTTATTTTTTCTTTCTAAATGGATCAAAGACTGGGATGTTAATAAGTGTTTCAAATTTGAGGAAAATTGGAGTTCGCTTGCGCGAACTGTAGCATTTTATGTTTACATAAAAATCGATAAAATTTTCGTAAAGTTTGCGGCTTCGCTGCATGAAAACCGTAAAAGATTCTACAAAAATTTTGATAACTTTTGATGCCACACTTCTCAAGATAAATTTCACCAAATTTGAGCACATTCGGATAAACGCCCTAGGAGGAGATAGAAAATGTACGACGTGTACAAAAACTGCTGAGTCATGCTTTCAGATTTTTATTCCAATATGGACGACTTTCTGTTTGTCGTGCGGCGTTGCCATAATAATATTTTTTACTTGTCCTGTCATAAAGCATCTCTGCACCAAATTTGGTGATAATACGATGAAATTTTTTTTGACCGTACTCCCATAGGCGCAATGTTATAAAAATTTTGTGGTGGCGCTGTCGCGCCAATTTTTATTATTTTTTAATATGGCCTATATTAAAAATTAGCTTGCCACCAACCTGAATTTTGGGCAAAATTTTGTGCAAGTTCGTAAATGTTCACTGGGTGAAATTTGCGATACCGTGAAGTAAGAAGAAAAAGAATAAGAATAATAATAATAATATTCCTTACAATAACAATGTAGCCGCTTTCGCGGCTACCACGATATATATATTTTCGGAAAGCTCGCGTGCATTGCTACTTGTTCATGGGGGTCCTGTGTCACTGACGAGCACTATCGTGCTCGTCAGTGACTTATGCATGGGCTTCGGCCATTGAGCTACTTTAGCTCTGAACAACTATAAATATGCGTTTTTCCCACCACATACCTATATGCACTGAAAGTGCACGATGCCATGAGTGTGTACGTGAGTGTTTGGTGAGGGATGAGCGCTTCGCGCTCTGTTTTACGTGCGCTTCGCGCACTTTTGGGGCAGTGCGCTTCGCGCACTGCTGTTCAATCACAATAGGCCCTGCGCCATCTCTGGGGGCTCGGGCCTAATAATAATAATAATAATAATAATAATAATAACTCTACCACTGCTACCACTACTGGTAAATGACTTGAGTAAAACTATCTACTGTCCTCCTCTGATATCTTATGTTGAGTGTTGTTTTGTAGAACGCCTGCATCACTACCAAGCTCAGAGACTTCTTGTACGTGGTTCTGAACCATCCTGATCCGGTCTGCAGAGAGCGCCCCCGCATGGTGCTGCTCAAACGCAAGGTGCAGAACCTCTACTCCATCATCACCAGGATCTGCTACAGGGTAAAGTCCTCCTGCATTTAAATAAGCAGAGTTTTACAAACCACAAGATACTAATCCCCTCCATCAAACTGAAGTTTAGAGCTGAGTTCAGAGTTAGAGCATGGCGTCCCACAGTTCTCTCTGCCCCCTGAAACCTCTGCTGAACACTGACACCAGATTTATTTCTCTGTGCTTCCCTGGATTTTAGAAAGACTCAGGCTGAGAAATCATCAAGGCAATTGAGGGTATAGTACCTGAAAAGGTGTAGAGACCTTAATCCATTCTTTAGACTTCATTCTTCAGCTTTCATCGGTCGGTCTACTGTTCTTGGCAACACTGAATGAATGTCGCTGATAAAACAGAGAAAGTGTCTGCCCCAGCTCTGCCTGTGTCTGCTCACACAGAGAAACAGCACAAAGAGACAGAGAAAAGGGAAGCGCAGAGAAATAAATCTGGTCTCAGTGTTCAGCAGAGGTTTAAGGAGGCAGAGAGAACTGTGGACCACATGGACTAACACTGGACTCAGAGACAGGTCTGAGGTCTAACTCTGGACTCAGAGACAGGTCTGAGGTCTAAGTCTGGACTCAGAGACAGGTCTGAGGTCTAAGTCTGGACTCAGAGACAGGTCTGAGGTCTAACACTGGACTCAGAGACAGGTCTGAGGTCTAAGTCTGGACTCAGAGACAGGTCTGAGGTCTAAGTCTGGACTCAGAGACAGGTCTGAGGTCTAACTCTGGACTGAGAGACAGGTCTGAGGTCTAAGTCTGGACTCAGAGACAGGTCTGAGGTCTAACACTGGACTCAGAGACAGGTCTGAGGTCTAAGTCTGGACTCAGAGACAGGTCTGAGGTCTAAGTCTGGACTCAGAGACAGGTCTGAGGTCTAAGTCCGGACTCAGAGACAGGTCTGAGGTCTAACACTGGACTCAGAGACAGGTCTGAGGTCTAAGTCTGGACTCAGAGACAGGTCTGAGGTCTAAGTCTGGACTCAGAGACAGGTCTGAGGTCTAAGTCTGGACTCAGAGACAGGTCTGAGGTCTAACTCTGGACTCAGAGACAGGTCTGAGGTCTAACTCTGGACTCAGAGACAGGTCTGAGGTCTAACTCTGGACTGAGAGACAGGTCCGAGGTCTAACTCTGGACTCAGAGACAGGTCTGAGGTCTAACTCTGGACTCAGAGACAGGTCTGAGGTCTAACTCTGGACTCAGAGACAGGTCTGAGGTCTAACTCTGGACTCAGAGACAGGTCCGAGGTCTAACTCTGGACTCAGAGACAGGTCCGAGGTCTAACTCTGGACTCAGAGACAGGTCTGAGGTCTAACTCTGGACTCAGAGACAGGTCCGAGGTCTAAGTCTGGACTCAGAGACAGGTCTGAGGTCTAAGTCTGGACTGAGAGACAGGTCCGAGGTCTAGGTCTGGACTCAGAGACAGGTCTGAGGTCTAAGTCTGGACTGAGAGACAGGTCCGAGGTCTAGGTCTGGACTCAGAGACAGGTCTGAGGTCTAAGTCTGGACTGAGAGACAGGTCCGAGGTCTAAGTCTGGACTCAGAGGGCAGCTCTAAACTCAGGGACGGTGGAGAAGATTAGGATTCTGTGGTGTTGTTTTGAGCCCTGTCTCTGGTCACATGTCTTTGTTTTTCTCTGCAGGACCTGGTATTTTTCACAGACGACTGCGAAGGCATTGACACGGGACACAGCAGACCGTACTTCGGAGAGGACAGACTGCAGCTGCTACAGGAGGACAGATGAACTGGCCACTCTGCCGCTCACTGGATATTTTGTTCTGCTTTTGGGCCCATTCTCTGTAGAAATGGTTGTGTGTGAAAATCCCAGTAGATCAGCAATTTCAGAAACACTCAGACCAGTCAGGGTCATGTTTAGAGTCCATTAAATCCCCTTTCTTCTCCGTTCTGTTGCTCAGGTTGGACTGCAGCAGGTTTGTCTCAGGACTAAAGCCTCAGAGCTGCTGCTGCACTCTGACTGTTTGATTAGAGATTCACATTTAGATCAGCTGTGCCTAATAAAGTGGCCATGTTTTCATGTTTTTGACCCCTGTTTTGCTGCAGACTCATGTTCGCGGACACATTGGTCGCATTCCTTAAGGCGGTGCTGGACTTTCCACAGGAAATGAGCTGGATGCCGACCATTCCGATAAAAACCTTAAAATAATAAACGACTCCTAGGAGCCATCAGAGTTTCATGTTCATTTAGAGAAATATGTGCAGTTTCTTTAACCTCTGGCCTCCGTCTGAGCCGCCTTTGTGCAGGAGTCTGATGGATTCTGTAAATGTTATGTAAGAAAAACAGCAGGTCTTTATACTACACGCTACTATAGCAGCTCATAATTTTAAATTAAAGTGTCTTTATTCTGCTTTTAATCATATTTTAACCCAGTCTTGTTCTCCTCTAGAACAGCAGCGTTTTACAGCCTTTTAAAACATTATGTGACTAAAAGAAAACATTTTTAATAAGTACTCTACTGGTGGCATAAAGAAACAGGTGAAGAGACCAGCAGAGGGCAGACTTTTGCAGTCAGTCTCTAGAACATAATTTGAAGAATAAAATGAACTTCTCTTCCTTAAACTTTGTGTCTGATCCATTTTCCTCCCAAAGTAAAAATGTGAGGAATCAGTGGAAACAGAGCTGTGCACTGTTTTTTGGATAAATGAATGAGAGCAGATGGATGTAGAGGGCTGGTTGTTGATTGGGCAGTGCTTCCTGAAGTGGGCGGGGCGTTGTGGGAGAGGAACTGAGAGTTCTGAGGCCTCAGAAACTCCAGTGCCAGAGAATACAGGATTACTCAAACAGAACACAGCTCCAGGTCTGTTTCTGATGAGGAACAAGATTTTAACATAGAGACAAAGGAGAGGGACATTCTGCAGAATACAGAGCCTTTAGGCATAAATTTAAGACAAGAAAATTAGTGTTGTGTTAAATATTTTTGCATTTATGTTAATGTTTGAGTAACACAATAATAAAGTCTATAGATGTCACTGTGTACATGTTTTCTGCTCAAGTAAATGTCTCTCTTACTTTCTGGCTTTGTGTGCTAATAATGTAAAAAATGTAACTGCTCCTGTAATAAAAACAAATAGAAATTTTCAGTTTGAGCCTGTTACATTTGGGGTCACAGGTGTCTGGAGCCTGTCCCAGCTGCTTTGGGCTTGAGGCGGGGCACACCCTGCACAGTGGCTACAGTTTGTCTCGTGTTTGGACAGAGCGAAGAAGAGGCGCCTGTCCACCTTTAGGATCATAATAATGCAGGAGACTGGTATATTTTTCTTCTGGTTGTTTTGAGCGGGGTTTTTGGTTTTGTTCTGAGGGGCTGCAGTTCTCATATTAGTCTCTTCTGCCCCCTGCCTGTGTTAAACTGAAGGATTTCTCTGTGGCTGAGGTCAGGGCTGGTCTTAAAACAGCGGACCACAGAGGGACAGGAGAACGCTGCAGTGGACCACAGAGGGACAAGAGGACTCTGAAGTAGACCACAGAGGGACAGGAGGACTCTGCAGCGGACCACAGAGGGACAGGAAGACTCTGCAGCGGACCACAGAGGGACAGGAGGACTCTGCAGCGGACCACAGAGGGACAGGAGGACTCTGCAGCGGACCACAGAGGGACAGGAGGACGCTGCAGTGGACCACAGAGGGACAGGAGGACGCTGCAGTGGACCACAGAGGGACAGGAGGACTCTGAAGTGGACCACAGAGGGACAGGAAGACTCTGCAGCGGACCACAGAGGGACAGGAGGACTCTGCAGCGGACCACAGAGGGACAGGAGGACGCTGCAGTGGACCACAGAGGGACAGGAGGACTCTGCACCAGACCACAGAGGGACAGGAGGACTCTGCACCTGACCACAGAGGGACAGGGGGACTCTGCAGCGGACCACAGAGGGACAGGAGGACTCTGCAGTGGACCACAGAGGGACAGGAGGACACTAAAGTGGACCACAGAGGGACAGAGGGACAGAGGGACAGGAGGACTCTGCACCGGACCACAGAGGGACAGGGGGACTCTGCACCTGACCACAGAGGGACAGGGGGACTCTGAAGTGGACCACAGAGGGACAGGAGGACTCTGCAGTGGACCACAGAGGGACAGGAGGACACTGCACCAGACCACAGAGGGACAGGGGGACTCTGCACCTGACCACAGAGGGACAGGGGGACTCTGCACCTGACCACAGAGGGACAGGGGGACTCTGCACCTGACCACAGAGGGACAGGGGGACTCTGCAGCGGACCACAGAGGGACAGGAGGACTCTGCAGTGGACCACAGAGGGACAGGAGGACACTAAAGTGGACCACAGAGGGACAGAGGGACAGAGGGACAGGAGGACTCTGCACCGGACCACAGAGGGACAGGGGGACTCTGCACCTGACCACAGAGGGACAGGGGGACTCTGAAGTGGACCACAGAGGGACAGGAGGACTCTGCAGTGGACCACAGAGGGACAGGAGGACACTGCACCAGACCACAGAGGGACAGGGGGACTCTGCACCTGACCACAGAGGGACAGGGGGACTCTGGGACAGAGGGACAGGAGGACTCTGCACCGGACCACAGAGGGACAGGAGGACTCTGCAGTGGACCACAGAGGGACAGGAGGACTCTGCAGCGGACCACAGAGGGACAGGAGGACTCTGCACCGGACCACAGAGGGACAGGAGGACACTGAAGTGGACCACAGAGGGACAGGAGGACACTGCAGTGGACCACAGAGGGACAGGAGGACTCTGCAGTGGACCACAGAGGGACAGGAGGACTCTGCAGCGGACCACAGAGGGACAGGAGGACGCTGCACCGGACCACAGAGGGACAGGAGGACACTGCACTGGACCACAGAGGGACAGGAGGACGCTGCACCGGACCACAGAGGGACAGGAGGACACTGCACTGGACCACAGAGGGACAGGAGGACGCTGCACCGGACCACAGAGGGACAGGAGGACGCTGAAGTGGACCACAGAGGGACAGGAGGACGCTGAAGTGGACCACAGAGGGACAGGACAGGAAGACTCTGCACCGGACCACAGAGGGACAGGAGGACACTGAAGTGGACCACAGAGGGACAGGAGGACTCTGCAGCGGACCACAGAGGGACAGGAGGACTCTGCACCGGACCACAGAGGGACAGGAGGACACTGAAGTGGACCACAGAGGGACAGGAGGACACTGCAGCGGACCACAGAGGGACAGGAGGACACTGAAGTGGACCACAGAGGGACAGGAGGACACTGCAGCGGACCACAGAGGGACAGGAGGACACTGCACCGGACCACAGAGGGACAGGAGGACTCTGAAGTGGACCACAGAGGGACAGGAGGACGCTGCAATAAAGTCTGAGTCTAATGTACCAATGTCTTCTCTAGATATTGTTCTTGGATTGTGTCAGAGCTGGAACTTAAAACCTGTTCACTAGAACTTTTACTTTAAAATAATAATCAACAAAACAAAACGTTCTTAACATTATTACTGACAGTGAAATGTACAACTCTTTATTGTACTTGAGTAAAGGAACTTGATGCTTGCCTCCTCTGTGCGTCAGTAAACATGCAGTATATCCCTTTTTTTATATGCACTTCACTTTAGAAACGCTAGATGGAGCCAAAGAACTTCAGCAGGACAAACGTGAGTCTGAGAAAATAAAAACGTGTTCAAGTGTTTTCTGAAAGTTTGGTTAAGTTTCCCATATAAACCTGAGATAACTTAGAACTTAGAAAGGACACGATATAAATATTGTTTATATAAACAGATATAAGAATGTTTTTACTCGTTACGTGTAAAAGTAACAAAACATTTGTGTTTAAAGTTTACTTAAGTAGCCCACAAAATACTATTACTACAGAGTACTCCTGGTTCAGCCTGGGTATGTGAGTACTGCCACTGAAGGGAAAATACTTTTACTTAGAGACTTACTCAGGGCCGTGCTCCACAGAGGTCACAGAGGCCGGACCTCAGGGTTTTGCTTTGTTTAATGTGATCTAAAGAATAGAAGTTCAAGGACTAAACCAAGACTAAAACAGAACAAAACGAACTCTAAACCATGACTAAACTAGTCAAGTCATATAGTCTATAGCACATTTAAAACAACCCAAGTTGACCAAAGTGCTGCACAAGCCATAACACGCTAATATAAAATAATACAATAATTAAATAGTATAATATAACAATATAAAAGCATAAGAAGACATTAATTAATAATACAATAGAATAAAAGACCATAGGTGCCTAAAACCAAACTAAATACAAGTTAAAATGTAAGGTGCTTGCTTAATCAGTGTTGAACGCCAATGAGAAGAAGTAGGTTTTTAACAAACCTTTAAAGTGCTCGAGTGTCTGTGCAGATCTAATGTGCAGGATTAAACCAGATCTGCACCAGGACAAAACCAGGACTAAACCAACCTCAACTAAACCAGGGCTAAACCAGGTCTGAACCAGGTCTGAACCAGGTCTGAACCAGGTCTAAATCAGGAAAAAAAAAAAAACAAGTTTACACCAGAACTTAATCAGGAGTAATCAAGAGAAAAAAAACCCAGATCTAAACCAGAACTAAAGGTCTAAACCAGGTCTAAACCAGGTCTAAACCAGGACTGAGCAGGGTGTACGGCCTTGGACTTCTTCCATATTTGACAAATTTAAATCTCTCTTCTCAAAAGTTCATCCCTGATCCTGACCTCCTCTGGCTCTGACAGCAGCCTCATGTTAGGCCTCACGCTGCCACTTGTCGGCGCTGTTCTCCTGTGTTTACGCACCACTCGAACCCAAACCTTCCCCACATCACATCCTTGATCAGACCTGAACCGCGTCCTCCCTGCGCCCCGCGTGGACGTGGGCAGGTTTAGGAGCGGGCCTCTCCTCTGATCCTCAGGTTTATCATCGCGGAGCTAAACAAACAGAGAAGCGCGGCCTCAGCTGCAGAGTTTGGGCTCGTTCCTCTCCCATGTGACGCCCGAGTCTTGGCCCACTTTCGAGCGGCGCCTCATGTTTGCTATTTAGTGCGTTATTAGCGCTAATCCGAAGCTAATTATCTGTTCAGGTTGAATCGTTCGCAGATGTGTCGTTAAACACTGCGCCCACATCATCGCAATAAAACCCTTCGGCGTCATCGAGGCCAAACGCGCGCGCTGGGTTTACGCAGCGGGCGGTGCGTCAGGTAACGGAACACTACTTCTTCTTCTTTTTCTTTTACGTCGTGCGGCTCCTTATCACGCACGCTGAACGCCGCGAGCACGCGCTCATCATCATCTTCTGCTTTGTGAAAATAAACGGCCTCGTAAAGGACGAGATCAGAAAGTGGTTTTGGATGAGAGCGGCTCAGGATCCAGTTCGGTTTATGAGGTTTGGAGGCGATTTTCCATCACATTACGCTCATTTACAGCGTTATAAAAGAAATGTTTAGTTCTCATAAAAGTGCCCCTAATTCAGGATGGATTGGCTGAGTGTGTTTGGTGTAATTACGCTTCTCATTTCATTTGGCCGCGGTGCTCTCTCCCAGCCTGCGCCCCTCCTGTCAACATGAGCTGCTGCGTAAAGGCGCACAGCTCACCAACACCTTGAAGCGATTATTCCATTAGAGCGCAGCGGAGGATGGCACCAGGACTCCGCTCTGAGCTGGACAAGTTCAGACACAAGAAATCTCTAAAGAAATCTGTAAAAAGCCAGCGATTTGGACTCGTCCTGCTCAGAGAAAAATGATTTGTACAGAGCGGAAAAGAAACTACAGGCCTATATTTTGTTTTTTAAAATGCATTTTTTGTTGGCAAAGTAGTATTGCTATTGTAGTAATAGTAGTAAAAGTAGCAGTTGTAGGCACTAGTAGTAATAATAGCACTATAGTAGCAGTAGTACGAATAATAGTAGTAGTGTTAGTTGTAGTTCTTTCCACTTCTCTAAACTTTACACTCCAGACTTTTTTACTTTCACTCAAATAGTTATTTAAGAACTCTTTTTACTTGAATAACATTATTTTAAAGTAATATTATTTTTACTTTTTTACCATGTACAGTTTACTTCTTCCACCTCAGACTTTTTTTTTATCATGGACAAAACTGAGATGACCTTGGTGACCTCAGTAAACCATATTCCATTATGGAAATATTACATTATCCCGATAATAACGACGAGCAGGGGCGGATCTAGAGAGGTAGCATCGGGCGGTGCAGGGTGGCCACCTCTAAAAAAGCCCATGCCACCCACCTGGGGACGGAGTGAAAATACATGTTTTGTGACGGCACAACTCTGATTTCCAAGTATCTTCAATTATTAAAGATGTGGAACATAAACTTCTTCAGACCAGAAAAGTACTTGAGCGGACTGAGGATAAACCATGAGTGTCATGGTTTATCCTCAGTCCGCTCAAGTACTTGGAGCTATATCAGGATGTGTGGGAGGAGTTTTCAGGTTATGCAGAATAGATGCTGTTGTTCCAGTGAGGAGAGCAATAATAGAATAATTCTGTAGTTGATTATTTAAGCTCCACTACAACAGAGACAATTTTATTAAGTTCAAGTTTACTCAATATTAAAGGAGCCATGAGCAGTGTATTTTTGATATTTCATAAAAATGACTCGTGTGTCCCAGCTATGAGGTAAACCTGTTTAAATCAAATATTAGTTTGATAACAATGGTACAGTTGAGTTATTCACAATTATAAATATGTTTTACATAATGGCCAAGTTGTTTTTGTTTTGGTTCTAAAACTGCATCACCGATCGCCCAATCAGAAAACAGACCATGGTTTTGATTTAGAGTGCAGTACTGTTTTTTAACTTTGTGTAGAGACTGAAAATGTTCTGCTCTGTTGTTTATTAAGCAACAAGATGTTTTCCTAATTGCTTTTACAGCCCAATTATACTTTTTTTTCATTCCTTGTGGTTCCTGTAATAAACTTTGGTTCCAGTGTTGTAGATGATAGTAAATGATCAGAGCTGTCACAGTAGGGAAGACAGGGGAGGGCCCAGAGCTGAAGGGGGCCCCAGAGGACGCGCTTTTACCTGTAAAAGAGTAAAAGTTGTTTCAGCGACGGAAAACAAACAAACCACTGCCTCGCTTTTCTCCTAAAACAGCCCCATTTGAGAGAAGTCAAACCATAAATTGTCGCCATCTGAAAGTAATAATAATTTAAAATGCACCAAAAAACAGGAAGTGACAAGGAGCCTGTTGGGCCCCTGTAGTGTTTAGAAGCGGCTCTGTAAAGGAGCCATTATCCTCGCTGCCGCCCGCCTGTGAACAAGGCACGGTTTTAATGAGAATATTCTGGAGCCACGGGGTTGGAGACATCTTCATTTCTCTCAGAGCAGCAGACCCCAAACACATTCAGACGCGCAACGACTTTATTTTCATTTTTAAACTGAGCCACTTTCATCCATGACCCCAGTGGCTAACAATCCAACTTCTCCTGATGATAATACTCATCTTTTTTAACCCTGAGAGCTGCCTCCTCCTCCTTTGTTTTTCTGCTCTTCTCCATCCGAACATCTGTTTGTCTTTAGAGCCTCGGACATGTTTTATTTTGTTTGCAGCACAACAACGAACCACGATAAACTGGCGCTAATGTCTCTGTGACTAAATGTTTACTCTTCTACTTTATTATTGTATGGCGGGGCTGCTGCAGAGGCGCGTGCTGCACGTGGACCCGGGGCCGAGCGAGGTCCAGAGCAGAGTTCGGTCTCTCTGTGTTTTCAGAAATCTCTCTCTTATGGAGTTTATTGAGCAAACTAAAGAAGCCACTGTCGGGTTAAAGATGTTTTTAAAATCACTTCTAGGCGCAAAAGTTTAGGTGGAAAACTGTGTGGAAACACGGGCCTCAGCGAGATCTTATGATAATAAAACATTCAAGCTGTGATAAAAAAAAGTCATGTTTAGTTCTTTTTGTTCATAGTCCTCTCTCTGTAGGTGCAATGAGAATATATGAAATAGATAATAAAAATATTTAAAATAGAGACAAGAACAGACAACAGCAGGCATGAGGATTTCTGATTTCAGGTTCACATGAGAACTTTCTGCAGAGCTCCCAGAGTCCAGCCTTGTATCTGACACCGCTCTCTTTCTTAAGCATCAGTAAAAACTTTAATGATTTCATTTTTGGGCTTCTCCTGTCGCATCACACATTTATACAGAATTTCCAATGACAGCAGTAACCGGGACAGAGCTCCTCCGCGCGTGTTGTGGCTGAAACAGATTGGCAAACTGTGGATATTAATATTAGAACAACATGAAAAATCATTAAAAGCAAAACAAAACAAAACAAAAAAATTATTGTGGTTGGTCCAAGTATTAAAATTATATGGCAGATACCAAAATTTTGTCTAAACCATTTTCGGGGGGAAAAAAGTAAATAAATATTAATACTTCTAATAATAATAATAATAATAATAATAATAATAATAATAATAATAATAATAATAATAATAATAATAATAATATAGCAGCAGCAAATAAAAGGGGAGCTCGGAGTGGAAATGCCCTGTGGCCCTGTTCCTCAGCTCTGTGTGGAGTGAACTGCTCTTTAAAATGATTTATTATGTGAAGGGAAAAACGTTTGTTTTGTTTTGTTATAAAACAGAATTTTCTGTCCCCGCAATGTTTTTTTTTTTTCCCCTTATGATATGAACATCAATTATTATCATACGCTCAGTGATTGTTTAAGGAAGGGATTTGAATTCTGTGTGAATTATGAAAAATGTAATGAAAAGGTTAAGTTTTTATTTGACAATCTGTGATCACCAACAGTAGAGTTGACTACGAATTCAGATTTTGTTCTAAATGACTTAAAGTTCATTTCTCATTTTCACTTCTTCTGTCCGAGCCACTGCTTACTAATAACAATCTGTTTCTGAATCGCATTTTACGCAAATTATAACGCACGAGTTCATAAATCCGTGCGTAAAAGACAAAGACGTAATTAAAAATGTACAAGATGTTGTCATTATTGCATTATTATTGTGTATACAAAAATATCTACAATTATCTTGTATTTAACTGTCTATTACGGCAAACTTTAATACATGGCTAAGTTAATAGCTCTTAAACGCGCCAAAAGAAGCGTAAAATAGTAAAAACTGAATAAGAACCTAAGGGGCAATCAGAAGTTATTTAAAAATATTCAAAAATATTTCAACTTTTTGTTTTAACTTGAACACATAAACAGAAGCTCCTAAAGCGCACCCATGTATAAATCCATGCGTAAAATAGTAATGCATTTTGTTAAAAATAAGTGTCTCAGTAAAATATGTAAAAGTTTTTCGATATTTCCTTCCTGATATAATTTCAATATTAACATACTCTTAGCTAAACGCTTATTCATCAACGCACAGCACGCCGATTTATACGTGAGTCCATGCACACACAAACTTACAAACACAAACATACGAGGCTGAATCACGATATAGATCTATAAACTCACGCGTAAAATGCTAAAAATGGGTTTGGACCCTTGTAAACCATGCGTGTTTAGTGAAATGTTTAAAACTGCTAATTTAAATACAAACGTGGCATTGTTTATGTTTGTGTGTGTGGTTTAATTAATCACTGTAGTTGCAAGGTGCCAACAGCTTCTATGCGTAAACTCGTGCGAAAAAAAGCAAAAAAATTACTTAAAACTTATAGTTGACTTAAAAATTGGGGTATCTGAAGTTGAAAGTAAAACATTTATTTGAAAAGCTACTCAAAATGTTCCTATTGAATACATATTAACTTAAATTAATAAATATAATTAAAATTAAGCCGTTACAAAGCTCCAGTAAATGCGAAAAAAGCATGCGTAAAAATGCTTATGGAAAATACATTTGGATTGTAAGAAATTGATGAAATATCTAAAACTATCACACCAAAAACGGTAAATGTACGGCTTAATCAGTGTAAATGAAAGCGTAAAACAGTCCAAATGTCTGGACAATAGCCTCTTAAAGGGTTATTCAAAGTAAATAGAGTTAAACTAACTTTCTTTGATGTATTGGATACACCCATATCCTCCTTATCTGCTTGTGTAAATCGCTGTAGCTCTTCGTGCTCTATAAAGTGCTTGGGAATGCCAGCTATTGCGTTAATAATCGTAAATCACGCTGCGGCCCCGAGGCGCCCCATTGAAACTCATTTGGTTTGTGCGGATCAAGGGGCTGCGCTGGGAGTCAACAGTCTCCTGTGATCTTTAAACAGGTCCGTTTTGTTTTGGCTCTGGCTCGAGGCGAAACACGGAGCGCGCCACAAAAGACTCGAGAGCTCAAAGAAGAAGTGGACGATCCCCTTTGGCGCCTTTGTGTCAAGTTTCTCTTTTCTTTTCAGCGCGAGCGTTCATCCGTGTGATTTCAGCGCATTGTCGCGGCTCATGTCATCATTCATGTCTCGTGGATAGAGATGAGAGGACGGGCAGAGGCGAGTCCTAATCCGCGGCTCTGGACCGAGGACTCCGGGAAGACCCCTGGAGTGCGTCGGTGTGGGTTTTGGAGACTTGTTTATGACTTGTGCCGCTCCAGAGGAAGTCTCGCTGCGCAGGAGCGCCCCGGCCCAGTCCCCGCTGACAGAGGAGGAATGATAAAAGTTGCGCCCGGAGCTACAGCCTCTCTGGAGCCGCTCCGTCTGCGCGCACTGACTCCGCTCATTACACCAATTATTTTACTGCAGTTTAACCCCGGCTTTAATGTCGGAGCAGAGCCTTTTAAAGAACTTTGGAGCGGCCTGTAATTTCAGCACTATCTGATCCCCGCTCAGGTGCTCCTCAGGGTCACTCAGAAATCAAATGTGCCGCGTGTGAAGTGGCCCGGGGTCGTTATGGGGGTGTCACTGCTTCGCTTAACACTCCCATAATGACACCGCAGCGGTTTGTTTACAAGCTCAGCCCGGGACCTCTCCATCAGGGACCGGCTGGTTTAAGACTGTCCCCCTCGCTGCCCCGCGCCCGCCTCTGGCGCCACCAAAATCTAGGTTAGTTGTCTCAAAGCAATAGGCAACAGCTGTAGAAATACATTCCACAAAATAAAAACAGCTCGCTCCAGAGCTGCGTCCTCCTCCAGCTTCACAGGACTCAAATATGAAAGAATAACTTAAAGACATTTAAAGCTTCACACGCAACTCTGTCTTAGACAGATTAGGACTAAACTTTAACCTCCTCTGGAGCTCCAGCTAATCCGTTACCTACAATTACTATGTTAAAATATCTGACATATTATACATTCTCCTAAGATTAAAGACATATATATGATGTTCAGAGTCAAAACGAACAAAGACTTAATGAAAAAGAATAAAGAATTTATTAAGTTATGTCACAAATATATTCATAATAAATGAGTATTTCAAATGTACATTATTTTACAGTAGACACTTCCCTTCTAAAGGGAATCTGAGACAACAGACAGTGCTGTTAATAAAATGCTGTGGTTCATAATTCACAAGAGCATTCACGGACCGTACCCTCAGCACGCATTTAGAGGAATGCAACACAAGTATTAAGTATGGATACAGCGCAGCTCCAGGGGAGTTCAGTTTGTTTGGTCCCGGGACACACGCGGCTCCATACTCCCCCCACTCCACAGAAACACCAGCATCAGTCCTTGACTCTGCCCTGATTTCATCTGATTTAAAACATCAGCGACGTGAGGCTGTGCGGACTCTGGTTTAGTGACAAAAGTTGGATTTTCTGAGCGTGAATCCGTGAGTCCCGGTCCTCGGACAGAGACAGAGCTCTCCTTTAAAACAGTCCGTCCTTAAACGCTCCGCTGTGTCAGGCCAAGTGGTACATACTGTATCCGACGTGCGCCGCGTACACCATGGGTGACACCGGCAGAGAGTGCCTCTGGAACGGGTGCGAGCCCGCGTAGGAGCCGGGCACGTGCGCCCCGAGAGGAAAGGAAATTCCAAACGCGGGAGGCAGCATGGGTTTGGCTGCCATTTTCAGTTTCTCCAGTTCTGCCTCCTGCAGCCGCTTGGCCTTGGCTCTTCTGTTCTGGAACCAGATCTTGACCTGAGTCTCCGTGAGGTTCAGGGAGCTGGAGAACTCCGCGCGCTCCGCGATGGAAAGGTACTGCTTCTGCCGGAACTTTCTCTCGAGCGCGAGCAGCTGGGACGTGGTGAAGGGCGTGCGGGGCTTCCTGTTGGTCTTGTGTTTGCGCAGAGGGCACGCGGGCGGACTCAGTCTCCCTGCAGCAGAGGAAAAACAACTTTAGTTAAATCTGGCACTGCACGGGCCCAACTTGAGGTGTAACAGCGTGGATTATTGAATAAGTTATAAAAAAAAAAATAAAAAAAAACACAAGCAGAATTACGCACGCAGATAAAAGCTCAGCTCTAAAAGAGAAGAGACTTACTGGGAGAAGTGGGAGAGAAGTGGGGGCTCTGTATCCACGCGCTCCGCTCCTGATCCGGGCTCTCGGCTTTGACCAGCGCGTCCTCGGACATGTTCATGATGTCGCCCACGGAAAACGAAGAGCTCATGGGTAAAGCGGGCACGGACGTATCCAAACTTCCGAACGCGCTCAGCCTGGAGCCCTTACACGGAGCCTGGGAGGAGGTGGCCGCAGAAGTGTCCGGGGAGGGCGCCTCTCTGCTCGGCCTCCTGTCCGCCATCAGCGCCTCCACGCTGAACGGCAGGATGGACGCCCGGGGCTTGGTCTCCTCCGCGGGGCTCAGGCTGGTCTGCGCGTCCCTGAGCACCGTGCGGTCTTCGGTCTTTAACGCGGCGCTCACGGCTGACATGGCGGCGGCTGCTGGGGCCATACAGGTCCGGTCCGAGCGGCGCTGCGCAGGTGACGTTCCGTTCCGATGACGGACTTCTGGAGAGTGATCCGCGGAAAGAGTTACGCAAAGTCTCCGCGCTACGCCCTAGAATGACGGTATCCTCATGTTTGTGTGACCAAAGTGGAGCGCAGGGCTATAATAAGGCAGGCGTGGGGAGGGAGGCAGCCAATCAGAGCCGAGGTGGGCGGGGCCAAAGCGAGGGGCCATTAGAAAGAATAATGAATGCAAAGTTGACAATAGTTTTTGACAAGAGCGTTTAAACTAAACGAGCCTGGGATAAATACAGAGCCTTTAATGTTAAACACTGCACTTTAATTCTTCATTTATCTCTCGTCTCATTATTTTAAGTTAAAGGTGACCTGACCCAACAATAATCCATTATCATCATACATATTTACATCTATAATATGTTAAATCCTCTCCCTGTCTTTGGACTCTTGCTGCTGATTCTCTTTGGGACCGGGTTTGGCCGCGTCCCTGTGATCAGCCGCGCGCTGGTTATTGCCGCTGCGGGCCATAATCAGAAGGAAACACAGGCCTCAGTCATTTGGGGCTAATTATTGGGCTCGGGGCGGGATCAGCGGGACTTTTAACTCTGACTGGATCCATTAAAGTCAGAATGGAGTGAGTCAGAGCCGGGCCAGCCTCAGACCTAACCAGGACTGTCACTGATTTACCTGCACCTCATTCTTTACGCGGACTCTCGGAGCCACAAAGAGACGCTTTGTCACGCGCACAGAGCCGCGCGGCCCTGATGTAAATTTATGAGCCCGACTCCGCTTCTGATTTCATAAGAAAACTCCGTTCGGGTTTCTGATGTCGGTGCCTCTAAATCAGAGGTAAAGACAGAGAGAATGGCGTTTCTCCGCGCCGCGCTGGTTCTCAGGAAAGCGTCTGCGTCGCTAATTGCCGCGCATAAACAATCTGTCACAAGTGTCAGTCTCCCTAATGGGCAGACAACTTATGTTGTTTTTAGGCGCCAGCAGCGGAGGCTTCAAAGCGCGCACTATTGAGGCAGAGCACCGCCCCAGCCCCGGGACACTGAGCCATTCAGCCGGAGAAATGCGCCTTTTCTCAGCCCATCGCACGCCACTTCCAGCCATTCAGCCGAGCCTTTAGTCGCTGTTAGAGTGGGATCCGAGAAGAAAAGGTCAGCGCCCACTGCCGCCTCAGAAAGTCCCGGCTCAAAGGGATTCTTGTAGCGAGCGTTTCCCGAGAAACTGCTGCGCCTGGCCCCGGGACGAGTCCAGGCTCCAGGCTCCAGGCTCCAGGCTCCAGGCTCCAGGTCTGAGGTTCCTCTGAGAGCCAAGGTGACTGCTGAAGAACTGCGGCTTTACTTTTACGAGCAAATAAATAAAAGTTTAAATACTGCACGTGCCATAAACAGAAAAGTTTAACATAAAAACCTTCTCCTTTTCGAACACGGTTTTGTTTTGTTTGTTTGTTTTTATTATGTTCTTGTAAAGCCAAGTGCAAAATAAATAAAGTCAATCAAAGCGTGACCTGCTCAGATTTAAACTCACGCGCACGCGCACGGAGCATTACCTGTGACTTATTCCATAAACTTCGTGTTAATGTTGAGTCTGACGCTGATGTCTCATTTGTCAGAAGGCGCTCGTGCAGGTGGCAGTGAGCGCGTGCACTGCCCGGACACTTAACCAAACCCACGGCAGGTCGTTAAAGGGGCGCGCGCAGCCCAAACACAAATAGACGCACGCGAGGCGCATTACGCAGTGACGTAGCCTACTCCTTTCTTTAATCACTAAACAGGATTAACTTCAACTTTTATTCACCTTTGACCCCGGAGCAACGCGCTGACGCTGCGGAGCGTGGTCCTTTTTACGCACGAACCAAAACATTACCAAACATTACTCCAGTGTCCTGCAGTAAAGTATTAGTGAGTAATTCAAATACATTTTTGAAGTACAAATGGAGTGGAGTTCACTAAACTCGGGGACAAAAGGAGGACACCTCGGGGACAAAAGGAGGACACCTCGGGGACAAAAGGAGGACACCTCGGGGACAAAAGGAGGACACCTCGGGGATTAGCATCAGAACAGCGCGCGGACCCAGGACCTGCCGCGCGCGGACCCAGAGGAACAAACTGCAGCGAAGTCCCGGGCCTTTAGTGGAACTAAACTCGCTCTGATTCAGGAACACACTGTGGCCCCTCTGTGGCCCCTCTCTGTTGTCTTTACCTTTGTGTGTGCGCGCTGTCAGTGCGCGCGGTGAAGACATGAAAGACTCAGTCACAACGCGCTTTCTGTAAAATTATCTAAACTTTCAATACGATCCACTTTTTCCACTCAGCTCTGGGGCAGAGGACAGTAACTGGAAACTTTTACTGAAGTCACACACAGCTCTGCGCCCCTGAGCCAGTTTTCTGAAACATAATTTTACTTTTACTTAACGAAATATTTTAGGAAAAAATCTGACTTTTACTCAGGTGAATTTTCACAAAGTGGGTAGATGTAAATATAAATATACAAGCAGAGGAAGTAGTGGTAGTAATAAGTAGTAATAATAGGTTAGTAGTAGAAGTAGAAGTAGTAACAGTATTTTTACGTTTATTTTGAGCATGCGCATTTGACAACATAAAAACAAACAGGAAATCAACTGAAAAGACAAAATATGACAATAATCATAACAAAGTGTTTTTCCTGCTCTCAAAGGAGAAAAAAAACAACCTTCAGGTTTCATCATGAAACAAAAACACAACACAACATAAACAACAACAACACAATACCATACACTTATGATAAAGTATAATAAAGAAAAATACTATGAGATACTGTTCTTATTATGTTTAAATTATTTAATAAACTTGTGTTTATAATCTTAGAATTCACCATAATAATAAATATCCAGTTATAATATAATCTGTTGAGTAATAATATCATAAACATTTACATTTAACTCTGAACACATGCTTCTGGATCTGCAGCAGCAAACTTACTCTCAATCTTTTTTTTTTTACTCTGTACAAATTATACATTTATTGAGCAGACTTTTTCATTCATTCATCTGCTTCACTTATTTCACTTAGAGGTCCCAGGAAGTGGAGCCTCTGTCAGTGACTTTGGGCCTTAGGCGGGGCACAGATACTTTTACTTCAGAGTGATATCAGTAACGATACTCAGCCTCCTGCGTCTTCAGGGCTTTGATAATGTTTCACTGCTACAAGAAATCACATTTTCCCTGTGACGGGTTGGAAAAATAACATTGCTGCATGAGAATTTCTGTAAATATTTGCATTTTATGCTAAATTAGCAAAACCATCACCATCACAGTAAGGAGCCCAGCTCTCAGCACTCACAGTAAAACTCTGACCCTAACCCTGTAGGGGGCTGTGCTCTAACCTCTCTCTGTCGTCCTAACTCAGGCCGCGCTCGAGGCCCCGCTGCACTGGAAAAACCCTCGCCCACTCTCCCTGGAAATGGAGACAAGAGAAAGAATAAAAGCTGCCCTTTCCTTCATGAACTCAGACAAAGCTCTGTCTCTGTTTCTCTGTTTCTGGGCACCTTCCATGTTCTGTCTCTGACTCTGACGTGACTCCATGAATGTGGCCCCTCACACCTTATTTTTCTACGTCCTATACATAATACATACATTTACATCATGTATAAACTGGTTGTATTAGCACAAAATACAGTGTGCACTTTCCATTACGTTGGGTTTTATTTTCTTCTGATGGTTGGAGATTTTTTGTTTGTCTTTTTTGGCCTCTCTCTCTCTGTGTGTGTGTCTGTGTGTCTGTGTGTGTCTGTGTGTGTGTCTGTGTGTGTGTGTGTGTGTGTCTGTGTGTGTGTGTGTGTCTGTGTGTCTGTGTGTGTCTGTGTGTGTGTGTGTGTGTGTGTGTGTGTGTGTCTGTGTGTGTGTGTGTGTCTGTGTGTCTGTGTGTGTGTGTGTGTGTGTGAGTGTGTGTGTGATATTGCAGATTGTTCAGTGTTGTTTAATGTTTTATGTATAAATATGTAAACAATAGTTGACAGCTCATGTAGCAGCAGATCTCAGATGACAGCAGTGAGGTGGAGGTGGAGGTGGAGGTGGAGGTGGAGCAGGAGGTGGAGGTGGAGGTGGAGGTGGAGCAGGAGGTGGAGGTGGAGGTGGAGGTGGAGGTGGAGCAGGAGGTGGAGTGGAGGTGGAGGTGGAGCAGGAGGTGGAGGTGGAGGTGGAGGTGCAGGTGGAGGTGCAGCAGGAGCTGCGGGTCACAGCCCACTTTTCCTCGCGCAGAGATAACAAATGCGCTGTCATCAGTGATCCACACACAGTGAGTAACTCACAGTGTCGTGTACCTGAGCAAACACTGAGTTACTGTGACCTCTGTGCAGCGGTGCGTGGCTCTGCTTCACTAATGATCTGTTACTTTTACTTCATTTGGGCCTTCTCCCATGATATAGGCCCCAATATGAATAATAATAATATAATATTAATATATGTTAATAATAATGATAATAATGTGTGAGGAAGTGTGGGAACTCAGCTGCAGAGTAAAGAATATTATTGCAGTGTAAACAAACACGAGGCCTGTGGTGAATGTGAGCCGCGTCTCCGTCTGGGACAGAGAAGAGAAGGCACGCGGAGGTCCGGGGATCCAGGTGAAGAGCGCGAGCCCCAGACCCTGCAGCAGCGGCAGCGCGGCAGCGGCAGCGGCAGCAGCGGCAGCGGGATGAGGACTCACGGAGGCGGCGGCGCTGCCTCGGAGCTGAGGGAGGGAAAGGTTTGGCCCTGGAGACGGTGCAGGGTTTGCATTTTTCGGTAAAACGCAGATGAACCTCCTGCTCAGGAACTATTTCCTTTGCGCTCGTGCGTGTGGAGCAATTCGGAGTCACCTGGAGCGCGTGCGTAAACCGCAAGGACAAAAATCCACAGCTGATGTTAGGGCACGCGCGTACAGCCTGCTGAATCCAGGAGAGTACCTTATCTTCCAAAACAGCATAAAACACAAATATTCATTATTATTCATTAATATGAATGATTATTCATTAATATTAATGATTATTCATTAATATGAATTATTATTATCGCAGTTGTTGTTGATAAGATGCAGTCATTTTGTTTTCTAATTATTCTTATTACTGAAGCTCCATTGACTGTAACAGATCTGAGACTTGTGTGAACACAGAAACCAAACCTTATTATTTCTCCTGCGGTGTTCACGCGCGCAGCAGATAGGATCAGCGCGTGAACCTGACCTCCGCGTGACACTCAAATTATAATATTTTACGGCGCTGGTATCGCCGCGTCTCCGCCCAGTCACTCCTCTGTAAAAGTCCGATAAAGCCGGGTCTTTTTGAGCCCGGGCCGCGGCTGTGGCGCTGAGTTATCGCCTCTTTATTTCCTCACGTCATTAAACAGAAAAACCTGCAGAAATTATGATCACATCCGTCCCTGGCGCAGATTAAAGTCCATAAAAACACATGAGGCGCTGATTTATGGAGACGGCGCGAGTGCGGGCGTCGATTAGAGACTGAAGCGGCGCGTGAATGAAAAGCTTAATAAGCGCGTAATACGCAACAAATCATTTAGTAATGAGCCGAGCGGGATTAAATGGAGTTTATGGACAGGACGCGTCAGAACCAGGACTCTGAATGCGCGCCTCACGGAAACAAATTAGGCTGATTAGTGCTGCGAAAACACGGATCAGTTTGGGAGAGACGCACGTTTCAGAAACTCACATTTTTATACCAAGTGTCACAGAGAAGCGGGATACACTCAGACTGAAACCTTCATGTTTTTAATGGTAATACAAAATAATAAAAATAAAAAATACCTTTGGTTCAGTAAAAGTGGGTCAGAATTAAACTGGGTCCAGTCTAACCCTCATCAGACTTTATTTAGGCTCTACTCATTTACTGTAGATACAAAATCTCTTGCGTTTTTTTTTTTAAAACTCACATTCAATAAAATAAATAAATAAATAAATAAATAAAAAATAACAAAAGAAACTCATTTTACATTTACTTATTTTACTATATATTTTATGTTCAGAATAAATAACACATAACACATAAAATAAAAAGTAGTATTAAGCTAATAATGCACAAAATCAACAAAAAAAAATCGGATAATTTGAATAATTCCCTTTTGAAATAAGCTATGAAACCTAAAATATGTAACAAAATATAATATTCAAATATTCCTTTGCAATCACTGAGAGACTTGAGCTTGAGAAAAATTAGAGTTAATTCCAAGGGCCCCCTACAAAAATAAAACAGGCACAAAGTAAACTTCTACACTGAAAAAGGAAAATCACAGATTCACTTTTTTCAATCACTATATTTATAATTTTTCAGTTTCATACAAATACGGACAAATAAATGAAACATAAAATAAAACAGCTGCAGTGTTGTAAAATATCTCTGTACAAACTCACCACACATGGATTTCTGGAGTGGTTCAGAAATGTTAAAATGTGTTTTCATATTTCCATTTTCACAGTTAAAGATTATAGATGTCCTAAAATGAGAGATTGTTCTGTTCTAAAATCTCCAGTGTTGGTGTAAAAACAAGGTTATCTCATTTTTTTGTTTTTGGAAGATAACTCAAAACTCACTCAGCCTCACACAGAAACTGAGCTGCAGATAAAATCTCATTTTCCATCCCACAAGCTGTAATCCTTCCTCATATTCATCTGTTTTAATAATACTAACAATAATAATAATAATAATTAAAACGCTGGATAATTAAAGTGAACTTTGTGGGAACGAGCTCAGATAAAAACGAATGTAACGGAAGGATTTAACTGAAGAGAGGAAAAAACCTGAGATTAATAAAGAAGATGCTGCTGATGACTTAAAACAAAAAGATAACATAAAACCAGATCCATAATTAGTAACCGGAACAACACGAAATTAGTCAAAACAAAGAGAGAAAACTTTACTTCTGCTACTACTACTACTACTACTACTACTACTACTACTACTACTACTACTACTGCCTTCTCAAAATGTGTATCTTAAGTGATGGAAGTTCAGCATTAACGTTAGTCTGGTTGTTTAATTCTGCAGAAAATAAGCTTATAACACAGTACGTATAATAAAAAAAATACAGTTTAAAGCAGTGGTTTCCAAACACTGGGCCACGACCCCAACTTGGGTCAGCCAAAGATTTTTATTGGGCTCGCCACAAACTTTTTTTAGTAAAAAAGTTAAGATAAAAAAGTCAGATAGTGATGCTAAACAGTGAAGCTAAGCTATAAAGAAAGTGTAGTATTTTTATGATGAAAACAGATATAGATAATTATTATAAATGATCTTTATTATTGCTGTTGTTACTTCCTTATAGCTTTGTATTGATGCAGTTTGTGTGATTGTTGTGCTCTGAGCAGATGAACAATTGAATTTCCTTTGTGATTATATCTATGATCTATCCGCAGATACAATCCATGAAAATAAAATTAGGTTAAAAATAAAAGGCTGGGTTGTGGCTTTTATGGTCTTTTAAAACATAGGTCCCCTGAAAAAAAAAATAAAGAAAATAAATGTGAAAAAACAAAAAAACAAAAAACAAACTCGTTATAAAGACATTGTACTGAAAGTGTGAGTTAATGCTGCTGCCCACTGCCAGCTTGGTTTGTTTTCCATCTTTTTTCAGATGAGCGCAAAGAAAAGCAAACGCAGAAACACAGAGAGGGCAGTGAGGGCGGAGTTGAACCCTCAACCTGGGCCTGGCCTGTCCCAGGATCACAGACTGGCTCCAGTTTAATCTCCACAGTCTACAGAGAGTTTATCCCCCGCTCTCGGACCGAGAGCTGACCCTGAGCTGACTCCAGACTCACAATCACTGTCAGGAGAGAAGAGAGACAGGAGGAGAGAGGAGGAGAGAGGAGGAGAGAGGAGGAGAGGAGGAGAGAGGAGGAGAGAGGAGAGAAGAGGAGAGAGGAGGAGAGAGGAGAGAGGAGGAGAGAGGAGAGAGGAGAGAGGAGGAGAGAGGAGAGAGGAGGAGAGAGGAGGAGAGGAAGAGAAAGGAGAGAGGAGGAGAGAGGAGAGAGGAGGAGAGGAAGAGAAAGGAGAGAGGAGGAGAGAGGAGAGAGGAGGAGAGAGGAGAGAGGAGGAGAGAGGAGGAGAGAGGAGGAGAGAGGAGGAGAGAGGAGAGAGGAGAGAGGAGAGAAGAGGAGAGAGGAGGAGAGAGGAGAGAGGAGGAGAGAGGAGGAGAGAGGAAGAGAGAGAGAGAGAGAGAGAGGAGAGAGGAGGAGAGAGGAGAGAGGAGAGAGGAGGAGAGGAGGAGAGAGGAGGAGAGGAGGAGAGAGGAGAGAGGAGGAGAGAGGAGAGAGGAGGAGAGAGGAGGAGAGAGGAGAGAGGAGGAGAGAGAGGAGAGAGGAGGAGAGAGGAGAGAGGAGAGAGGAGGAGAGAGGAGAGAGGAGGAGAGAGGAGGAGAGAGGAGGAGAGAGGAGGAGAGAGGAGAGAGGAGGAGAGAGGAGGAGAGAGGAGAGAGGAGGAGAGAGGAGAGAGAGGAGGAGAGAGGAGGAGAGAGGAGAGAGGAGGAGAGAGGAGAGAGAGAGAGAGAGGAGGAGAGAGGAGAGAGGAGGAGAGAGAGAGAGGAGAGAGGAGGAGAGAGGAGGAGAGAGGAGAGAGGAGGAGAGAGGAGAGAGGAGAGAGGAGGAGAGAGGAGAGAGGAGGAGAGGAGGAGAGAGAGAGGAGGAGAGAGGAGAGAGAGGAGAGAGAGGAGAGAGGAGGAGAGAGGAGAGAGGAGAGAGGAGGAGAGAGGAGAGAGGAGGAGAGGAGGAGAGAGGAGGAGAGAGGAGAGAGGAAGAGAGAGGAGAGAGGAGGAGAGAGGAGGAGAGAGGAAGAGGAGAGAGAGGAGAGAGGAGAGAGGAGGAGAGAGGAGAGAGGAGGAGAGAGGAGGAGAGAGGAAGAGAGAAGAGAGGAGAGAGAGAGGAGAGGAGAGAAGAGAGAGGAGGAGGAGAGAGGAGGAGATGAGGGGGAGAGAGGAGGAGAGAGGAGAGAGGAGGAGAGAGGAGGAGAGGAGGAGAGAGGAGAGAGGAGGAGAGAGGAGGAGAGGAGGAGAGAGGAGGAGAGAAGAGGAGAGGAGGAGAGAGGAGAGAGAGGAGAGAGGAGGAGAGAGGAGAGAGGAGGAGAGAGGAGGAGGAGAGAGGAGGAGATGAGGGGGAGAGATGAGGAGAGAGGAGAGAGGAGGAGAGAGGAGGAGAGAGGAGGAGAGGAGGAGAGAGGAGGAGAGAAGAGGAGAGGAGGAGAGAGGAGAGAGAGGAGAGAGGAGGAGAGAGGAGAGAGGAGGAGAGAGGAGGAGAGAGGAGGAGAGGAGAGAGGAGAGAAGAGAGGAGAGAGGAGAGGAGAGAGGAGAGGAGAGAGGAGGAGAGAGGAGGAGAGGAGAGAGGAGAGAGGAGAGAATAGAGGAGAGAGGAGAGGAGAGGAGAGAGGAGGAGAGAGGAGGAGAGGAGAGAGGAGAGAAGAGAGGAGAGAGGAGGAGAGAGGAGAGAGGAGGAGAGAGGAGAAGAGAGAGGAGAAGAGAGGAGGAGAGAGGGGAGGAGAGAGGAGGAGAGAGGAGGAGAGAGGAGAGAGAGGAGGAGAGAGGAGGAGAGAAGAGAGAGGAGGAGAGGAGGAGAGAGGAGGAGAGAGGAGAGAGGAGGAGAGAGGAAGAGAAAGGAGGAGAGAGGAGAGGAGAGAGAAGAGAGGAGAGGAGAGAGGGGAGGGGAGAGGAGAGAGGAGGAGAGGAGAGAGAGGAGGAGAGAGGAGGAGAGAGGAGAGGAGAGAGGGGAGAGGAGGAGAGAGGAGGAGAGAGGAGAGAGGAGAGGAGAGAGGAGAGAGGAGAGGAGAGAGGAGGAGAGAGGAGGAGAGAGGAGAGGAGAGAGGAGAGAGGAGGAGAGAGGAGAGGAGACAGGAGGAGAGAGGAGAGAGGAGGAGAGAGGAGAGGAGAGAGGAGGAGAGAGGAAGAGAGAGGAGAGGAGAGAGGAGAGAAGAGAGAGGAGGAGAGAGGAGAGAGAAGAGAGGAGAGAGGAGGAGAGAGGAGAGAAGAGGAGAGAGGAGAGAGAAGAGAGGAGAGAGGAGAGGAGGAGAGAGGAGAGGAGAGAGGAGGAGAGAGGAGAGAAGAGGAGAGAGGAGAGAGAAGAGAGGAGAGAGGAGAGAGGAGAGGAGGAGAGAGGAGAGGAGAGAGAAGAGAGAGGAGGAGAGAGGAGAGGAGAGAAGAGAGAGAAGAGAGAAGAGAGAGGAGGAGAAAAAAGAGGAAAGAGAAGAGAGGAGAGAGGAGGAGAGAGGAGAGAAGAGGAGAGAGGAGAGAGAAGAGAGGAGAGAGGAGAGGAGGAGAGAGGAGAGGAGAGAGAAGAGAGGAGAGAGGAGAGAGAAGAGAGGAGAGAGGAGGAGAGAGGAGAGAAGAGGAGAGAGAAGAGAGGAGAGGAGGAGAGAGGAGAGGAGAGAGAAGAGAGAGGAGGAGAGAGGAGAGGAGAGAAGAGAGAGAAGAGAGAAGAGAGAGGAGGAGAAAAAAGAGGAAAGAGAAGAGAGGAGAGAGAGAGGAGAGAGGAGAGGAGAGAGAAGAGAGGAGAGAGAGGAGAAGAGAAGAGAGAAGAGAGCAGAGAGGAGAGAGGAGGAGAAAAAAGAGGAAAGAGAAGAGAGGAGAGAGAGAGGAGAGAGGAGAGAGAGGAGGAGAGAAGAGAGCAGAGAGGAGAGAGGAGGAGAAAAAAGAGGAAAGAGAAGAGAGGAGAGAAGAGGAGAGAGGAGAGAGGAGGAGAGAAGAGGAGAGGAGGAGAGAGGAGAGGAGAGAAGAGAGAGAAGAGAGGAGAGGAGAAGGAGAAAAAAGAGGAAAGAGAAGAGAGGAGAGAGAGAGGAGAGAGGAGAGGAGAGAGAAGAGAGGAGAGAGAGGAGGAGAGAAGAGAGCAGAGAGGAGAGAGGAGGAGAAAAAAGAGGAAAGAGAGGAGAGAGAGAGGAGAGAGGAGAGAGAGGAGGAGAGAAGAGGAGAGAGGAGAGAAAGGGTCCAGTCTAACCCTCATCAGACTTTATTTAGGCTCTTCTCATTTACTGTAGATACAAAATCTCTTGCATTTTTTTTAAAAACTCACATTCAATAAAAAAAATAAAAATAAATAACAAAAGAAACTCATTTTACATTTACTTATTTTACTGTATATTTTATGTTCAGAATAAATAACACATAACACATAAAATAAAAAGTAGTATTAAGCTAATAATGCACAAAATCAACAAAAAAATCTGATAATTTGAATAATTCCCTTTTGAAATAAGCTATGCAACCTAAGAGAGAGAGGAGGTGAGAGGAGAGGAGAGGAGAGGAGAGAGGAGAGGAGAGAGAAGAGAAAAGAAAGAAGAGAGAGAAGAGAGAAGAGAGAGGAGAGAGAGAAGGAGAGAGGAGAGAAGAGAGAGAAGAGAGAAGAGAGAGAAGGAGAAAAAAGAGGAAAGAGAAGAGAGGAGAGAGAGGAGAGAGGAGAGAGGAGAGGAGAGGAGAGGAGAGAAGAGAGAGAAGAGAGAAGAGAGAAGAGAGAGAAGAGAGAAGAGAGAGGAGAGAGAGAAGGAGAGAGGAGAGGAGAGAAGAGAGAGAAGAGAGAAGAGAGAGAAGGAGAAAAAAGAGGAAAGAGAAGAGAGGAGAGAGAGGAGAGAGGAGAGGAGAGGAGAGAAGAGAGAGAAGAGAGAAGAGAGAAGAGAGAGGAGAGAGGAGGAGAGAGGAGAGGAGAGAGGAGAGAAGAGAGAGGAGAGGAGAGAGGAGAGGAGAGAGAAGAGAGGAGAGGAGAGAGAAGAGAGGAGAGAGAGAGGAGAGAAGAGAGAAGAGAGAGGAGGAGAGAGGAGAGAAGAGAGAGAAGAGAAAAGAAAGAAGAGAGAGAAGAGAGGAGAGAGAGGAGAGAGAGGAGGAGAGAGGAGAGGAGAGAAGAGAGAGAAGAGAGAAGAGAGAGGAGGAGAAAAAAGAGGAACGAGAAGAGAGGAGAGAGAGAGGAGAGAGGAGAGGAGAGGAGAGAAGAGAAAGAAGAGAGAAGAGAGAAGAGAGAGGAGAGGAGAGAGGAGAGAAGAGAGAAGAGAGAGAAGAGGAGAGAGGAGAGGAGAGGAGAGAGAAGAGAGGAGAGGAGAGAGAAGAGAGGAGAGAGAGAGGAGAGGAGAGAAGAGAGAAGAGAGAGGAGGAGAGAGGAGAGGAGAGAAGAGAGAGAAGAGAGAAGAGAGAGGAGGAGAAAAAAGAGGAAAGAGAAGAGAGGAGAGAGAGGAGAGAGGAGAGGAGAGGAGAGAGAGAAGAGAGAAGAGAGAAGAGAAAGGAGGAGAGAGGAGAGGAGAGAGGAGAGGAGAGGAGAGAGAAGAGAGGAGAGGAGAGAGAAGAGAGGAGAGAGAGAGGAGAGGAGAGAAGAGAGAGGAGGAGAGAGAAGAGAGAGGAGAGGAGAGAGAGAGGAGAGGAGAGAAGAGAGAGGAGGAGAGAGAAGAGAGAGGAGAGGAGAGAGGAGAGGAGAGAGGAGAGAAGAGAGGAGAGAGGAGAGGAGAGAAGAGAGAGGAGAGGAGAGAAGAGAGAAGAGAGGAGAGAGGAGAGGAGAGAAGAGAGAGAAGAGAGAGGAGGAGAAAAAAGAGGAAAGAGAAGAGAGGAGAGAGAGAGGAGAGAGGAGAGGAGAGAGAAGAGAGGAGAGGAGAGAGGAGGAGAGAGGAGAGGAGAGAAGGGAGGAGAGAGGAGAGAGGAGAGGAGAGAGAGGAGGAGAGAGGAGGTGATGTTTGTTTTCTTTAGCACTACTTCAGTTTTATTCAGAGAGAAACTCTAAATTCTAATTAAAGTTATTTTGTTGTGAAGCAAAGTTTACTGAGTACAGTTCATTTTCACAGTTTATGAAGAAAAACATCGCTGTGGATGTTTCTGACACAGAGTTACTCCTCTGTACCCCTCTGTCCTCCTCTGTACCCCTCTGTACTCCTCTGCACCCCTCTGTACCTCTCTGTCCTCCTCTGTACCCCTCTAACCCTCTCTGTACTCCTCTGTACCCCTCTGTCTTCCTCTGTCCTCCTCTGTACCCCCTCTGTACTCCTCTGTACCCCTCTGTCCTCCTCTGCACCCCTCTGTACTCCTCTGTACCTCTCTGTCCTCCTCTGTACCCCTCTGTACTCCTCTGTACCCCTCTGTCCTCCTCTGCACCCCTCTGTACTCCTCTGTACCCCTCTGTCCTCCTCTGCACCCCTCTGTACTCCTCTGTACCTCTCTGTCCTCCTCTGTACCCCTCTGTCCTCCTCTGTACTCCCTCTGTCCTCCTCTGTACCCCCTCTGTACTCCTCTGTACCCCTCTGTCTTCCTCTGTCCTCCTCTGTACCCCCTCTGTACTCCTCTGTACCCCTCTGTCCTCCTCTGCACCCCTCTGTACTCCTCTGTACCCCTCTGTCCTCCTCTGCACCCCTCTGTACTCCTCTGTACCTCTCTGTCCTCCTCTGTACCCCTCTGTCCTCCTCTGTACTCCCTCTGTCCTCCTCTGTACCCCCTCTGTACTCCTCTGTACCCCTCTGTCTTCCTCTGCACCCCTCTGTCCTCCTCTGTACCCCTCTGTCTTCCTCTGCACCCCTCTGTCCTCCTCTGTACCCTTCTGTCTTCCTCTGCACCCCTCTGTACTCCTCTGTACCCCTCTGTCTTCCTCTGCACCCCTCTGTCCTCCTCTGCACCCCTCTGTCCTCCTCTGTACCCCTCTGTCCTCCTCTGTACCCTCCTCTGTACCCCCTCTGTCCTCCTCTACCCGCCTCTGTACCCCTCTGTCCTCCTCTGTCCTCCTCTGTACCCTTCTGTCCTCCTCTGTACTCCTCTGTCCTCCTCTGTACCCCTCTGTCCCCCTCTGTCCTCCTCTGTCCTCCTCTGTACTCCTCTGTCCTCCTCTGCACCCTCTCTGTACCCTTCTGCCCTCCTCTGTCCTCCTCTGCACCCCTCTGTCCTCCTCTGCACCCCTCTGTCCTCCTCTGTACCCCTCTAACCCCCTCTGTACTCCTCTGTACCCCTCTGTCCTCCTCTGCACCCCTCTGTACTCCTCTGTACCTCTCTGTCCTCCTCTGTACCCCTCTGTCCTCCTCTGTACTCCCTCTGTCCTCCTCTGTACCCCCTCTGTACTCCTCTGTACCCCTCTGTCTTCCTCTGCACCCCTCTGTCCTCCTCTGTACCCCTCTGTCTTCCTCTGCACCCCTCTGTCCTCCTCTGTACCCTTCTGTCTTCCTCTGCACCCCTCTGTCCTCCTCTGTACCCTTCTGTCTTCCTCTGCACCCCTCTGTACTCCTCTGTACCCCTCTGTCTTCCTCTGCACCCCTTTGTCCTCCTCTGCACCCCTCTGTCCTCCTCTGTACCCCTCTGACCTCCTCTGTACCCTCCTCTGTACCCCTCTGTCCTCCTCTGTACCCCTCTGTCCTCCTCTGTACCCCTCTGTCCTCCTCTGCACCTCTCTGTCCTCCTCTGTCCTCCTCTGTACCCCTCTGTCCTCCTCTGCACCCCTCTGTCCTCCTCTGTACCCCTCTGTCCTCCTCTGTACCCCTCTGTCCTCCTCTACCCGCCTCTGTACCCCTCTGTCCTCCTCTGTCCTCCTCTGTACCCTTCTGTCCTCCTCTGTACTCCTCTGTCCTCCTCTGTACCCCTCTGTCCCCCTCTGTCCTCCTCTGTCCTCCTCTGTACTCCTCTGTCCTCCTCTGCACCCTCTCTGTACCCTTCTGCCCTCCTCTGTCCTCCTCTGCACCCCTCTGTCCTCCTCTGCACCCCTCTGTCCTCCTCTGTACCCCTCTGTCCTCTTCTGCCCTCCTCTGTACCCCTCTGTCCTCCTCTGTACCCCTCTGTCCTCCTCTGCACCCCTCTGTCCTCCTCTGTACCCCTCTGCCCTCCTCTGTCCTCCTCTGTACTCCTCTGTCCTCCTCTGCACCCCTCTGTCCTCCTCTGCACCCCTCTGTCCTCCTCTGTACCCCTCTGTCCTCCTTTGCACCCCTCTGTCCTCCTCTGTACCCCTCTGCCCTCCTCTGTCCTCCTCTGCCCTCCTCTGTCCTCCTCTGTACTCCTCTGTCCTCCTCTGCACCCCTCTGTCCTCCTCTGCACCCCTCTGTCCTCCTCTGTACTCCTCTGTCCTCCTCTGCACCCTCTCTGTACCCTTCTGCCCTCCTCTGTCCTCCTCTGCACCCCTCTGTCCTCCTCTGCACCCCTCTGTCCTCCTCTGTACCCCTCTGTCCTCCTCTGCCCTCCTCTGTACCCCTCTGTCCTCCTCTGTACCCCTCTGTCCTCCTCTGCACCCCTCTGTCCTCCTCTGTACTCCTCTGTCCTCCTCTGTACCCCTCTGTCCTCCTCTGTACCCTCCTCTGTACCCCCTTCTGTCCTCCTCTGTACTCCTCTGCACCCCTCTGTACTCCTCTGTCCTCCTCTGCACCCTCTCTGTACCCTTCTGCCCTCCTCTGTCCTCCTCTGCACCCTCTCTGTACCCTTCTGCCCTCCTCTGTCCTCCTCTGCACCCCTCTGCACCCCTCTGTCTTCCTCTGCACCCCTCTGTCCTCCTCTGTCCTCCTCTGTACCCCTCTGTCCTCCTCTGCACCCCTCTGTCCTCCTCTGCACCCCTCTGTCCTCCTCTGTCCTCCTCTGTCCTCCTCTGCACCCCTCTGTCCTCCTCTGTCCTCCTCTGTACCCCTCTGTCTTCCTCTGTCCTCCTCTGTCCTCCTCTGCACCCCTCTGTCCTCCTCTGTCCTCCTCTGTCCTCCTCTGTCCTCCTCTGCACCCCTCTGTCCTCCTCTGTCCTCCTCTGCACCCCTCTGTCCTCCTCTGCACCCCTCTGTCCTCCTCTGTCCTCCTCTGCACCCCTCTGTCCTCCTCTGTCCTCCTCTGTACCTCTCTGTCCTCCTCTGTCCTCCTCTGCACCCCTCTGTCCTCCTCTGTCCTCCTCTGTCTTCCTCTGCACCCCTCTGTCCTCCTCTGTCCTCCTCTGTCCTCCTCTGTACCCCTCTGTCCTCCTCTGCACCCCTCTGTCCTCCTCTGTCCTCCTCTGTCCTCCTCTGCACCCCTCTGTCCTCCTCTGTCCTCCTCTGTACCCCTCTGTCCTCCTCTGTCCTCCTCTGCACCCCTCTGTCCTCCTCTGTCCTCCTCTGTCCTCCTCTGCACCCCTCTGTCCTCCTCTGTCCTCCTCTGTACCCCTCTGTCCTCCTCTGCACCCCTCTGTCCTCCTCTGTCCTCCTCTGTCCTCCTCTGTACCCCTCTGTACTCCTCTGTCCTCCTCTGCACCCCTCTGACCTCCTCTGTCCTCCTCTGTACCCCTCTGTCCTCCTCTGTCCTCCTCTGTCCTCCTCTGCACCCCTCTGTCCTCCTCTGTCCTCCTCTGTCCTCCTCTGTCCTCCTCTGCACCCCTCTGACCTCCTCTGTCCTCCTCTGTACCCTTCTGTCCTCCTCTGTACTCCTCTGTCCTCCTCTGTACCCCTCTGTCCCCCTCTGTCCTCCTCTGTCCTCCTCTGTACTCCTCTGTCCTCCTCTGCACCCTCTCTGTACCCTTCTGCCCTCCTCTGTCCTCCTCTGCACCCCTCTGTCCTCCTCTGCACCCCTCTGTCCTCCTCTGTACCCCTCTGTCCTCTTCTGCCCTCCTCTGTACCCCTCTGTCCTCCTCTGTACCCCTCTGTCCTCCTCTGCACCCCTCTGTCCTCCTCTGTACCCCTCTGCCCTCCTCTGTCCTCCTCTGTACTCCTCTGTCCTCCTCTGCACCCCTCTGTCCTCCTCTGCACCCCTCTGTCCTCCTCTGTACCCCTCTGTCCTCCTTTGCACCCCTCTGTCCTCCTCTGTACCCCTCTGCCCTCCTCTGTCCTCCTCTGCCCTCCTCTGTCCTCCTCTGTACTCCTCTGTCCTCCTCTGCACCCCTCTGTCCTCCTCTGCACCCCTCTGTCCTCCTCTGTACTCCTCTGTCCTCCTCTGCACCCTCTCTGTACCCTTCTGCCCTCCTCTGTCCTCCTCTGCACCCCTCTGTCCTCCTCTGCACCCCTCTGTCCTCCTCTGTACCCCTCTGTCCTCCTCTGCCCTCCTCTGTACCCCTCTGTCCTCCTCTGTACCCCTCTGTCCTCCTCTGCACCCCTCTGTCCTCCTCTGTACTCCTCTGTCCTCCTCTGTACCCCTCTGTCCTCCTCTGTACCCTCCTCTGTACCCCCTTCTGTCCTCCTCTGTACTCCTCTGCACCCCTCTGTACTCCTCTGTCCTCCTCTGCACCCTCTCTGTACCCTTCTGCCCTCCTCTGTCCTCCTCTGCACCCTCTCTGTACCCTTCTGCCCTCCTCTGTCCTCCTCTGCACCCCTCTGCACCCCTCTGTCTTCCTCTGCACCCCTCTGTCCTCCTCTGTCCTCCTCTGTACCCCTCTGTCCTCCTCTGCACCCCTCTGTCCTCCTCTGCACCCCTCTGTCCTCCTCTGTCCTCCTCTGTCCTCCTCTGCACCCCTCTGTCCTCCTCTGTCCTCCTCTGTACCCCTCTGTCTTCCTCTGTCCTCCTCTGTCCTCCTCTGCACCCCTCTGTCCTCCTCTGTCCTCCTCTGTCCTCCTCTGCACCCCTCTGTCCTCCTCTGTCCTCCTCTGCACCCCTCTGTCCTCCTCTGCACCCCTCTGTCCTCCTCTGTCCTCCTCTGCACCCCTCTGTCCTCCTCTGTCCTCCTCTGTACTCCTCTGTACCCCTCTGCACCCCTCTGTACTCCTCTGTACCCCTCTGTACCTCCTCTGTACTCCTCTGTACCCCTCTGTACTCCTCTGTACTCCTCTGTACTCCTCTGTACCTCCTCTGTACTCCTCTGTACCCCTCTGTACTCCTCTGTACTCCTCTGCACCCCTCTGTCCTCCTCTGTCCTCCTCTGTACTCCTCTGTACCCCTCTGTACTCCTCTGTCCTCCTCTGCACCCCTCTGTCCTCCTCTGTCCTCCTCTGCACCCCTCTGTCCTCCTCTGTCCTCCTCTGTACTCCTCTGTACCCCTCTGCACCCCTCTGTACTCCTCTGTACCCCTCTGTACCTCCTCTGTACTCCTCTGTACCCCTCTGTACTCCTCTGTACTCCTCTGTACCCCTCTGTCCTCCTCTGCACCTCGTTGTACTCCTCTGCACCCCTCTGCACCTCGTTGTACTCCTCTGTACTCCTCTGTCCTCCTCTGCACCCCTCTGCACCCCTCTGTCCTCCTCTGCACCCCTCTGTTGTCAGTTTCCTGTTGATTTGAGCCTCTTCCCTCTCCTCCTCTGTACCTCTCTGTCCTCCTCTGTCCTCCTCTGCACCCCTCTGTCCTACTCTGTCCTCCTCTGTCCTCCTCTGTCCTCCTCTGTACTCCTCTGCACCCCTCTGTCCTCCTCTGTCCTCCTCTGTCCTCCTCTGCACCCCTCTGTCCTCCTCTGTCCTCCTCTGCACCCCTCTGCACCCCTCTGTCCTCCTCTGCACCCCTCTGTTGTCAGTTTCCTGTTGATTTGAGCCTCTTCCCTCTCCTCCTCTGTACCTCTCTGTCCTCCTCTGTCCTCCTCTGCACCCCTCTGTCCTACTCTGTCCTCCTCTGTCCTCCTCTGTCCTCCTCTGTACTCCTCTGCACCCCTCTGTCCTCCTCTGTCCTCCTCTGTCCTCCTCTGTCCTCCTCTGCACCCCTCTGTCCTCCTCTGTCCTCCTCTGCACCCCTCTGCACCCCTCTGTCCTCCTCTGCACCCCTCTGTTGTCAGTTTCCTGTTGATTTGAGCCTCTTCCCTCTCCTCCTCTGTACCTCTCTGTCCTCCTCTGTCCTCCTCTGCACCCCTCTGTCCTACTCTGTCCTCCTCTGTCCTCCTCTGTCCTCCTCTGTACTCCTCTGCACCCCTCTGTCCTCCTCTGTCCTCCTCTGTCCTCCTCTGCACCCCTCTGTCCTCCTCTGTCCTCCTCTGCACCCCTCTGCACCCCTCTGCACCCCTCTGTCCTCCTCTGCACCCCTCTGCACCCCTCTGTTGTCAGTTTCCTGTTGATTTGAGCCTCTTCCTCTCCTCCTCTGTGTTTCTCTGTGGTTTTTTACGGCCTGCGGTGCCTCTGCAGATCTGTGCCGGGCCCTATCTCCTCGGGACACATGTGCTCCGGGACGCCCCCCCTCGCCCCCCGCCCCCGCCCCGCCCCCGCCCCGCCCGCGGCCCATAGTTCATCCCTCATTGGACAGGCCTTTATTGTTTAATTTGTGCGGCTCATAATCAAATTGGTGGCGAGCGGAGTGAAAAACGAGCGTTTTTAATTGGTCCCCGGGTTTTCTTTTTACGGCTGAGATATCTCGGCGGCAGAATCCAGCTCCTGACTCTGGGCGTGATGAAGCGCCGCCGGGGCCCTTCAGAGAGGGGCCCCGACTGAAATGGGGGAAAGATAAATGTCCCGCTGCAGTCCTAATTGCAAAAGTCAGCCTTAACAAATTCTGGTTTATTTATGCCGCTGCCTGTGTGCTGTTTGTTAGGAGCAGAGGCAGAGGCAGGAAGATCATCAGGAAGAGCTCAGAAACAACCTGCAGCCAAAAACTGCAGAGGGTCCCAGTCCCAAGCCCGGATAAACGGAGAAAACTGACTTCAGTGTAAACGCCTGCCTTTATTTGAAAAACATACCTTTATTAGTTAAGTTATGTAATATTGGATTAGAAAATGAAGAAATGCAAACTAATAAGACAAACACAAACAAAACCTGGGATAAATGTGCAGCTTATTAACAATATTTGCAAATGGATTTATGAGTTTATTTGTGTGTTTATTACATATAAATATATTCTGTACATGTACAGACACAGGGAAAACAAAATGCCATTTCTGCTCTTCTTACTGTGTTAACATGCAAAAAGGTAAAAAATAAGAAAATAAAAATATGTAAATAAAATAGATAAATATACATTCAATATACATTAAATACAACATATTTGTCAAATGCAACATACACTAAACACTAGGAGTAAAACGATATGATCTGTATTGATTAGAAGTGTTCTGATACGATTCAAGAACGATATTGGTTAATTTGGAACCATACGATTCGATACGATTCAATACCTTCGTATCGATAATTGATACAGCAACTTTTTGCCAAAAATCATAAAAGTTTTCTCTCAAATGCAGCACCGCGGCCGGGGTTGATTATGTCCAGCAGACAGAGAGTGAAGAAAAGTTGAATATAACATTTTATTAAATTTATCCCCAAAAAGCCATATCTGGTTTTATTTTAACATACAAATTTCTAATTTCAATATTTCCGATATTATCGATCGATACTTCCTGTGTATCGATATTCACTTCCTAGAAAACGATACGATTCCATACAAGGTCATGTGTATCGATGTTGTATCATAGGAGAAAAACTGATACATCGATACAGTTACTGTATCGTTACACCACAACTAAATACTTATTTTTATGTCAAATAGTTTTTATTATTTTGTATGCATATAAAACTAAACAAGAAACAAACCTGCATACATTCTCCAATATCACATAACGGTAACAAACGGCACATCCACTGCCAAAATGTACACAGTGTTACAATCTCTGTCTTCATCACAAGGCACCCCCTGCTAAATACAAACTACACAAAACCTATGTGCACAAACAATAACTAACTGTGCAAATACCAACAGCAGCAGCTATGACAGAGTGCACATGACATGAAGTAAAGTACAAACTGCAGTTTTTGGTGTAGTAGTATTCACAAACATGTAATAATAATAATAATAATAATAATAATAATAATAATAATAATAATAATAATAATAATAATAATCACACATCAGTGTTCTCTTTACACTTAAATCCATTCTTCCTTCACTCGGTGGTGGTGAGAAACATCTGTGCCACAGCTGTCCTGGGGCAGACTGACGGAGACGCGGCTGCCGTTCTGTGCCAAGTTAAAAAATTGTAGGTCAAACATGAACTGCTTTAAGATAAGAAGAGGCCTGTCCTAAAGAGACTTCAGTAAAAATATTTTGAAGTAACAATACTCTGAGGAGATCGTTTTTACAGAACTAAAGTCATTTAAGACACATGCATTTTAATTCTGTTTCACATTTTCATGTCAGAAAACTATATTTAGGCTTCAAAATTCAGAAACCAGGAACAATTTTCAACAATTTTCCAATTTTCTTGACAAGTGCAGCCCAATGGGAGCAGGAGAATAAAGTCTCACTGATGGATTAAGGTCTTGTTTTTTCACAGATGATTCCTGACACAACACACTGTGAGGAGATGAAACTGTTTTCCTCAAATATAAGAAACTCTCCAGTTTTCTCGAGCCTGATGTGTCAGAGTGAAGTGATGAATAGAACTCTGTAGCTGTGGTAATAAACTGTAACGCTCTATTTGCTCGACACATTTTTACTGCGCAGATTTAAGCCTCGACTGAAACAACAGAAGCTGCTAACACTCAATAAAAACATACTCTGAGCAGGCGCCTCGTAAAAGTGTTTTAGACACAGCTTTAGAAGAAAATAGAAGTGAATATTCCAGCTGTCGGGGGCAGAGGTGGACTGAGAAGTACTCGAGTAAAAAGTACAGATACTTCTACTTCTGTAAACGACTGTAGAAGAACGGCTGCTGCTCTCTGGAGTGGACGGTGGTCTCCTGTGGTCAGAGGAGGAACAGTACTAATACTTCAAGTAGAACTCACCACATACTGTTCCTGATATTACTGCTCCTAACCCTCACAGAACTCACAGAATTAATAAAGTCTCTTGTTTAACCTGGTTTTGATCACTGAAAGCAGCTGTGAGCAGAATATATTTAATATTTCATAAAAATGAGCTACATCTGTCCCAAGATAAACCTGTTTAAATCAAATATTAGTTTGACTGATAACAATGGTACAGCTGAGTTATTCACAATTAAAAATATGTTTAACATAATGGCCAAGTTGTTTTTGTTTACATTTTTTGTTTTGGTTCTAAAACTGCATCAGCGATCGTCCAATCAGAAAAGAGACCATTGTTTTGATTTAGACTGCAGTACCGTTTTAAACCAGTAGAGCGCTGCTGCTCACAGGAGCTTTAAGTAGAAGTAATTTTCCTTGTAGGCTTGATCATTTATACAAACACTAATGTGGCCATCTCCACATTTATACCTCTGTCTGCCATATATGGGGCAAATGGCGCAGTGATTGTCAACTGGTGGGTAGGGCCTAAAAGTGAGCCATGTTGTCTCTGAATATAAATGTTTAAATGTTCTCGCTCTTATTTGCAGTCTAAATATAGTTTTAATGACATGAAATGGTGAAACAGATTTTTAAAAATACACAAATGAGTAAAATGATTAAATAATTTAGTAAAATAAAGCTGGGTCCCAGTCAGAGCAGAGATTATAAAAACCTGTGTGTTTTAAAAGCAAACATGGCTGCGACAGTGAAAACAGTGAGTCATGTGCCTCTGGGTCACGTCTGCGGGAGGCGTCGTGTTTGTGAGACCATGACTTCATGTAATAACTCCTCACTACTTCATAATTATGGCCCATTATCACAGAGAAACAAAGATGGCCGCCGCGAGCATGGCCCAGAGTGGAGCAGGGTTCAGATCTGCAGCTTCTGCTCAGAGTCACACAAAGATAATGAATCTGTTAAAGCTGACGAACAGAGGAGCGAGCTGTGGGGGAAGTAACCTGATACTTTTACTCAAGTACTTTGGAGTAATTGTGCTCTGACTGGACCCAGTTTTAACAAACGCAGCAGTAGTCGCTGTAGTGTTAGCAGCGGTCTCAGGTTTTTTTTACAGTCTCAGTCTCAGCTGCAGTTTTACTCACTCTTTTATTTACCAAACATTATGAAAAAGGCTATTCTTTATCATTTTTTAGTTTAGTTTTCTGCATCAGAGCCAGGAACAGATCTGTCTCTGCTTGGTTTTGGAGTCTGTTGCATTAAAATAACTCTGGTCTACAAATTTTTGGACTCGATCTGCTTCCGAGATAAAAGTGGCTAAATCTCATTTATTTTGATAACTGTGCTGGTTAGCTATGAATTCAAGATATTTAATGATATTGTTTCACATCAAAATCACTTCTGTTTATACAATAGATTTAGGCATTTTTGCTTAAAAATAATATTTATATTTTGAAAATATTTAATTTCTCTACATGCATGCATTTTGTCCACTTCCAAGAGAGAGATTTCTGTAAATAAAAACAAAACATTTTATGTCCAAACTCGAGCCCATATTAAAATGAATGTATTGAATGTGCAGTTTTCAGATAGAACTGGTTGCTTGTAGACACTGTACCTTCTGATAAACTACCGTTTTTGCCTTATTTTGCATAAATTTCCTATTTTGACCCAATACTGTTTCTTGGAAACTATAGCAATCTGCACTTCTCACTTACTTTTTCTTTATTAGTGACCTAATCCAAGAAAAATTCACTGTTTTTGTTCCGGAAGCATTTTGCTGTAGAGCAGTGTTACATTTCTGTATCTAAAACACTATTTTTTTTAATTTCTATTTTTATTCAGTGTTAGTTCCCAGGGTTTGGTCTCGACCTGGTCTCAGTTTGCCTTGGTCTCGGTCTTGACTCGGTCTCGGTTCCCCCTGGACTTGAACTGGTCTTGGTCTCAATTATTAGTCCGGTCTTGACTACAACACTTGTAGTTACAGCAGTAGTAGAAGTAGCAAAGGTAGCCAAAGTACTAGCAGAGGAAACAGTAGTATTGGGGTAATAGAAGAGGTAGTAGTAATGTTAAAGGTTGTAGTAGTAGTAGTAGTAGTAGTAGTAGTAGTAGTAGTAGTAGTAGTCGTCAGTTTTCTCAATGATGTTATTCTGAGCTTTATGGCACATATATTTTTAAAACCTGTTTGACCGTTTCATGTCATTATTACTATTTTTAAGACAATGGACACTGAAACGATATTTACCTTCCCCATGACCCACTGTCACCTCAAAGCAGGAAGGTTGAGGGTTTGATTCCTGGCTCAGATCTGCAGCAGGGTCCAGCTGTTGCTCTGGACCTCAGTGAACTTCAGAGACAGGATTTTAACTTCTACTTGTGCAGTATTGTTTTACAGAAAGTACAGATGCTCAGTACTTCTTCCACTTCTGGGTTGGTGGTACAGGCCAGTGGTTCCCAGCCTTTTGGTCTTGTGTACCCCCACACCGGGCTTAGTCCTGGTTTAGTTCAGGTTTAGTCCTGGTTTAGTCCTGGTTTAGTCCTGGTTTAGTCCTGGTTTAGTTCAGGTTTAGTCCTGGTTTAGTTCAGGTTTAGTCTTGGTTTAGCTCTGGTTTAGTCCTGGTTTAGTTCTGGTTTAGTCCTGGTTTAGTCCTGGTTTAGTTCAGGTTTAGTCCTGGTTTAGTTCTGGTTTAGTCCTGGTTTAGTTCTGGTTTAGTCCTGGTTTAGTTCAGGTTTAGTCCTGGTTTAGTCCTGGTTTAGTCCTGGTTTAGACCTGGTTTAGTCCTGGTTTAGTTCTGGTTTAGTCCTGGTTTAGTCCTGGTTTAGTTCAGGTTTAGTCCTGGTTTAGTTCTGGTTTAGTCCTGGTTTAGTTCTGGTTTAGTCCTGGTTTAGTTCAGGTTTAGTCCTGGTTTAGTCCTGGTTTAGTCCTGGTTTAGACCTGGTTTAGTCCTGGTTTAGTCCTGGTTTAGTCCTGGTTTAGTTCAGGTTTAGTCCTGGTTTAGTTCTGGTTTAGTTCTGGTTTAGTCCTGGTTTAGTTCTGGTTTAGTCCTGGTTTAGTCCTGGTTTAGTTCTGGTTTAGTCCTGGTTTAGTTCAGGTTTAGTCCTGGTTTAGTCCTGGTTTAGTCCTGGTTTAGACCTGGTTTAGTCCTGGTTTAGTTCAGGTTTAGTCCTGGTTTAGTTCTGGTTTAGTTCTGGTTTAGTCCTGGTTTAGTTCTGGTTTAGTCCTGGTTTAGTCCTGGTTTAGTTCTGGTTTAGTCCTGGTTTAGTTCAGGTTTAGTCCTGGTTTAGTCCTGGTTTAGTTCTGGTTTAGTCCTGGTTTAGTTCAGGTTTAGTCCTGGTTTAGTCCTGGTTTAGTCCTGGTTTAGACCTGGTTTAGTCCTGGTTTAGTTCAGGTTTAGTCCTGGTTTAGTTCTGGTTTAGTTCTGGTTTAGTCCTGGTTTAGTTCTGGTTTAGTCCTGGTTTAGTCCTGGTTTAGTTCTGGTTTAGTCCTGGTTTAGTTCAGGTTTAGTCCTGGTTTAGTCCTGGTTTAGTCCTGGTTTAGACCTGGTTTAGTCCTGGTTTAGTCCTGGTTTAGTCCTGGTTTAGTTCTGGTTTAGTCCTGGTTTAGTTCAGGTTTAGTCCTGGTTTAGTTCTGGTTTAGTCCTGGTTTAGTCCTGGTTTAGTCCTGGTTTAGTCCTGGTTTAGGTCTGGTTTAGTCCTGGTTTAGTTCAGGTTTAGTCCTGGTTTAGTTCTGGTTTAGTCCTGGTTTAGTTCTGGTTTAGTCCTGGTTTAGTCCTGGTTTAGTCCTGGTTTAGTCCTGGTTTAGTTCTGGTTTAGTCCTGGTTTAGTTCTGGTTTAGTCCTGGTTTAGTCCTGGTTTAGTTCTGGTTTAGTCCTGGTTTAGTTCAGGTTTAGTCCTGGTTTAGTCCTGGTTTAGTCCTGGTTTAGACCTGGTTTAGTCCTGGTTTAGTTCAGGTTTAGTCCTGGTTTAGTTCTGGTTTAGTTCTGGTTTAGTCCTGGTTTAGTTCTGGTTTAGTCCTGGTTTAGTCCTGGTTTAGTCCTGGTTTAGACCTGGTTTAGTCCTGGTTTAGTCCTGGTTTAGTCCTGGTTTAGTTCTGGTTTAGTCCTGGTTTAGTTCAGGTTTAGTCCTGGTTTAGTTCTGGTTTAGTCCTGGTTTAGTCCTGGTTTAGTCCTGGTTTAGTCCTGGTTTAGTTCTGGTTTAGTCCTGGTTTAGTTCAGGTTTAGTCCTGGTTTAGTTCTGGTTTAGTCCTGGTTTAGTTCTGGTTTAGTTCTGGTTTAGTCCTGGTTTAGTCCTGGTTTAGTCCTGGTTTAGTCCTGGTTTAGTTCTGGTTTAGTCCTGGTTTAGTTCAGGTTTAGTCCTGGTTTAGTTCTGGTTTAGTCCTGGTTTAGTCCTGGTTTAGTCCTGGTTTAGTTCAGGTTTAGTCCTGGTTTAGTCCTGGTTTAGTCCTGGTTTAGTCCTGGTTTAGTTCAGGTTTAGTCCTGGTTTAGTCCTGGTTTAGTTCAGGTTTAGTCCTGGTTTAGTCCTGGTTTAGTCCTGGTTTAGTCCTGGTTTAGTTCAGGTTTAGTCCTGGTTTAGTCCTGGTTTAGTCCTGGTTTAGTTCAGGTTTAGTCCTGGTTTAGTCCTGGTTTAGTTCAGGTTTAGTCCTGGTTTAGTCCTGGTTTAGTTCAGGTTTAGTCCTGGTTTAGTCCTGGTTTAGTCCTGGTTTAGTCCTGGTTTAGTTCAGGTTTAGTCCTGGTTTAGTCCTGGTTTAGTCCTGGTTTAGTTCAGGTTTAGTCCTGGTTTAGTCCTGGTTTAGTCCTGGTTTAGTTCAGGTTTAGTCCTGGTTTAGTCCTGGTTTAGTTCTGGTTTAGTCCTGGTTTAGTTCAGGTTTAGTCCTGGTTTAGTCCTGGTTTAGTTCAGGTTTAGTCCTGGTTTAGTCCTGGTTTAGTCCTGGTTTAGTTCTGGTTTAGTCCTGGTTTAGTTCAGGTTTAGTCCTGGTTTAGTCCTGGTTTAGTTCAGGTTTAGTCCTGGTTTAGTCCTGGTTTAGTCCTGGTTTAGTCCTGGTTTAGTTCTGGTTTAGTCCTGGTTTAGTCCTGGTTTAGTCCTGGTTTAGTCCTGGTTTAGTTCAGGTTTAGCCCTTGTTTTGTCCTTTATTTTTTTCTGTTATAATCCCTGTCCCTCAGCAGAGTCCCGGCTTTGTCCAGATTTAGCTTCACTGTAGTCTTTGACAGCCAAATATTTTCTGAAAAGCTTTTATAAATGATCAGATAACTCCACGTACTTCCAGCAATGTGCTCACCTACCTCTAGGGGGCCCCGTACCCCTGGTTGGGAAACACTGGTGTAGACATTTCCTTTGAGACGTTCGTATTAAAAATGCAACTAATTGCTCCAACAGTAAAGAGTTTCATTCTGTGATGTGCAGCCAACAACTCCAGCCATTACTTTGTCCCGGTCCCAAGCCTGGGTAAATGGAGAGGCTTGTGTCAGGAAGGGCATCTGATGTAAAAACCTGCCTTCATGTGCATGTAACACTGCAGAGACCCTTACGAGAAAGGAAGCAACTGAAGGGGACTTTCTATACAAATTTTGTCCAAAACGTAGACTTTATGTCCGTCCCTCTTGTCTCCTCCCTGACTCCTGACCTCTGACCTCTGACCTCTGACCTCTCTGCTCTGTGAGACCTTTTAAGGGCCTGGATACCTCTCGCTCCATGCTTCATATTCTCCTTATTGCTGCTTATTGCATATTTCTGATGGTTATCTTTATGGAAGCTCAGGCCATAACCAGAGTCCAGGCCTTTTATGAACAATTTATGTTTTCCCCTCGCGGTCGGACGCTTGTTTAAGCGAGAGACACTTTTCCCGCTGATGCAGAGAGGATTTCAGACTGTTGTGTTAACGATAAGAACAGGCCCGGGTGTGTGCGGATATACAGCTGTTTAAAGTAGCTTTCATAATGGAATATTACAGAATGGTATGATATAGTTAATATGTTTTTGTACGCTTTGTGTTGTGCAGTGGGACCACACAGAAACACGGGCACATCACTGGCCACTTTATTAGGTACACCTGCTCTAATCGGCCAATCAGAGCGCATTTAGTCCTGAGACAAGACAAACCTGAGCGTCAGAACAAAGACAGAGGAAAAATAACTTGGGGATAAAAGAACAGATGAACAGTATTGTTGTTCCTCCTCACTCTGTAAACTCATTTGTTTGCAGTTTAGTCAAAAGCTGGCAGACAACACACAAACTAAAGCAGAACTTTTTTACCTTAAATCAACTTTTTCGCCGTCCATGAGATGGTTAAATGAGTTGTTGTGGAGTGAATTTACGAGGAGGAGAAAGTATTTACAACAGTGCTTTACTCCCAAATGTAGGGGGCACTCCGTACAGAAAAATGAGGCAAAAACAGTGAAGAAATGAGAAAGTTACTGAGTTCCACTTTAATTAATCATCTGTGTTTCTGCTCTGTCCAAGTGGAAAAGTCAGGAGCAGGTTTTAACCCAAGATCCTGAGTTCTTTTCCCGACTTCTGCAGGTGCTCATCTGCATCTTTGTGCAGATGAGCAGTTTTCTGAGTATTTCAGAAACTGCTGATCTACTGCAGAGAATGGGCCCAAAAATAGACAAAAAACTCCAGTGAGCAGTGGTTCTGAGGTGAAAATGCGTTGTTGATACCAGAGGAGAACGTCCAGACTGGTTTCAGATGAGAGACAGTCGAGGTGTCCCGTGTGTGTTTGACCCTCACAGGTTCTGGAGCAGGACTGATATTATTTTCCTGTAACAACAGCAGGTCCCTCCTGTGGTCCTGTGAGTTAATGACATGTGCGTCAGAACAAGCTCCTCGCTGAGAGCCTGGAGACACACAGGCTGCACAAACAGCTATTTAGGGGCCCCTCGTCTGTCTAATGAAACACTGCAGGGGCCCCGGTTCAGAGGAGGGGGGCCCAGTCTGAGGAGCAGGGAGGGAATGGAACAGAGTTAAAGTAGTTTCCATTTATCTGAACCTAACTCTACAACACTGTTGCTATGTTTGTTACACCATCACTGCCTGTTGTTCACCATGAAAATGAATAAGTTATTTTATCTTTTACATAAAAACAGACCAACGCATGGCAAACTGGAAAACTGCAAACTCTTTTATTTTCTATTATAAAATGTCGGGACAAACTAAAAACCAGGCATTTGGGCCAGAGACGGAGCTTAACTCAGAGCGTGTGTTTGGATAAATGTGATAAAGGATAAATAAAGAGTTTAGTTGGTGACGATGAAGCGATGGTTTATTGTTGTGACATCAGCGCAGGTTAAAAGGAAAAGAGAGGAAAGTTATTACTGACACACACTAATAACACAAAACTAACCCTAACCAGTTTGACAAATAAACTCATATTTATTGTTGAAATTAGCATAAATGGTACATGAGTCATGGACGTGCACCAACGCTTCCATGGCAACGTCCCGCTAAACCACGCCCACCGGGGCAAAATGCCTGGTTTTTACTGTCTCCCATTAAATGTTTCATAAAATGAGAAAGGCATCATGGGAGGACCTTTTACTAATTCCAATGCTCAAAAATGTGTAAAAAAAAGTTAAGGAGCTGTTAACAAAAAAGATTGCTTACTGTCGTTGTGTCCTTGGGCAAGACACTTTGCCCACCAGTGAGCCAGCCTGCCCCAGGGCAGAAGCTTGTCACCATCACTGAGACTGAGGACAGAAGGAAGACTGCAGCTGAGTCTGAGGTGGCTCTGAGAGTTTACAGCAGCGCTGTACAAGACTAATGCATTATTAATCATTTTTATATACATTAGTATTCTGAGGTGGAAAGTTGGAGTTTAACATCTGTGCATTAAAGCAGCTCTGGTGTTGTTGGTGAGTGATGGAGTTGGAAACGCTGCAGGGAACAGAGCTGCAGCAGCCACAAACACTTCTTATTCTGTACAAGGAAGTTAATCTGGTTCCCTTTGCTTCAATTCCACTTCTATGGGCAGAGGAAGATCGTGTAGTTCATGAGGTACTTTTACTTTTACTGGAGTACATGTTTTGAGTATTTCCTCCGCTGCAGAGAAAAGGCTTCGGTCTGAGTGTGGCTCTGGGGAACACCACATTTATGTTGCCAGTGAGCGCTTTTCATCTCCCTCTGTCCAGACTTACACAGGCCTCAGATATGATTACTAATCTGTCGACCCCCCTGGACCCCCCTGGACCCCCTGGACCCCCCTCGTACCCAAACACTCGCCTGTTAGCGCTGTTTGCTCAGTCGTTAGCAGCGTCTCAGATCCGGTGGGGTTTGTTTTTGTTCTGATTTGTCTGCGTGGGGCTCGGCGTCGCTCACACCTCTCACCGCTTTAAACTCGGGGCAGAAAATGAAGCTTTAATGGCAGTAATTTGTGAAGTTTTGGCCTGAGCAGCACTGTCTGAAGTCTTCACACTTCACTAAAGTACTTTTACCACAGATTCTGTTACTTTACACAAACAGACGAGGCAGGACCGAGGTCACTGAGGTTCAGAGAAAAGTGTTATTTCTCATGTGTTTATTGATAAAAGCCATTTCAGGATCACCCTTTTATTTTTATTTTTTTATCCTGGAGACTTCAGTGTTTCAGACTGACTTTCTGTGAAAATCCACCCACAGGCCGAGGGAAAAAAAGACAAACTGCATAAACTGATTTTCTTTGGCTGTGTGAGCTGAACAGATGAAACACACATTTTCTCACTGGTTTTTAACACTGTGTGGTTATTCATTCATTCATCTTCATCCACTGGTTCCCTTTAGAAGTCGCAGGCACCAGAGCCTGTCCCAGAAACTTTGGGGTGAGGTTCACTCTGGACAGGGATCAGTTTGTCTCAGGGCCACAGCCAAAGTTTCAGTATTGTCATAAATCTTAAATTTAAACTTAAACAATCAATAATCAATTTCTGTCAACATTAAGTGAAGGTGAAGTTTGAAAATGGTTCATTCTGGCTGTGTCTGAGTCTGAGTCTGTTCTGTGTAAAATGAGCTGAGAGGATCCTTTTTTTTTATTTTTTAGTTGAGGTTTTTGAGGTCTGTGAGATATCATGTGTGTGTTTTGGGACATGAACAACCAAAAAATAGATTTATACACTCATTTATACCAACGGTTTAACATAAATAATTAGCAATAAACACATAATGTACAGGTTTTATAATCTCAAGACTTAAACTCCTTTCTTTCTAAGTTCCATCGTTATATTTTTCATTTCATATTTTGTTCACGCAAGTTTCTGCACATTAACTTAAAACCTGGACTTTTATTAAAAATAATTTTATGATGCTTTAATAAATCAAAGGTCCAAGGAGATACTTCAGAGTAAAAAATATATCTTTGTAAACTAATGTTTTTCTTGTTTGATTGACAAAAAAATATGAGATTAATAAGATAAAATATTTTTATTTTTCCACAAGTTTGGTTTGGACCTCAGTAATCAACCTCCAGCTGAGAGAAGTTTGTGTTTTTGTTTGAGCATAATCAGTGTTGTGTCACAGCTTCATTCTCTCAGGTCATCAGTGAAACGTGACTGAGTTAAATGAAATGTGTTTTTAATCTCGTCTTCAGAAACAGCAGCAGATAAATCCTGAACACACAGAGAGGCAGAGACGTCTTCATTAAAGCAGGATTACAGAGCCGTGTTTCTGTCAGGGCCCTTCCTGCAGAGGGCCCCACAGACATTAGAGGGCCCCAAGGTGTCATTTTAGCTGAGGGTCATCTCATCGAGTTTGTGAATCAAAAATGTCTCAAAGCATTCATCCGCTTTGGAAAATAGTGTTTTATTATCCCTCCTACAGCATTAAGACAGTTTTTCATGTTTTGCAGCAGTTTTTTGAGGATAACTTTTGCTGTGTTCATTCAAACGGCATAGATTTTCCCTCAGGTGTGGATTTTTGGATGAATTTTCAGATTTCAGCATTTTTAATTTTTTTTAAAAAATCCTCTTAAAAAGGTGTCCCACCTTTACCCTGAAGACATTTTTTGTGCCATTGACTCCCATTAAACTGACATTTTTATTCTACACTGTCACTGCAACATAATTTCACTTTTTATCAAGTATTTCATGGATTCATGACAGTGAGGGATTGGAATTTTAGTTTTTATTGTTTTTCCTAAGTGGCGCCATTTCCCCCATATATGTTAGACAGAGGTATAAATGTGGAGATGGCCACATTAGTGTTTGTATAAATGATCAAGCCTACAAGGAAAATAAAAAACATTTTTGAACTAAAATGATTTGGGTGTGTTTTTGTCATAAATTGGTGTGAAAGTGTTTGTTGAGAAATGAGTTTGGAATTTAAGGCTTAACTTTCATAAACACAATTAATTTTTATTTTGTATGATGAGGACTGAAGTTAATCATTGTAACCATGAAAAAAAAAGGAATTTTTGACTATTAGAATTTTTTTCTATGGCGGTCTTTATTGGTGCATTTTTTTGTGCTTAGGGCGAAAGGTGAGACTAAAAAGTTAGGACTGTAGGAGGATTTATTAAAATTAAATTAAATTATAGTTAATGTACAGGGCTGGCACTGGTTACACACACACACACACACACACACACACACACACACACACACACACACACACACACACACACACCTCTGTACCCTCCAGAGCTCCCAGATCAGTGTCCATAAGAAACACAATTAAATCCAGCTCAGGCCCCTGCGCCGCCGCCGCTGTGGGCCCTGTAATCGGCTTAACACGAAAAATGAATGTAATTGCGTGTTATTGGTGCGGAGTTAATGCCCCGCGGAGCGACAGGAGCGAGGTCTGAGAGGAGGGGGCGGGTCTGAGAGGAGGGGGAGGTCTGAGAGGAGGGGGAAGGTGCACTTGACTCCTGACAGCCGCTGAAGACTGGTTTAAGGATTGTTAAGTGGCCCTTCAAGTGCACACTGCAGTCTGAGGAGGGCCCATGTTCCGCTGACACACAGAGAGATAAGGTTTCAGTGGGACAGAGGAAGTACAGTAACTGGATACTTTAACACATTTATGCACTTTCTGAGGCCAAAATATTTTGCTCAAGTACATTTTCTCTAAATCTGGGGCACACTACAGGACTTTCCCGGCCCTCACACTGATGACTGATTTTAGCAGATTTAGCTCTGACGACTGAGAGACTGAGGGTCAGACGTTAAACGACTGCACCAGAGCTGTGTCTGAGAGAGTTGTGCCGACTGAGGTCTAGAGTAGCGATGGTTATGTGAAGCACGTAGCCACTAATGGTCATTTTTATGTCTGTAATTCTGAGTTGAATCTGTCCAGTGCCTGGCAACTAACTTCCAGGAACTGTTTGGTGAGAACTATTGGTTCTGGTCACGGCTCTTCGCTGTGTAGTGGTCTGTGTGAGTCTGAGGAGAGCAGTGAGACCACAGCAGGTCTTTGAACTGTACACAACACCACTGAATGAAACGAGTTAGTGACTCACCTTTTTACCTTTTTTGTGGCGTAATAATGAATAAATTGTTACTAAATAAGCCGCAGTAATATCACTGATGTTAGCTGAGCTGAGCCTGTACAACAGACAGAGTCACATGATCAACAGCCAGAGTCACATGATCAACAGCCAGAGTCACATGATCACCACTGTAGTCTCTACACTGCACGTCACACTGACTGAGACTGAGTCTGCACATTTCTATAAGACTTTAAACCTCCCACACTGAACGAGACTAGAGCTGACTGCTACAGACTCAGAACAGACTCAGAACTGACTCAGAACTGACTCAGAACAGACTCAGTACAGACTCAGTACAGACTCAGAACAGACTCAGCACAGACTCAGTACAGACTCATAACAGACTCAGTACAGACTCAGAACAGACTCATAACTGACTCAGTACAGACTCAGAACAGACTCAAAACAGACTCATAACAGACTCAGTACAGACTCAGTACAGACTCAGAACAGACTCAGTACAGACTCAGAACAGACTCAGAACAGACTCAGTACAGACTCAGAACAGACACAGTACAGACTCAGAACAGACACAGTACAGACTCAGTACAGACTCAGAACAGACTCAGCACAGACTCAGTACAGACTCATAACAGACTCAGTACAGACTCAGAACAGACTCATAACTGACTCAGTACAGACTCAGAACAGACTCAAAACAGACTCATAACAGACTCAGTACAGACTCAGTACAGACTCAGAACAGACTCAGTACAGACTCAGAACAGACTCAGAACAGACTCAGTACAGACTCAGTACTGACTCAGAACAGACTCAGAACAGACTCAAAACAGACTCATAACAGACTCAGTACAGACTCAGTACAGACTCAGAACAGACTCAGAACAGACTCAGAACAGACTCAGTACAGACTCAGAACAGACTCAGTACAGACTCAGAACAGACACAGTACAGACTCAGTACAGACTCAGAACAGACTCAGAACAGACTCAAAACAGACTCATAACAGACTCAGTACAGACTCAGTACAGACTCAGAACAGACTCAGAACAGACTCAGAACAGACTCAGTACAGACTCAGAACAAACTCAGTACAGACTCAGAACAGACACAGTACAGACTCAGAACAGACTCAGAACTGACTCAGTACAGACTCATAACTGACTCAGTACAGACTCAGAACAGACTCAGAACAGACTCAGCACAGATTCAGAACAGACTCAGAACAGACTCAGTACAGACTCAAAACAGACTCGATACAGACTCAGAACAGACTCAGTACAGACTCAGAACAGACACAGTACAGACTCAGAACAGACTCAGAACAGACTCAGAACTGACTCAGTACAGACTCATAACTGACTCAGTACAGACTCAGAACAGACTCAGAACAGACTCAGCACAGATTCAGAACAGACTCAGTACAGACTCAGTACTGACTCAGAACAGACTCAGAACAGACTCAGAACAGACTCAGTACAGACTCAGTACTGACTCAGAACAGACTCAGAACTGTGAATCGTAGTAGTGTTGTCCCCAGCTTTAAAAAAAGTTTTTTTTCCACCTCAATGGCACAGTGGGTAGTAATGGTAGTAGCAGTAGTAGTACCATCATTAGTAGTAGTAGTAGCAGTATTTTTAAAGCATACTTTAGTAGAATTCTCTAAATGACTGGTATTGTTAGCCACAGTTGCGAAGTCGCTAATGTAGAGGTTGTACTAGTAGTAGTAGTAGTAGTAGTATTGGCAATAACTTTTAAAGTACTTTACATTCAATACCTTTTTGTTTTTCTTAACCATTGATTTCATTGTCTACTTTCTCCTTGAGTATTATGTTTATGTACTTTTACTTCTGAGTACTTCTCCCCTCCTGAAGTAGTTGAGGCTGCAGTGTGAATAACTCTGTCATTACTGCGTTCAGAGCCACATTAGAAGTATTAATACACCGTTACTCCTCTGACAGCCGATCGTGTTTCTGACCCTCGCCGCCGTCAAACGAACCCAAACACTCCTCACTTTACTCACTTTCCCTCTAAACGCTTCCAGCCCAGAGCATTTACCCCAGAACTGTCTGTAATTGCAGCATCGCTCCTGCCCTTTGTCCCATTATTAAGTTGTTAAAAGTCTCCCCACACACTGCGCTAATCCTCTGCGTGTTTTCTCAAGGCTTCTCTCCTCGGCGTCTGAACTGCAGCCAGGTCCTGCGGAGGAGAACTCTGTGGAAATACTTTTATTTACTTTGGATCGAGCAGAAAAAAACACTTCTCCAGCTCCGAAACCTTCGTCTTTCACTCGATACAAGTCTGACTTTAATTTAGCTCCACTTCAGCCGCGCTCTGGTGTTGTCAGGAGGCTAATGGCTCTGGGACACAGCTGCGAGGAAACCCCCCCAACGACCATTTCATACAAAATAGTGTTTCCCAAACAGGGGTACGCGGACCCCTAGTGGTACACTGCACTTTGGGGGTACCTGGAATTATTTTGTAATTTATTTCCAAGATGATAAACATTTGCAATCTATTTATGTTGAACTACAGAAACGTATGAAAGACAAGCTCAGGGGGAAAACCGGTAAAAATGCTATTATTAGAATATTTTTTTGTTACATGTGTGTTTTTTGTTTAAATTGAATAGTTTGCTTCAAAGGGGAGATGTTAAATTTCTTTTAATTTACTTTTCAGTAATTTTTTTGATGAGTTTAAAATTATTATTTATTTTTACTTTTATTTTTAAAGCTCATTTTAAACATTAATGGAGCTATAAACAGTATCTATTTTTTATATTTCATAAAAATGCCCTACACATGTCCCAGATGTAAACCTGTTTAAATCAAATATTAGTTTTACTCATAACAATGGTACAGAGTTTTTGTTTACATTTTTTATTTTGGTTCTAAAACTGCATCACCATCGTCCAATCAGAAAAGAGACCATTGTCTGCTTTAGACTGCAGTACCATTTTCTAATCAGTAGGGGCAGATGCTGCTTACAGGAGCTTTAAAATATATAGTAAAATAAATGTAATAGGTGTTTGTATTGTTATTTTATATTTTATTTTAAAGTCAGGGTTTCACCAAAAAAATGCAGGACAATTAGCATTTATGATAAATTAAATCTAAAATGTCTTGGTTCCAATAAAACACAGATGTTTTTTTAATTACAATTTTAAAGCATTATCAAGGCGCATTAGTGTGGGGCTCATGATGTGACAAAATAGACAAAAAGACAAAAAAGTTTGGTAACCACTGCTTTAGAGAAAACTTTAGCCACAACCTGAACAATCTGTTATAGGCTTTATTTTTAACCTCAGTAGTTTTAATTTAATTCAGAAGGGTTTTGTCTATGTGGTGGTGAAAAGAAACCAAAGACAGTGCAAGGCAACACAGTAAAAGTTATCTGTATTTTGGTCTTTCACCGGGAATCTGACGGCACTGACTCCGGGAAAAAATACAATACAAAAAATACAATTTTTTTGGCCATGGACGGTAGAGAGAACAGCGTGAGTAATGTCTAAATACGTCTGAGTAACGTCTGGGTAAATCTGAGTATATCAAGATTCAGTTTACAGTTTACATGTGATGGAGCATTAACACTTAAGGAATCTGAACTACAGATTTTAATCAGATTAAGATCCTGTGGAGATGGATAATTTGTTGTCTGTGCAGATTTGAGGTCTTTGTATTGACATCACTGTAATGAGGACAGGCCTGCTGCTGGGTTTAGTGTCTGTAAAAACCTGCAGCTTCAGAAAATATAGCAGACACTGAAGTGGAGAAGTGGTCCTGAGCATCTTGCTTTGACCGAGTCAGGGGCACGACGTAAAGGCAGAGCACAGGAAGCTGCCACAGACTTTATCTGACACTGAAATATCAAACTACAGTCCATCTTTAACCCGTTTGGGGTTATTGCAACTGTTTAGCTCATTAGCTTTAGCCAGACTTTTTGTGTGTTTATGTAGCGTTTATGAAGCTTTACTGTTTTACACAGAGACAGTGTCCACAGAGACAGTGTCCACTGCTGAGAGTCTGCATCATCTCAACAAACCCAAATGTCACAGTCTTCATCTCTTCACTCATTCATACTTTAACAGTCTTTATTTCCTCCTCTTGCTGTGCTCAGGAGTAAAACTGAAGTCCCCACATGGATCATTAGCGTTAGTAAACACAAATGTGCACTTTTACACAGATTCCTGTTTTAATCTGTGCCCAGATTTATCAGGACTGTTCTGAATCACACAAAAACCTTTACATTGCTTCTGACTGGTGAGCAGCACAGAGACATGAACACAGCCTGGTGTTAAAGCTTAAATAATCACAGCCTTTAAAAGTCTAAAAACCTGTAAGATTACGCCTGAGTAACGGTGACAACACAGTTAGTTTATTTTTGTATTTGCTGCATGGGAAATGGGTCGTAGTTGCAGTTAAATAGTTGTACTTGTACCAGGATGGGGACAGTCCCAGTTTTAGGCTCCATGTCCCAACACAGATCTGTAAAAACACTCACATGTCCCAGTTTTTAACAAACCATGTCCCAGTTGTCCCCAGTTTAACCAAACACACAGGAAACTAAAAACACATTTGTCAAAAAACTTAACTTTACATTTAAAGGTGTGCCCTGGCTTCATGAACTTTAACTGCAGGACAGAAAATTGCATGGATTTCAAAAGCACTTTTTTTGTTGCTTGCAAAGTTCAAACGCTCCATGATTTCAGAAAAAATAGGTGTCCCAGTTTTTGGGTCTAGAATTCTGGTCACCCTGACTTAAACTTACTTCAGTAGTATTATGTAGCAGTAACAGTACTTTTACCTGAGATTTAGAGTACTTCTTATGTCTCTGAAAGGAAAGGAAGTCCTGTGTCCCTGGACTGCAGTGATCTGTCCCAGGTCTGAGTCTGTGAGGCCTGGACCGGACCTGGACCCGGTCACTGACTCAGGACTGCGGTTCTGAAATAATAATAAGTCATCTTGAAATAATACTTAGTTTCTTCTGAATGAAATATTTTACTAAAACTAATGAATTAAAGTTTACTACAGAGTCATTTCAGAAGTTTTTTTTTTTTTCCACCACTGCACTGTACCCGACGTGAGCCCAGTCCAGGACCCTCTGGTTGTGAGTACGATTCCCCGACATGAGGCGTAACACTCCTGCATTGTGCTGATCCCAAGCCCAGATAAATGGGGAAGGATTTTTGCTTCAGTTTTTCCTAATGTAGAATATGTTTAGACCTTGTACTTTTCATCAGCACTTTTTAACCCTCAGATCTTTGAAAAAATCATCCTCTTAAAGCCTTTTACGTCACTGGGTCACATTTATAAATATAAAACATGAAGAACAAAACTTTTCATCATTAACCCCTGTCCTCATCACAGAGAGCAAAAGTGTATTCATTTTCATATTTTAAACTCTAAATGCAGTTTGTTTACATAATTCCACAGATTTGTAAATAAAAGATGAATTATTTCCTGTTTACAGATCCAAAGTGTTGTTGTTTGTGCAGGGTCCAGTCCTGATCGGTCTCTGAGTCGCCCTAACACTGATTTAATCCATTTTTACTTTGCTCTGAAACTCAGCTTCTTCCTCTTAAAGCCCTAAGAGGCGGGGCTACACTCACTGTTATCCAATGGAATTATAAGGAATTATTTCCCATAATGCACTCAGAAAATGATGTTTTTGTTTGTGTATTGTTTATCCTCTGACTGACAGAGTTACAGAGGAATTAACATGATTTAACATTTCTGAATTGGAACGGCAGCAGAGGGAAAATAAGTGATTTTAATGGGAGTCAATGGGACTTAAAGGACTGAGAGATTTTTTTTTTTAATCTGGACAGCAGATTTTTTTTCAGTTGTGATGCTAAAATTCTAAAATTAATTTAATAATGAACATCTTTGTCAAATATCATCACCCTTGCATAAGAAATTAATACAAAAATAAAATAATAATTGAAGAACCCTAAAAGAGAGCCACATAATAATAACATAATAATCATCTTTATTATTAACGTCTGTCCTCTGTAACGATATTAACCTCAGTAACAGAGTTTTAATTGATGCGACAGTGACTTGTGCGCGTGTGTCTGCGGTGAATTAAAAGTTTTTCCTCAGAGGTTTATTAACTGTTATAATCAGATTAAACTTCCTTCCGCTCTAATAAACCTGGAAAAACTCACTTTTACACACAATTAAACCCAGAGTTCGTGTCCTTAAAGCTCACACTGTTATCTCTGTGAGGGCTTCATTAAACGCTGCAGAAACACTCAGCTGTCCACACTACTCTCTGAAAGATTAGAAAATGTCAGAGCTCCTAATGTTTTAACCATAACTGTCCTCTGCACATGTAACTCTACTGTTTATATGATTTTATAATTTCTCTCTCGGGGCTGCAGATCCGTGCTTTTTATGCTCCTGCTCCAAAACTCAGCTGCCTCTGTTTTTAAATAACTTAAAAAAAACTCACCTTTTCACAGAGTAAGATGGTTTTATTCTGCTTTATTTGGTTTTATTCTGCTGCTTTTTGTTTTTACTCAGGTTTTGTTGTACTGTACTGTTTTGCCTCTGGTGCTGTTACTGTTTACTTTATTATTATTATTATTTAACCTCTACATCCACTGAAAGTTTCAAATCACTGCTAAAAACACACTTTTTGCACTGCTTTTAACACAAGCTGAGCTGGACATTTCTTACTGTTTGATATTTTTAACATTGTTTTATTGGTTTTTATTGGCTTTTTGTTTTGATTGTTTTAGCTATATTCTGTTGTTTTATTTGTAGCTATCGTTGTGTTTTTTTTTTTACTGATATTCTATTTTATTAACACTGTACAGCACTTTGGGGCAGTAGTGTCTGTTTTAAAATGTGCTATATAAACTTAGACTTTTGACTTTATAACTTGTCTGCAGTACTTTGACAGTCTGTACAATGTTTAGAGTGTTTTATAAATAAAGTTGGTATGGTACAACTACTACTACTACTACTGCTACTGCTACTGCTACTATGGAGGTCAAGCAAATACTCTTAATTATAGAGACTAAAAATAAGAAAATGACTTGAGTATAGGCTGCACAGGCATACATCAGAAAATTAGAATGAGCTGGAAACTGTTGAGCCATGAACACTGAAGTGTCTATATTCTGCTTTTATTCATATTTTAAACCAGTCTTGGTCTCCTCTAGAACAGCAGCAGCCTTTAAAAACATTATGTGACTTTAAACAGAAATAGATAAAAAAAAACAAAAAAAAAAAACTAAAAGCTTTTCATTTCCTTAAACTTTGTATCTGATCCATTTTCCTCCCAAAGTAAAAATGTCTGTGAGGACTCAGTGGAAACAGAGCTGTGCACAGTTATTTAGATAAATGACTGAGAGCAGATGGATGTAGAGGGCTGGTTGTTGATTGGTCGGTGCTTCCTGGAGTGGGTGGGGCTTTGTGTAAATCGAGCGTCCTGAGGCCTCAGAAACTCTGCACCAGAGAATACAGCATTGCTCAAACAGAACACAGCTCCAGGTCTGTTTCTGAGGAGGAACAACATCAGAACATGGACACAGAGGAGGTTTGGCAGAAAAAGAATGATAAATAAAAAACAGAGTTCTGCTTTAAATGGAAAAAATACAAATTATGAGCAAAATGTTTCATATCAGACTTTTTTCGGTAAATTTCAAATGGACAATGCAATATGAACTTGACAACAAGTAAAAGTAATCATTAAAATGATTACTTTAGTATTGTAATGCCTGTCCCACTGTGGGTTGTATCAGGTCAGGCATCTGTTCCCCGTCCCACTGATTAACATGATGTCCCACTTTTCAGTAGATCTTAGCTTATAAAAAGCAAGATTTAAGTTAAAAACAACAAGGTGAGGTCAGTATTTCTTGTGTAAAATGTAGAATGAATATGTGAGGGCGTCCTGTGTCTTGCTGGGTTATGGTTGGTGCGTTGCTGCCCCTGTGTTTCAGGACAGGTCTCTGTGTAGGGCAGGGGTCTGCTTCTGGATCCAAAAAGCCAACTGTTGCCAAAAATACTAACACTTTATCTGTGAAGAGCTCCAACTATTTTTAATGCATAAAGGTTGCTTAGCCTATAACTGAAATATAGCTTATGGATGATTGTTAATTATTGCAACCAAAGTAATGAGTAAATACTCACTGTACTGATAAAGGCCACAGACAGCAGTTTATTATAAGTCTGCAGCATATTCTGGAAAACAGAAAGTTTTATTTTAAACTGACAGGATGATGCAGATACAGGTTGTTTCAAAGTCGTCTATGTTTTCCTTTTTTGGCTTCATGTAATCAAATGTCAGTTTCCCAAAGCGCTGCGAGAGCAGAGCTAAAGAGGCTCATGGGGCTAAAACCCACAGATGTGAGGCATAGGCTTTTTTATGTCATTGAATAAAGTCACAGTAAAGACATTATTTAGCAAAATGTGCATTTTAGCATCCATATCTTTTATATAAATGAGGTTTATGGTTTAGGGTAGATAATGTCAAATAGCCAAGTTTTTATTTCTCGAGTCTGTCCCACCAACAAACACAACTTGTCCCACTTTTAGGACTTTTTGAGGTGGTCACTCTAAATGCTAGAGATCAAACTCAGTCTTCTGGTGTGAGGTGAGTGTTTTCTGCCCATTTTGCCTTTTAGAAAACACACTAAACTCCTCAATATGTTTTATTAGGAATGAGTAAATGTGAAGTTAGAAAACATTAAAGACAAACTGTAGATGAAGGGGAAACAGAGATCAGTGAAAGTGGTGAGTAAATTCATTCTTTCTGCCTGTGTCGGAGCTGAGACCGGGCTAAGTGAGTGTGTGTGGAGGGGGGAGGTCTGAGGGGGGTCCGGAGGGGGTCTGAGGGGCCGAGGTGGTGCAGTGGTGGTGGGGGTGAGACCTCCTCCAGACTCCACTACAATGCTGCTCTTTGAAGCCGCTGCGGAGACTCGATACCGTTTTATCAGATCCTGAAATGCTACATTACCAAGTGGGCAGTAAATTATGTCTAAACCAATTACAGCGGCCCCTCAGCGGCCCCGAGGAGAGCGGGTGGGGGCCCCGGTGTGTGTGTGTGGAGGTGGAGGGGGGGTCCAGGGGGAGGGTCCAGGGCTGGAGTTTGTCTTGATTAGTGGAGTCTGGGGACACAGTCTGCTGATAAGGGTCTGCAGTGAGAGCGAAATGGAAATAGCAATACATTTTCAATGGACGGATTAGCATTAGCCTCCAGAAATGGATAACTATGAATCAGCATGAAGGCTGTGGAGACTGGCAGCTAAGAGAATGCATGTGTGTAATGTCAGTGCCCAGGTAGAACATTATAGAGTCCATAAAAGGTTCATTTGGTCTTTCAGTAAAATTTCCTTTTGAGACACACTCCACTCAAACTTCAGGGCCACCACAGAGAAAATACAGAGAGCTATGAGAAAACACAGCATAAACACAACAGAAAAACCATACCGAAGACAAAATAAACCCGGATCACAAATGTAACGTCACAAAATACCCTGCAGGTCGAAAAAGAAAGAAAAAAGAAAGAGGAGCGAGCACACAAGCAATAAAACAAAAAGACAAACAGAAACAATTAAGTCTGCTATCTCTGATCACTGCAGAAGAGAAAACCACGTCGAGACTGGAACGGCAGCTAAAATCAGTCAGGGTTGCCAGGTCTGCCTGAACTAACAATAAAAAACAGCCCAAATCACTATCACTCTAAATGTTGAAACCGTTTTGTGTAAGAAAGAACACAAAACTTCACAGCAGCACTAAAAAAACAAAAGAAAAAAGGAAGACAAACAGGCTGCACACAAAGAGTGCAACTGGACGACCAAACAGCCTTAACTTATCCAACACCAGCATGAAATGTGAGTGGGAGGACGCAGCAGTTTGTTGAAAGGTGTATTTCTACTTTGTTTACCTTAAAAATGACACCTGTATTGTTGGGATTTCCTCCAGAAAAGTTTCTAAAATCCTGCCAAATGTTGTGAAAAGCAGTTCAAATTTTACAAACCAGCCCAAAGCTATTTAAGCCCAACTGGATGAAAACCAGCTCAATCTGGCAACCCTGACTCCCAGGGGCCAGTAAACCGGGACGAGGGGCCCTCCTGCTGTCCCACACCTGCATGGGATTCTGTTCTGAAGAAGTGGGACGGCTCCAGGGAGGAAGTTTAAATCAGCTGCCCTGACACTCACAGCAACGTCACATGACTCCTCTGAGGAAAACTGCAGGAAGCAGTCGAAACATGACAGTGGTCTGTTTAAAGGAAACGTAAAAAAAAACTGCACATTATCCTTCTTTTCTTTTTTTTATTATTTTAACCTCATAAAAACAAAAAAATAAAAGTTATTAACAAAATAATAAATGCAATGTGGATTATTTTGTGATAATTATTAAAGCCTGGGGTAGGACTGCATTATTAAACATCAGTGTTGCTACTAATTGTTGACCTACCCCAGGGCTCTAATAATTCATCACCAAAAAATCCACTTCATATTTATTATTTTGAAAATAACTCATATTTTTTGTTTTTTACCCAAAAACAGGGAGGCATCATAAAAAAACAAACAACAACTGGCATTTAATGGGTTAAATTTATTTTTAAAAGTTATAAATATTTGGTATCAATAGTTAGCAGAGAACAAGGGAGAACAAGAATATATCAAGGAAAGTAGAATATAAAAGGAATTAATACAGTTTTTATATCAACAAAATGAAATGCACATTTTGCTTGATGGTCTGAACCTGAGTGTTTTTGTTTACAGTGTATTGTTTATTTTCTGTGGAAGCTGAGCAGGAAATAACAAGATCATGATCTCACCAAGAATGATGCCATTTTTATGAACGCAGGCAAAATGATCAAAAAACATGAAAAGTTAGCGGAGAATAATAAGAACCACCACAACAACCAGGAGTTTATCACTGACTTTAGCATGTAGCCTTTAGCTCATGTAGTGCTAACTATTGATACACTCGCTAATGTTCTCTACCCAGGCACTGACAGTACACACATGCAGTGTATTTAGTGGGTTACCTTTCACCAAAACCATCTTGTTTGTACAGAGTTTCTGATTCTGAGCTAATGCTAAAGATTGAAAACACATTGTGGTCTGCAGCTGTTGTTGACGTTTGTGTGTTTGTGTGTTTGTGTGTGTTGTGTGTTTGTGTGTGTGTGTGTTTGTTTGTGTGTGTTTGTGTCCAGATTTATGTGGCGTCAGAGGAAGGTGTTTGTGTGTCAGAGGTCAGAGGTCAGACAAATCAAAGAGCAGAGAATCCTGGGAAAACCTGTTTCTGAGCGGCGCCATAAAAACCAGAACACCATAAATTATCTGCTGCGTGGGAGCTGCAGAAATTAGATTACTAATGGGTTTCCTATCACCAGCTTGTGTCCATAAAGTCTGGTTTTTATTGTGTCTGAAGACATTTCCAAAATGTAACCAGGAAAACAATATTAGAGCTGTCATGTTTGAAGCACTGAGTCACATAGTAATAAAAATATAATAATAATACAGTTTTTCTCAGTCGCATTGGTGCATTTCTAAGATCAGAACTGAAATTTTCAAAACAATTCACACAAACAGTAAGACAGCAAAACCCAATGTATTGATCAGAAATAAAATAACTTGTTTAAAATCCTTTATGAATATTTTTTACATTATAAGCAGGCCTTCTTCTTGAACGCATTTTACAAAACATACTTTTACTTCACCAAAGTACATTTTTTTTACCCTAAATGTAAGTTAGCAGCAGTGGGAGTAGCAGTGAGCCGTTACCTGAGTGTGCTAACTTCTAATTGAGTATTATTGTTTTGTAGGTAACAGTTTTTTTACTCGGATAAAGACTTGTTCCTCCTCTGATGTTGGACTCAGGGAGAGCTGTGAAACGTTCTTCACTGTTACTGAACTGAGTCTAACCCTGAAGGAGCAACAAATTTAATTGAATTCTGCTCTGAGAAATGTACCAAAGCAACTGAGAAAAACTGTAATAATAATAATAATGAAAACGTTTTAAATTGTTTAATCAAAACAAAAGTCAAAGTGAAATCAAGCACTGTGTGAAAAATCTTGACACTTCTGTAAAAATGTTCCTCTTTTGTCCAACTGTGACACCACCGCTGCACTGAGGAAAACAAAACTCATGTGATTTGTGTTATTTTGAGCTGATAAATCTGTTTGAGCTTTAACACTTAATAAAATGCTGTAAATATGAAGAAGATGCAACATAATAAATAAATGAGGCTGTAGCATAAATTCAATCACCTCTCAGCTCCACCACAGGAGCAGAACCAGCCCCGAAATTTCCCCTTTCTCCCTCTCCCTTTATATATGGTAGACAGAGGTATAAATGTGGAGATGGCCACATTAGTGTTTGTATAAATGATCAAGCCTACAAGGAAAATAAAAAACATTTTTGAACTAAAATGATTTGGGTGTGTTTTTGTCATAAATTGGTGTGAAAGTGTTTGTTGAGAAATGAGTTTGTTTGTGTTTGCGTGAGCACAAATCCAAAATGTAGTTCTTACAGAGATGTGCACATCAGGGCAAAGTAGAAACAGGTCCCAGACTGAGCAGAGGCAGAGGTTTGTGCACCACACAAACTGGAATTTAAGGCTTAACTTTCATAAACACAATTAATTTTTATTTTGTATAATGAGGACTGAAGTTAATCATTGTAACCAAAAAATTTGAATTATTGAATTAATTTTTTTCTATGGCAGCCTTTATTGGTGCATTTTTATTATATTTTTTATTATTTATTTATTTATTTATTTATTTATTTATTTGTGCTTAGGGCGAAAGGTGAGACTAAAAAGTTAGGGCTGTAGGAGGATTAAAGGAGTCCCGCTGTTACTGTTAAAATCTGAAATAACTCTGCAGAGCTCACAAGCTCAAGTCCTGAGAGAAAAAAGTTTGACGGTAAATTATTGTAAAACGTATATTGGGTATTTGGCTTTTATTGGGAGAATAATGTGAGTATTTGTTATTTGTGTAAACCTTTGTCTGAGTGAAAAGTGTTTCTCAGACTCGGCTCTGTCTCTGTTGTGTTTCTGAATTCTCAAAGATCCGCTCAAACTGAAATCCCCAGTTTTCTGATGTTTTTCCTCTGTTCTCCTCGGCTCCCTCTGTGTCCCGGATGTGAGCGGCTCAGACCGGCCCCGGATCAAAGGCTCGGACCGGGGATGAAGGGAACGGAGCTCCCAGGGGCCCGCAGTCTGCACCGTCAGAGGGGACCCAGAGGAGCGTCAGAGGGACTGCAGTGGGACGGGGACGGTCTGGGTCAGTCATGTTTATCTTATTATCATTGCATAATACTTTTAAAAATAACAAAAACATTTAATTTATTGAAAAAACTGTTTATTTTTATTTTTGCTTTATAAAGTAGTGCTTCCAAAATGGTGGGACCTAAAAGTGGGGAGGCTGAACATAGTTTAGAAGACTAAATATAGGGTTAAAGAGATAAAATGGTGAAAAAAATGTTAATATACATGAGCCGTTACAGTGGGAGTGAAATAATGTAGAGAAAAACTTTGGTTCAGTAAAATATCACACAGTGAAATGATCAGAATGTTCATTAAAAATAAGGTTTCTTTAGTGATGAATGGTAATGTACATCTTTTTGCTTAAACCAGCATTCACTCTCAGTAATAATGTCTGAGGTTTTTAACAACAATCTTAAATTACAGATTCATTCATTAACTTAGTTCATGCATTAGCTTCAGGTTAAGGAGGCACCAGTTTGTTCCTGTGACTTTTACACAGAGCTAAAGAAAATTTCCCAACGACTCATTAAGGAGTTTATTTCAGTGACAAATTTGTTTTTCTCGCACTCTGAGTTAAATATCTCCAGTTCAGCAACACCTACTACTACTACTACTACTACTACTACTGCTACTGCTACTACTACTCTTGAGTCAGATATCATCATTTCAGTAGCTCCTATTGATTTTTAAAAAAATTTTTTTTTATAGCTGTTTAAGTATCTAGTTTTCTTAAAGACTAAATAAGATCACAAAATCGTTATCTGATCTGTCAACAAAATAAACCAAGAATTTTAAGCCTGGCGCTGTTAAATTTGTGCATTTTTTATCCATATGAAATGCATAATTTTTATATGAAAACATAAAATTATACCAGACTTGCAATACATTTGTTTTCTAATATTGATGCTTGTGATCGACAAGAAAATTTTCACAGTGAGATCTGTTTCTCTTCTCCTGTGGCGTCTCAACATAGAGGCCGTTCAGAGATCAATGCGTTTTCCAAAAACTCAGTGATTCCATTGTGTTTTGTTCACAAGGACGGGGTTCATGTTTTCTAAAAATGCAATCTTTTGAAAACGCTGCAAGAGATGTTTTGGTCCCACAGAGACTCACCTAAAACAATGACATCACAGCCCCAGTCTGAACTGTGATTGGCTGACTGCCGGTCACAGGTCAGCTGACCCACGATCACAGCTTTTCTGTCTCATACTGTAGAATAAAAAATACATAGTATATCCAAAAACAAGGAGCAGATGAGAGAGAGTCCAGCGCAGAAAAGTTTATTACGACACAACAAACGGAGCTCATGTCTCCACAGAAGCCATCAGCTTTTATACTTCTGTGATAACACCAACTTCCATATGCCCTGAAAATAATAAGTTATTATTCGTCCTGACAGCTGCTAATCAAATTTAATTTTTAAACATCCACATGGGACCGTCCCAACTGAGCTGGTGCCCCCTGCTCCTGCTGCAGACGCTCAGTTTGTCTCAGCCACCAAAGTTCATCCAGGTCATTATTATGGAGTTATATAAACCATTAAATAGTGGAAATGTACAACCCATGATGTGATGTAGGCAGCCTGGGACACACCCATCAGGTTATGTTTCCCTTTATTCTGATGTCATCAACATTTAACCACACCCACTAAACTGCGCCCCCTAGTGGCAGTGACACTAAACTACAATCAGGAACCACATTAAACTCCGTCCCTCTGTGTTTTATCTTCTCTACAGTGAGGCCCAGTGTTTCCCTCACAGTTACAAAGTCACACATTTCTCAAAGAATGCATAAAGATGAACACATGAAGATGAACACATGACATTATCATGACACTGCAAACACTCACAGCACTGAAGTTTTTTACTATAATGAATATATGAAATTATATGAAGCTTGATTATTACGTAAAACCAGCAAAATATGAATAACATAGGTTACTCAAAGCTTGAGTGCTTTAATACTTCGCATAAAACCATAAGAAAACCAACCCTCGGTGTTACAATGCCCTAAAGTTACAACACTTATAGCTTTTTAACTCATTAACCTCTACAATACTTTCATATTTCTGTCTCATACATTTATATTTCTGTCTCATACATTTATATTTCTGTCTCATACATTTATATTTCTGTCTCATACATTTATATTTCTGTCTCATGCATTCATATTTCTGTCTCATACATTCACATTTCTGTCTCATACATTTATATTTCTGTCTCATACGTTCATATTTCTGTCTCATACATTTATATTTCTGTCTCATACATTTATATTTCTGTCTCATACATTTATATTTCTGTCTCATACATTTATATTTCTGTCTCATGCATTCATATTTCTGTCTCATACATTCACATTTCTGTCTCATACATTTATATTTCTGTCTCATACGTTCATATTTCTGTCTCATACATTTATATTTCTGTCTCATACATTTATATTTCTGTCTCATACGTTCATATTTCTGTCTCATACATTCATATTTCTGTCTCATACATTTATATTTCTGTCTCATACGTTCATATTTCTGTCTCATACATTTATATTTCTGTCTCATACGTTCACATTTCTGTCTCATACATTTATATTTCTGTCTCATACGTTCATTTTTCTGTCTCATACATTCATATTTCTGTCTCATACATTTATATTTCTGTCTCATGCATTCATATTTCTGTCTCATACATTCATATTTCTGTCTCATACATTTATATTTCTGTCTCATACGTTCATATTTCTGTCTCATACATTTATATTTCTGTCTCATACGTTCACATTTCTGTCTCATACATTTATATTTCTGTCTCATACGTTCATTTTTCTGTCTCATACATTCATATTTCTGTCTCATACGTTCATATTTCTGTCTCATACATTCATATTTCTGTCTCATACATTTATATTTCTGTCTCATACATTTATATTTCTGTCTCATACGTTCATTTTTCTGTCTCATACATTCACATTTCTGTCTCATACATTCATATTTCTGTCTCATACAGTTATATTTCTGTCTCATACGTTCACATTTCTGTCTCATACATTTATATTTCTGTCTCATACATTTATATTTCTGTCTCATACATTTATATTTCTGTCTCATACGTTCATATTTCTGTCTCATACATTTATATTTCTGTCTCATACATTTATATTTCTGTCTCATACATTCACATTTCTGTCTCATACATTTATATTTCTGTCTCATACATTTATAATTCTGTCTCATACATTTATATTTCTGTCTCATACGTTCATATTTCTGTCTCATACATTCATATTTCTGTCTCATACATTTATATTTCTGTCTCATACATTTATATTTCTGTCTCATACATTCACATTTCTGTCTCATACATTTATATTTCTGTCTCATACATTTATAATTCTGTCTCATACATTCATTTTTCTGTCTCATACATTCACATTTCTGTCTCATACATTCATATTTCTGTCTCATACATTTATATTTCTGTCTCATACATTTATATTTCTGTCTCATGCATTCATATTTCTGTCTCATGCATTCATATTTCTGTCTCATACATTTATATTTCTGTCTCATACATTTATATTTCTGTCTCATACGTTCATATTTCTGTCTCATACATTCACATTTCTGTCTCATACATTCATATTTCTGTCTCATACATTTATATTTCTGTCTCATACATTCACATTTCTGTCTCATACATTTATATTTCTGTCTCATACATTTATATTTCTGTCTCATACATTTATATTTCTGTCTCATACATTTATATTTCTGTCTCATACATTTATATTTCTGTCTCATACATGCACATTTCTGTCTCATACATTTATATTTCTGTCTCATACATTCACATTTCTGTCTCATACATTTATATTTCTGTCTCATACATTTATATTTCTGTCTCATGCATTCATATTTCTGTCTCATACATTTATATTTCTGTCTCATACGTTCATATTTCTGTCTCATACATTTATATTTCTGTCTCATACATTTATATTTCTGTCTCATACATTTATATTTCTGTCTCATACGTTCATATTTCTGTCTCATACATTTATATTTCTGTCTCATACATTTATATTTCTGTCTCATACGTTCATATTTCTGTCTCATACATTCACATTTCTGTCTCATACATTCATATTTCTGTCTCATACATTTATATTTCTGTCTCATACATTTATATTTCTGTCTCATACGTTCATATTTCTGTCTCATACATTCACATTTCTGTCTCATACATTCATATTTCTGTCTCATACATTTATATTTCTGTCTCATACATTCACATTTCTGTCTCATACATTTATATTTCTGTCTCATACATTTATATTTCTGTCTCATACATTTATATTTCTGTCTCATACGTTCATATTTCTGTCTCATACATTTATATTTCTGTCTCATACATTTATATTTCTGTCTCATGCATTCATATTTCTGTCTCATGCATTTATATTTCTGTCTCATACATTTATATTTCTGTCTCATACATTTATATTTCTGTCTCATACATTTATATTTCTGTCTCATACATTCATATTTCTGTCTCATACATTTATATTTCTGTCTCATACATTCATATTTCTGTCTCATACATTTATATTTCTGTCTCATACGTTCATATTTCTGTCTCATACGTTCATATTCACTCAGTAACTGTCAGTAATATTTGTATCAGGACTGACTTTTACTGAAGACTTTCAGGATCCTAAAGTAGTTGGGAAGCTATCACTCCCTCTGCTGTTTACTCTTTGTGTGTTGCGGAGCATCTAGTGGACAAATACAGGAACTGCAGTTTATTCAGACCTACTCTTGTTTTTCTCACACCTCAGTGTTTTTGTGTAAATGTGAATTGGAGGCGGCAGGACTGTTGTGTTTCTGGCCAGCGCTGTCGTGTAAACTGAGGCCAAAACTCTTTATGGTGGCAAAAAAATGTAAAGACAAGCTGCCATTTTCACTCGTTCATCTGAAATCTGTTGCAGTAAAGAGTTTTGTTGTCTGAAGTGAGATTTCGGGCTCAGTAGTCTCTGATCCCGTCTTCTCCCAGCTCTGTTCTCAACACGTCGCCATTTTCTGCCAAATTAGCTTCAGACTAAAAACCAAAGTCTTCACCTCGTCACAAACCTGGCTTTAACCGCCGTCTAACGTTTCAGCTCGGGTCACGCCCCCCCTCCTCCTCCTCTGCCTCTGATTGGCCGGTTCCGTGTGATTGGCGGCCGACGTCGTCCCGAACCCGGCTCTGCTTTTCCTCAACGGTTTCCCGCTTTTAACCCGAGCCAGCGGCCGCTCTGCAGACAATTGTCCCTGTAACTCTATCGGCCGCGCGCTGATAAGATGCAGATGTGGGTTCCACTCAGAGAGAATTTGCGGCCCATTAAGTGGTCCCCTCCCGCCTCTTGATCAGCGCTGTGTCCCGGGGCTGGCGCGGGCTCCAGACGGGGCCCGAGTCAGAGCAGGTATGTGGATAGGATCAGGGGACGCGGTCACAATGGAGAATTTGTTCAACACGACGCCGCGCATTACTTTCCTCTTTGAGATCTGCGGCGCGATTGTGGAAACTCTCCCCAGCGTCTCGTTTGGGGGACGCACAAAAGGAGAATTCAAGCGCTCCCTTTGAGGTTCAGACCCGGGGCCCGGGATGTGGGAGAGGAGCAGGGCGGCCATGACAGTCGGCCAGGGAGAGGAAAGAGAAATAATGCCTTAGTCCCACTAAGAAGAGTTTTCAGCTGTCAGTAAATATTTTACTGTGATGCAGAAACATATGGAAGACAACTTTTTGAGCAACTTCTTGAATTTTAAATGCCGTTGAATTTCTACCTCTGGATTTTTAAAGTCTGTTTTGTTTTTTTGTCTCTGAATTTCAGTCACTGAAATTTCAGTATCTAATTTTCACTATATATATTTTCAGTGATCAAAATTTCACAATAAAAATTTGCCTTTAAAAAATTCAGTGCATATATTTTCAAGACCTCAAATCTGATTGGCCAAATTCAGAGTCTCTCAAAAAATTCACAAGAAACCTCTGTGACTGCACCGGAAGCTCGTTACCATTCATGTGCCCAAACAAAAATGTTTTTGGCAAGGTATTTTTGTTATTAATTGTGTTTTTTACTTATTTAAATAAGCTGTACTTGATTTTAACAAGCGTGACAAAAAAACAAAAAACAAAACAAAAAAAAAACATACTTTTAAAAAGTTTCTTAATTTTTTGTAATGTAAAGCTCCTGTAAGCAGCATGCGCCCTGCTGGTTTAAAACGGTACTACAGTCTAAATCAAAACAATGGTCTCTTTTCTGATTGTTCAGCGATGCAGTTTTAGAACCAAAACAAAAAATGTACAAAAAAAAAAAAAACAACTTGGCCATTCTGTAAAATAATTTTTTAAATTGTGAATAACTCAGCTGTACCATTGTTATCAGTAAAACTAATATTTGTTTGAATCATGTTTATATCATATCTTGGGACAGATGTGGGTCATGTTTATGAAATATAAAAATATACTGCTCAGTGCTTCTTTAAAGGCTCGGCTCTCTGCAGTCGCCCCTCAGCAGCTGCTGCAGGATCTGCAGGACACAGGCGCAGTGTGAGATCAGGACAAAATACTGCTTTGCTTCAGTTTGTGTAGTATTTTGATTTTGCAGTACTTTGTGGAACAGCAGTGCAGTCAGAGGCAGCTCACGTTCTCTGGGGAAACGTGACTTGGGCCCAGTCGTCTCCTCTCCACTTCCCGCTCACAGTCAGTAACACACCTGGAGAATGCAGTTCAACTGCTGGGTGTGGGCTCTGAAGTGTGTCATGGGCATGTTCTCTGAGGGTTATGGAATGAAGGAAACAATACACAGATATATTCTGAGAGGTTCAGGTTCAGCTGAGGACAGGATTTGTGTAAATTATGAAAAAGTGGCTCCAACAAAATGAGGAGAAAAAAACGTTTAGGTTTAGAGACACTGATTGTTTCATTAACTTTTTCTAAAACTTATTTCCACTTTAATTACTTTAGTAGAATAAAAATAATTTAGTCCCTAAATGACTGAAAGTATTTTTCAACCTCTGTGTTAAAGTTAGAAGCTCACATAACCAGGACACATAGCAGTAGTAGTAGTAGTAGTAGTAGTAGTAGTAGTAGTAGTGGTGGTAGTACAGCAGTAGTGATGACTATAAGTGACTCTGTAGAAGGCTGAGGGTACAAAGATCCTAACTGCAGTACACTCAGGACCACAGTGCAGACTCTGTCCCAAGCCTGGAAAAATAAAGTGTGAATAATGTAATGTAATATAATATAATATAATAAAATGTGAAAAATATAACTTTCCTTTCCAGATCGATGGAGATGGAGGCAGATGTTTTTCTGTGGTGATGGCTGAGGGAGAGACAGTCGTAAAAAGGTAAAAAATAATTTGCACTTCAATACTTTTTACCAAGTCGCTCTGGTGTAAAACCTGTCCCAGATCAGTTTGGTTTTCACGGAGGCAGAGAATTTACTGTGACTCCAGGAGAGAAAAGAAAGCAGGAAATAAGTTTTACAGATATTAACACAGGAAAAACCTGTCCTGACTATTTCTACTTCAGTAATATTATATATTATCTATTTACTAATATTATTAAAGTAACAGGACTTTTTCCTGACGCGGCAGTAGCTCAGTAGGTAGAGCCATTGTCAGACTGAGCGCTGCAGTCTGCTGTCGTCAGGGCTGGACACAGAAATACTCAGCTCTGTCGTGTTGACCCAGTTTAGTCCTGGTTTAGTCCTGGTTTAGACTTAGTTTAGTCCTGGTTTAGGCCTGGTTTAGACCTGGTTTAGTCCTGGTTTAGTCCTGGTTTAGACCTGGTTTAGTCCTGGTTTAGACCTTGTTTAGATCTAATTTAGTCCTGGTTTAGACCTGGTTTAGTCCTGGTTTAGTCCTGGTTTAGTCCTGGTTTAGATCTAATTTAGTCCTGGTTTAGTTCTGGTTTAGTCCTGGTTTAGACCTGGTTTAGTCCTGGTTTAGACCTTGTTTAGATCTAATTTAGTCCTGGTTTAGACCTGGTTTAGTCCTGGTTTAGTCCTGGTTTAGTCCTGGTTTAGACCTGGTTTAGTCCTGGTTTAGGCCTGGTTTAGACCTAGTTTAGTCCTGGTTTAGACCTGGTTTAGTCCTGGTTCAGTCCTGGTTTAGTCCTGGTTTAGTCCTGGTTTAGTCCTGGTTCAGTCCTGGTTTAGTCCTGGTTTAGACCCGGTTTAGTCCTGGTTTAGACCTGGTTTAGTCCTGGTTCAGTCCTGGTTTAGTCCTGGTTTAGTCCTGGTTTAGTCCTGGTTCAGTCCTGGTTTAGTCCTGGTTTAGACCTGGTTTAGTCCTGGTTTAGACCTTGTTTAGATCTAATTTAGTCCTGGTTTAGACCTGGTTTAGTCCTGGTTTAGTCCTGGTTTAGTCCTGGTTCAGTCCTGGTTTAGTCCTGGTTTAGTCCTGGTTTAGTCCTGGTTCAGTCCTGGTTTAGTCCTGGTTTAGACCTGGTTTAGTCCTGGTTTAGACCTTGTTTAGATCTAATTTAGTCCTGGTTTAGACCTGGTTTAGTCCTGGTTTAGTCCTGGTTTAGTCCTGGTTTAGACCTGGTTTAGTCCTGGTTTAGGCCTGGTTTAGACCTAGTTTAGTCCTGGTTTAGACCTGGTTTAGTCCTGGTTCAGTCCTGGTTTAGTCCTGGTTTAGTCCTGGTTCAGTCCTGGTTTAGTCCTGGTTTAGTCCTGGTTTAGACCTGGTTTAGTCCTGGTTTAGTCCTGGTTTAGACCCGGTTTAGTCCTGGTTTAGTCCTGGTTCAGTCCTGGTTTAGTCCTGGTTTAGACCTGGTTTAGTCCTGGTTTAGTCCTGGTTTAGACCTAGTTTAGTCCTGGTTTAGACCTGGTTTAGTCCTGGTTTAGTCCTGGTTTAGACCTGGTTTAGTCCTGGTTTAGACCTGGTTTAGTCCTGGTTTAGTCCTGGTTTAGACCCGGTTTAGTCCTGGTTTAGTCCTGGTTCAGTCCTGGTTTAGTCCTGGTTTAGACCTGGTTTAGTCCTGGTTCAGTCCTGGTTTAGTCCTGGTTTAGTCCTGGTTTAGACCTGGTTTAGTCCTGGTTTAGTCCTGGTTTAGACCTGGTTTAGTCCTGGTTTAGACCTGGTTTAGTCCTGGTTTAGTCCTGGTTTAGTCCTGGTTCAGTCCTGGTTTAGTCCTGGTTTAGACCTGGTTTAGTCCTGGTTTAGTCCTGGTTTAGACCTGGTTTAGTCCTGGTTTAGTCCTGGTTTAGACCTAGTTTAGTCCTGGTTTAGACCTAGTTTAGACCTGGTTTAGTCCTGGTTCAGTCCTGGTTTAGACCTGGTTTAGTCCTGGTTTAGTCCTGGTTTAGACCTAGTTTAGTCCTGGTTTAGACCTAGTTTAGACCTGGTTTAGACCTGGTTTAGTCCTGGTTCAGTCCTGGTTTAGTCCTGGTTTAGACCTGGTTTAGTCCTGGTTTAGTCCTGGTTTAGACCTAGTTTAGTCCTGGTTTAGACCTAGTTTAGACCTGGTTTAGTCCTGGTTTAGTCCTGGTTTAGTCCTGGTTTAGTCCTGGTTTAGACTTTTGATTTTGTTTTGGATCTGTTTACAAATAAAGTAAACATATTGGACCTCTGTGACCTCTGTGGTGCCATGGCCGTTGTGTCTTTGAGCAAAGCATCATATTATTATTATTATTATTATTATTATTATTATTATTATTATTATTACAGAGTCCAGATTGCAGTAAATTCTCCCTTGTGTTAACTCTGTAATTCTCTAATTCAAACAAATTAACAAACAAATTACTATAATTACTGCAGTGACTCATGTACTTTAACTGCAGTACTTTCCCACTGTAATTATTCGTCTGTCACTAAAATCCAGGTTGCTTGCTCTGATTTAAAATTTTAATTAGCCAACTATTTTAGAGCCATTGCTGAAACTGGTCTGACCGGGAGGATCCTGAGCCGGGGCCAAAACCACAGCGTGCCAGAAATAACTCAGATCGTCCTTTTAAAAACATTTCCCTGTGACCCCGCCCTCGAACCGTTCAGAGTATTGAGATAATTATAGTTTTTAATTAAAGTACAAATGGACGAATGTAACTGAAGCTAAAGCCTTCAGTGACGAGCCAAGATCCTGTCGTTCCACAGAAGCAGCATTAATACTCTCATTAAAGTTATTATCTATGAATATTTATCAGTGTTTAGATAACACTGTTCCCATTTTGCTGTAGCCATTTGTCACTTTCAGGAGATTACAAAACCAAATTAATTTAAAACACCACAGCATAAGATAAATTCACTCCAAACAAGATCAGGATTGACAGTGACCTACGGCGATGTGGATGTTTGTATAAAAGACAGGACATACAAACAAAAAACAACAAGGTAAAGATAGTTAGCCTGCCCTTAAGTGCACTCGGTTGAACCTAACACAGGCCTAGGGCGGACGAACTAAAATGAAACCAAAATATAAACTTCATCTACAGGACAGCAGGGAGCAGTGACATGTAAACTGTAAAAAAAATCACAAATACAAAATCAGCAAACACATAGAATACCACTTTATTTTATCTAAAAAACAATAAAAATACTGCAGAGCTGCTCCCCCCAGGCCCAGCCGAGTATTTCAGCACATTTCAGTAGAACGTCATTAAAACTGTGTGACCCTATTTTACAAAATAGGCTACATCTAAAAATCAGCCGCACCATTAAAACGTCACAATAAAACCATTTTTACCATGGGCTCTGTCACAAACGGCCCCTGCCCACAGAGCGGCGGGGCCCAGCAAACCACGCCCCCGCAGGAAACTGGCCCCTCCCACCCAGGTACGCGGCCGTCAAAAGTTAAAGTACTTACTGCTACTACTGCTGCCCACTCCTACTTAAGTAAGTAAGGTAAGTAAGGTATACTTTATTGATCCCCCATAGGGGAAACTCATTCTCTGCATTTGACCCATCCCTCAATGCCACTGGGGCAACCTGTCAGGAGCAGTGGGCTGCTGCTGCAGTGCAGCGCCCGGGAACCCTTCTCCAGATCTTGAGCCAGGATCCTGGTCAGGAGCATTTGGCTGGAGGTTTTTGCCTATTGTGCATGTTTTTTGAGGTTGATGGGGGAAACCGGAGCACCCGGAGGAAACCCACCCAGACACGGGGAGAACATGCAAACTCCACACAGAAAGGCCCCACACAGTCCGGGAATCGAACCCAGGACCTTCTTGCTGTGAGGCAGGAGTGCTAGCCACTATGCCACCGTGCCGCAGTATTTGTCGTACTTCTGCAGTACGACAAATACTGCTGGTACTACTGCTAATCTAACTACTGCCACTAGAGTACTATTATCACTACCACTGCTACTACAAATATTATGTCCACTTCAACTAGTACTACTTCAGTTACAACCACTACTGCTACTACTATTCCTATAACTAGGACTGCAACTGTAGTAGTACTACTGCTACTACTGCTTATACTAATACCATTACTATAGTGCTTCTGCTACTATAAGAAGTAGTACTACAATTGCTACTAGTACTTCTACTTTCATCTTTGTTCCTGATTGCACGTGGGGTCATGAGCTTTGGGCCAAGCTCTCGGATACCAGTGTCCGAAATGACTTCTCCTGGAGCTCCATTAAAGATCCGTCATCAGGAAGGAGCTCAGAGTAGAGCCGCTGCTCCTCCACACTGAGAGGAGCAGCTGAGGCTCGGGCGTCTGTCTCAGAGCCTCCTGGACTCTTCCTGGGGAGGTGCTCCAGTTATGTCCCACTGAAAGGAGGCCCTCTTGGGATTTCCATGGGAGGAAGTGTCCTGGGAGAGGGAAGCCTACCTCTCCTAGAAGAAAGAAGAAGTCTGAGTCCATTCATCCTGAGAGCGAGGTGCAAGTCCGAGTCCAGTCCAAATCAATGCGAGTCCAAATTACTTGTTACTAAGGATGTATTTACACTGAGTTCCTGTCCCACGTTAGTCCCAAGTCCAGGTCCGAACACACTCAGACCAAATCTGGTCCGGACCAAGTCCAGGTCCGAACACACTCAGGCCAAATCTGGTCCGGACCAAGTCCAGGTCCGAACACACTCAGGCCAAATCTGGTCCGGACCAAGTCCAGGTCCGAACACACTCAGGCCAAATCTGGTCCGGACCAAGTCCAGGTCCGGAACACACTCAGGCCAAATCTGGTCCGGACCAAACAAGTGGACCGAGACCCGTCTGAAGAGGTGGTCCCAGTCTGCTTCCAGACTCTGGTACGGTTCGGTTACAGTGTGAATATGAACCGGCCCTGATCCGGCCAAACTACAAACATCACCAGCCTTTTTGGACTTAATGAGCCACCGTAGCCGAGCTTTAAGAGAAATAAAAAGCTGCGGAAGTTGCACTAAAAGCAGTGAGCTGTGGATAAACCTGGAGCAACGAGAAGAAACCTCCTGATATTTGTTCTTAACAACCTAACATTACCTGCTCTCTCCTCTGCTCTGCGCCGCTGCTGAGTTAGAGCACAGAGCTCACCTCCATCGCTGCAAAATAACAAAGAGAACGCAGTAAAAGTGTCTTTGAATGAACTGCTCTTGACATTAAAAATGTTTTTTACAGATTTGTAGCTGAACAGAATAAATGTCCCAGTAACAAGCGCAGCACACAAGTCCTCCATGATTGTTGTCTTTGTGTTGCCCCGCCCACATCATTTCTGGCCAATGGCTGCAGCGATCGTCACTCACATGCTTCTGTTTACAAATTTTAGTCCACTTGCAAAAAGTGCAATGAGAATACGATCAGATCCAAAGGAAAGAAAAAAAGTCTGCACTTGATCTGAGCCAAAGACGCAGACCAACGAACTTTCCTGCTGTGAGTCATCAGAACTCAGACTTCTGAAGCTGCAACGCTGATATTTTGATTGGGATTTTTTTATTTTAGGCCAATAGTTTGTCAGCAGGGACAGTTGGATGAGAATGAACCATGATCAAGTGTAAACACTTTGTTTTTTCTTTCTTTTTTTTTTTCTTTTTTTTGAGCCAGGAGCTCATAACCTAAATGTGTAGAATAATAATAGTTTCCCACAGAGTAGGGCTGTAATGATACAGTATCTGTATGGATTTTTTTCCTATGATACAACTACATCGATACACATGACCTTGTATCAAATCGTATCGTTTTCTAGGAAGTGAATATTGATACACATGAAGTATCGATTGATAATATCGGAAATATCGAAATTAGAAATTTGTATGTTAAAATAAAACCAGATATGGCTTTTTGGAGATAAATTTAGTGTTTTTAATTTAATAAAATGTTATATTCAACTTTTCTTCTCTCTGTCTGCTGGACATAACCAACACCGGCTGCGGTGCTACATTTGAGAATAAACTATGATTTTTGTATCGATTATCGATACGAAGGTATTGAATTGTACCAAATTGTATTGTTCCAAATTAGCCAAGATCATTCTTGAATCATATCAAAACACTTCTAATCGATACATATCGTATCGTTGCAAAAACGTATGGTTCCGCCCCTACCACAGAGTAATACAGTATGTAAGGGTAATGTGTGATTATAGCAGTTCTGTTCACTGTAACTGTCTCTGTCTCTGTGGCTGAGTCTTATCTCTCTTTATCCACATCACTGTGTTTTTGTGTTTTTGTGTCCTCAGGCTGCAGCCACAGCAGCGCCTCATAAAACTCTGCTCATGTAACTCAGTCTCTGACCACACTGACCGCTCCTGATCCTGCAGCACAGTGTTCCACTGACACTCAGCTCATTGTTCTCTTTGTAAAGATCCTCATCGTCTGTGCTTGGATTTCCCCAGGACACGCTCTCCTCCTCTCTCCTCCTCTCTCCTCCTCTCTCCTCTCTCCTCCTCTCTCCTCTCTCCTCTCTCCTCTCTCTCCTCTCTCCTCCTCTCTCCTCCTCTCTCCTCTCTCCTCCTCTCTCCTCTCTCCTCCTCTCTCCTCTCTCCTCCTCTCTCCTCTCTCCTCTCTCCTCTCTCCTCTCTCTCCTCTCTCCTCCTCTCTCCTCCTCTCCTCTCTCCTCCTCTCTCCTCTCTCCTCTCTCTCCTCTCTCCTCCTCTCTCCTCCTCTCTCCTCCTCTCTCCTCTCTCCTCCTCTCCTCTCTCCTCTCTCCTCTCCTCTCTCCTCCTCTCTCCTCTCTCCTCCTCTCTCCTCTCTCCTCCTCTCTCCTCCTCTCTCCTCTCTCCTCCTCTCTCCTCCTCTCTCCTCTCTCCTCTCTCCTCTCCTCTCTCCTCCTCTCTCCTCTCTCCTCTCTCCTCCTCTCTCCTCCTCTCTCCTCTCTCCTCTCTCCTCCTCTCCTCTCTCCTCCTCTCCTCTCTCCTCCTCTCTCCTCTCTCCTCTCTCCTCTCCTCTCTCCTCCTCTCTCCTCTCTCCTCTCTCCTCTCCTCTCTCCTCCTCTCTCCTCTCTCCTCCTCTCTCCTCTCTCCTCTCTCCTCCTCTCTCCTCTCTCCTCCTCTCTCCTCCTCTCTCCTCTCTCCTCCTCTCTCCTCTCTCCTCCTCTCCTCTCTCCTCCTCTCTCCTCTCTCCTCTCTCCTCTCCTCTCTCCTCTCTCCTCCTCTCTCCTCTCTCCTCTCTCCTCCTCTCTCCTCCTCTCTCCTCTCTCCTCCTCTCCTCTCTCCTCCTCTCTCCTCTCTCCTCTCTCCTCTCCTCTCTCCTCTCTCCTCTCTCCTCCTCTCTCCTCCTCTCTCCTCTCTCCTCTCTCCTCCTCTCCTCTCTCCTCCTCTCCTCCTCTCTCCTCTCTCTCCTCCTCTCTCCTCCTCTCTCCTCTCTCCTCCTCTCCTCTCTCCTCTCTCCTCTCTCCTCTCCTCTCTCCTCCTCTCTCCTCTCTCCTCCTCTCTCCTCCTCTCTCCTCTCTCCTCTCTCCTCCTCTCCTCTCTCCTCCTCTCTCCTCTCTCCTCCTCTCTCCTCTCTCCTCCTCTCCTCTCTCCTCCTCTCTCCTCTCTCCTCTCCTCCTCTCTCCTCTCCTCTCTCCTCTCTCCTCTCTCTTCTCTCTCCTCTCCTCTCTCCTCTCTCCTCTCTCTTCTCTCCTCCTCTCTCCTCCTCTCTCCTCTCCTCTCTCCTCTCTCCTCTCTCTTCTCTCTCCTCTCCTCTCCTCTCTCCTCTCTCCTCTCTCCTCTCTCCTCTCCTCTCCTCTCTCCTCTCTTCTCTCCTCTCCTCTCCTCTCTCCTCTCTCCTCTCCTCTCCTCTCCTCTCTCCTCTCTTCTCCTCTCTCCTCCTCTCTCCTCCTCTCTCCTCTCCTCTCTCCTCTCTCCTCTCTCTTCTCTCTCCTCTCCTCTCTCCTCTCTCCTCTCCTCTCTCCTCTCCTCTCCTCTCCTCTCTCCTCTCTTCTCTCCTCTCCTCTCCTCTCTCCTCTCTTCTCCTCTCTCCTCTCCTCTCTCCTCTCTTCTCCTCTCTCCTCTCCTCTCTTCAGCCTCAGTTTCAGAGGAAAAGGGAGGAAAAGTCTGGAGAACATAGAACAGTTTTATGGATTAGCTGCAGTGAAAAGTCCCTGACAGTTTAAATGGTCACATTGATTTCAACCCAGAAACTGCTGGAGCCAAACAACTACAGGCTTTGTCCTCAGCAGAGGCAGAGCAGGACTTCAGTGAAACTACAGTTACTTCAAGATAATACTTTGTGTTTCTCAAGAAGAGGATTAAGGTTAAATGTCTCTGTGGAAATGTGTCCTCTGCTGTTGACCCATCCTTCAGTGTCTCTGGGGTTAAACCTAAGTCAGGAGCAGAGGACCAGGTCTGAGCCGGGATCCAGGTCAGGAGCAGAGGACCAGGTCTGAGCCGGGATCCAGGTCAGGAGCAGAGGACCAGGTCTGAGCCGGGATCCTGGTCAGGAGCGGAGGACCAGGTCTGAGCCAGGATCCTGGTCAGGAGCAGAGGACCAGGTCTGAGCCGGGATCCTGGTCAGGAGCAGAGGACCAGGTCTGAGCCAGGATCCTGGTCAGGAGCAGAGGACCAGGTCTGAGCCAGGATCCTGGTCAGGAGCAGAGGACCAGGTCTGAGCCAGGATCCTGGTCAGGAGCGGAGGACCAGGTCTGAGCCAGGATCCTGGTCAGGAGCAGAGGACCAGGTCTGAGCCGGGATCCTGGTCAGGAGCGGAGGACCAGGTCTGAGCCGGGATCCTGGTCAGGAGCAGAGGACCAGGTCTGAGCCAGGATCCTGGTCAGGAGCGGAGGACCAGGTCTGAGCCGGGATCCTGGTCAGGAGCGGAGGACCAGGTCTGAGCCGGGATCCTGGTCAGGAGCAGAGGACCAGGTCTGAGCCAGGATCCTGGTCAGGAGCAGAGGACCAGGTCTGAGCCGGGATCCTGGTCAGGAGCGGAGGACCAGGTCTGAGCCGGGATCCTGGTCAGGAGCGGAGGACCAGGTCTGAGCCGGGATCCTGGTCAGGAGCGGAGGACCAGGTCTGAGCCGGGATCCTGGTCAGGAGCAGAGGACCAGGTCTGAGCCGGGATCCTGAGCGGAGGACCAGGTCTGAGCCGGGATCCTGGTCAGGAGCAGAGGACCAGGTCTGAGCCGGGATCCTGGTCAGGAGCGGAGGACCAGGTCTGAGCCGGGATCCTGGTCAGGAGCAGAGGACCATGTCTGAGCCAGGATCCTGGTCAGGACCAGGTCTGAGCCGGGATCCAGGTCAGGACCAGGTCTGAGCCAGGATCCTGGTCCTGATGCCTCCTGTTGTGCGAGTTTTCGGTTCATGGGGGAAACGAGTGCACCCAGACACAGGGAGGACATGCAAACCCCACAGAAAGGAACCACATGGTGCAGGAATCAAACCCTTTGTGGCAAGAGTGCTAACCACTCTGCCACAGAGGTACTCAACACAAGACTAAAGCATTGAAAAAAATGTTTACTTAAATACAAACATGTTCTGTAATTGCACAACAAAATCTACAGCGACTGCTTCTGCTCTCACCGCTGCGACTGAGGTCAGAATACTTTTACTCAGTAGAAATTACTCCTGCTACTCTGCTCCCCAGTCTGCTACTCCAACTACACATTTACTACTATTTCTATGTACATTACTACCACAACTACTACTGCCGCTATTTTTTTTTTATTTATTTATTTATTTTTTGCTATGTCAAGTTCCAGAAAGTTTATTAAAGTACATGAAGTAAGTGAAAGTAACATGTTTCCTCCCAAATTTTATCAAGTAAAAGTATGTTTTTGTGAATGTACCTTTATAAAATGTATATATTATGTGAGTAAAAGTATCTGGTAACTCCTCCTCGCTCCTCCTCACCTCCTTTAAAATGTTTCGCTGCTACTTTCAGGCCTCATTAAAACTCTGAAACGTCTTTAGAGAATCCGTCATCTCCGAGTCGCTCCAACACAAACTTCTGTTCCACCAGACCGCACTATTTACTCCTGTCACAGTACACACACAGTACTCACAATACACACACACAGTACTCACAATACACACAGGAGCGCAGTACTCGTGTGTACACCTCACACTTTGTACTTCAGTCCGAGCGGCTCTTGGCTCTCGCTCCTCGGCTCTAACGCTGTTTCCAGAAACAAATTAGAGAAGGATAATTTCTCTGCTGAAAGACTGAGTGTGTACGGCAGCTGCGAGGGCCAAAAAACTCTCCACAAACCTTCCAATGCACGCACTACTGCTACTACTACCACCTCTGAAACTACTACTGAGACTACTACTACAACTACTACTACTAATATATATTTTTTTATTTGTATGTATTCCCCCCACACAGAACTGCCACTACTGTTTAGTATATTATTATTTAAAACTCGTAAAATGTTCATAAAAACAGAGTGCAGAGGTTTGTAAATCTCATATAACCACAGTTTAATCCAACAGAACATGAACATTTCAGGGGCTAATACCATTTCATGAAAAATTATTTCTCTTTATAAATTTAACGGCAGCAGCAAATTCCCAAAAAGTTGAGAGAAGAGCAACAAATATTGGAAAATTAGTTTTATTCGATTTCATCAACTTCACAATCTTCACAGTAAATCCTCCGCCTCCTGGTGAGCGAGAGAGTGATTTAGATACTGATTTGACATTTGGGTTATAAAACCAGATGCCCTTCCCATTCCAAACCTGGGTAAATAGAAAGGCTTTTCCTATCTAGTTATCCAGGTTTGGGACTGGCACAGAACTGTATTATTCAAATGAATTAAGCCTTAATTGACTTGAACAGTATTAAAAAAACAGTAATAATAACAGTTACTCGTTGTTACTGAAATAAAAAGCTGCTGTGAAAAGGCCATACTACTACTACTACTACTACTACTACTACTACTACTACTACTACTACTACTACTACTACTACTACATGGTCTCTTACTTATTTAGAGACGTTAAAAATGTTTAAGTGTTTTTTTCTCTCCATAATTTACTTGAATTTTTAATTGTTTAAAGTTTAATGTTACCAGAAAAATCACATTTTGGAGCATACTAATAGAACATATTATATAACCACATATTTTAAAAAATATTTTTGCTGCGTCAAAGCTTCTCAAATCAGTTGGGACAAGGGTAGTAAAAAGTAGAAAAAATATGTCACCACTGTCAATAATCTGCCTCTTATTGTGCAGTGTTTTTTTTTTTTTTTTTCATATTAATGTTTTGATGCCCTTCCTTCTTATTGAAATAATTATAGTAAATGCATAAACACAAAAGATAATGTTAAAAATACAAATATAAAAACTGCTGTAAAAGGCTGTACACCGTGCACAAACACAGTTTTGAAATTTCTTCTCATTTCCAGAAACAAATCAGAGAAGGATAATTTCTCTGCTCAGAGACAAAATACACGCACCACCATTACTACTACTACTACTACTACTACTACTACATTACTATGTACTACTGTTGCTGTCACTACTATTTTGTCTTTTCCTTATTTAGAGACACCACACACTTTTTCTGCCAATGTAAAATAAAATAAAAAAACAGTTTGCAGATCTTATAAAACTGTATTTTAGTCACAACAGAACATATGATGGCTGCAACACATCTCAACTAAAGCTGGGATAAGACAACAAAAGGCTGGGAAAGGGTTTACTGCTGTAAAAGGCTGTTCTTTTATGCACAGTACACACTTTCAACCTTCTCCTCATTTCCTGAAGACAAATTAGAGCTGTAGAATTTTGTGGCTGAAAGACTGGCTCTGTGCGGCGGCAGGTGTTAAAATACCTGCACACACACACACACACACACACACACACACACACACACACACACACACACACACACACACACACATGCAGTAACAGTAGTAGTATTAGTAGTACATGTACATGAATAGCTGTCTGAAAAACCCATCTAAGCCCAGGCCCTGAGCCCTGACTGTGTTTTACTGTGGCTGTAAAACATTTGGCTCTCGCAGGCCTGGAGCTGTAAGAACTGGTGATGACAGGAATATGAGACGCTGTGATGTCTGCACAAATCCATCTGAAATCTGTGAGAGAGGGAGGAGAGGAGGGAGCTGACGGAGTTTAATGTGGATTAATGAGTTTGTACAAGGTTTAATTTGAACTAAAGTGTGAATGATTTTATCTGCCAGAGGATTTTAAAACATATTTTCACTTTTACCTGAGGATTTAACGCTCCCCGTTCCTCTCTAACCCTGTTCTAATGTGCTCTCCTCCTCAGAAACAGACCTGCAGTAGTATTCTGTTTGAGTAATCCTGTATGCTGAGGCGCTGCCCTTCTCCAGAGCTGAAAACGCTCGGTCTCACAGCTCTACGTAGACACATGAAACCAGGAAGTGCTCCTGCGCGTTTCTAAAGCCCAGACACCGTCACCGGACTCGTTCTGATCATTTCAGCCTTAAACCTCCATCACTACCAAGCATCAGCTCACAAATCTATCTGTTAGCATCATGTCGCTAACAGCTGTGCTAAATAGCCATTTCATGCTCTGTCCAGTCCCCAGTGTTGCCAGCAGGGGGCGACAGACTCCTAATCCAAGCGTTCTCTGCAGAGTCACAGTAACAGCTCCCAACAGAAGAGGTTTTCCACAGATACATTATTCAAGTTAGTAAAATAAAGTTCAATTTTGAGATTAAGGTTGTATTTTTATGAGAATAAAGTCTTAGTCAAAAAAGTCATAATTATACGAGAATAGAGTCCAATATACTATACTACTATACTACTATACTATCCTATCCTACACTGCCCTACAAAGGAAAAGTGCAGTATCTGCAGTAACAATGAAACTGAGGAAAATGGCTTTAAAGTTTTGTTGTCCCCCTGAGTTTGTCGCAGGTACATTCATGGCAGTGTATTACTGTAATAGCTTCTCATCCGTTGTATTTTATCAACCACAACCATCACCACTGATTTGACCTTTGACCTCCTAAATCTGGAATTAAAGTACTTTATATGGGGTGTTCTGAAAATCATATTTATTGAGCACTTGACAGTCAAAATAATAAAGTACATCAGTGTGTGTGTTTACAAAGGAAGTGTCAAAGTTTTGTGCCTGAGTTGTGTCCCATTTCAGAGTTTGAACAATATTTGTTTTAACATTTTGCAGTAACTGCAGTAATCTCTCAGTAAAACAAAGGAAAAGTTCAGTAACTGTGTTAGAAATCATCAGTGAGAACTTTCTGAGCTGCAGTTACTGCACTTTACCTTTGCTTTACTGTGAAATCTGTAGTTACTGCAAATTTAACAGGATTTCTCTAAAATGGGACACATTTGAGCCATAAAACATTGTCTCTAAATAAAACAAATGACATGAAGCCTGTTTTCACTCTTAACTCAATTTTGACAAAATATGCAGTTACTGCATTTTACCTTTGTACGGCAGTATACTATACTATACTATACTATACTATACTATACTAAAACAAAAGACTGCAGCAAAGGCAGGCTAACTTCAGTCTCTAAATAGAAAGATCCCGAATGACTCTGAAGACCCTGAAACTCCCTGAAAACCCTGCCAGACCCTGCCAGACCCTGCCAGACCGGGTCAGACCGGGTCAGACCGGGTCAGACCGGGTCAGACCCTGCCAGACCGGGTCAGACCGGGTCAGACCCTGCCAGACCCTGCCAGACCCTGCCAGACCGGGTCAGACCGGGTCAGACCGGGTCAGACCGGGTCAGACCGGGTCAGACCCTGCCAGACCGGGTCAGACCGGGTCAGACCCTGCCAGACCCTGCCAGACCGGGTCAGACCGGGTCAGACCGGGTCAGACCCTGCCAGACCCTGCCAGACCGGGTCAGACCGGGTCAGACCCTGCCAGACCGGGTCAGACCGGGTCAGACCCTGCCAGACCCTGCCAGACCGGGTCAGACCGGGTCAGACCCTGCCAGACCCTGCCAGACCCTGCCAGACCGGGTCAGACCGGGTCAGACCCTGCCAGACCCTGCCAGACCGGGTCAGACCCTGCCAGACCCTGCCAGACCGGGTCAGACCGGGTCAGACCGGGTCAGACCGGGTCAGACCGGGTCAGACCAGGTCAGACCAGGTCCCACAGACACAGTGCCGTCCTGACTCCGGTCTGGAGCTGACTGTAGAGAAGTGAAGTTAGCGACGTTAGCTGTTTACACACAGACCAATTAGAGGCTCCATTAGCCGCTCATGTTTCAGCCTGACAGCTCCGAGACGAGGCCAACACCTCAGGAACTTCAGAGGAGCTGAGGTTTCAGGAAATACTGAAGGCAGCGCAGTGTTGACAGATGAAATGTACCCAATAAAAATAAGAGAGAGGTGAGGGCGCTAAAGCTACAGGGGACAAACACAGAGATGAATGGGAACTAGCTTAGACTTTAGAGTTTTAGCTAAACCTGGAGCAGAAGACAGGAGCTAAAACTGTCCCTGCTCTGGTTTTATACACGGGTCATTCCACAATTGGAGGACATTTAGGCATCAAAAGTTTGGAAAAAATGACTTTTAATTGTTAAATTTTCTATCATGTATTTAAGAAAACAATGTAATAAACTGTCAATTACAATGATTTGTCCAGCTCAAGCATCAGCGCTACACTTTTTATAAGATGTTTCATTTCTTGCGCGCTGTGCTCAGTGCAACCAAAATCAGGAACCTTAAAAAGGATTTATATAGATAAATGTTAAATAAATCCTTTACCAATAAGTAAGAAGGTCACATTTACATTGAATAATCACTTAATTTCAGAAAGGTATTGACCTATTATTATTATTTTTACAAAAATGTTATTGTAACTGGGTTGAAATAACGGTAACAGGGTTGAACACATTACTTTCATGGTAGCATCTCTGCTTTCAGCAGCGCTTGGTGCTGTGCAAGAAATCTGTAGAAATCAATTAAAAATGTAAAATGTTGATTGTAAATACTCTCCATTTAAAAAAAAAAAGGTAATGAGTTCATGTTTAGTAATTAATCTCAGCCAGGTAGTTACTGTACAATTAACATAAACCTGATGGCAACAAATGAATAAAAAATAGCCATTTATGTTTGGAAAATATAATAATATATCACAAACAGCAAATTATATACATTTCATTTTACTGTCAGTGAATTGTTAGTACTTGATTTACTGAAGAAAATGCAACCCTGTTACTCTGATTACAGTAACAGGGTTGAAAGTAACAGGGCTGCAAATCAACACTGTTTTTAACTTTTTTTCAGGAATAGGAGCTAGCTGTGGAAAGTAATGTTACTGTTAATGTTAAGGATAGACTTGGTTAAGAGTTAAAGGTTAAAAGAGAAATTGTATTTAAAACTTATTTTAATAGTTAAATCTACAAAGAAAGTTTGTCATTAAGAAAGGGGGACAAGTGGAAATGCCATTTTAGGGGGTGCTTGAAATCTTTTTACTATTTTGGTTAATTTTTTAAACCACATTTTTCTACAACCTAATTTACATTTTTGGTCAGAACAAGTATAATTTGCAAAATAAGTGCTTGTTTAAGGGTTTGGTGCAGTAAATGTCCTCCAATTCTGGAATGACCCAAAAAGTTTCTGTTTTAGTTTTGATGTGATCGGATAAAACTAAATAATGAGACACTGCTGCTGTTTCCAAACAATAAACAATAAACATGAGTCACAACAAAGTTCATCTGGAAAAGAACAAAGAGAGACACAAGAAACACACATTTCACAAACTAACCCCACACCGAGACTAACAGCTGGACTACAGAATAATATTACTCTAGTACAAATAAAAACTGGGTTGTGGCTTTATTCTCGGCCCACTTCTTTTTACTTTTTATATAAATGATGTGGAGCATGATGAAGAAATGAGAGCTGTCATTTTTATGCTGATGACATGATTATTTATTGTTTTGCATCCGCGTTTGTTGAAGCTGTGGACCAGGTTTATAAATGATGTCTGTAATACTTTTTCTGTGTAAACAAAACAAAGTTGATGCTCTTCTCTAAAAGTCAGAATAAGCTGCTAACCCTTCCACTGATGGATCAGTCACTGATGTTGTTAAATCTTTCAAATACTTAGATGTTTTAATTGATGACTCTGACTTTAAGCCTCATCTGGACGTTCTTGTAAAAAAATTCACCTTAAATCGAGTTTTTGCTTTATAAATAAGTTTTGTTTTTCTTTTTATGCAAGGACTTGTTGCTGCTACATCCTTACCAGTGCTGGACGTTTCATCTATATTTCCAAAAGTATTCGCTCACCTGCCTTTACACACATATTAATCTAATTCATAATCCACAGGGTTTAATATGAATCTATGGCCCGTCCTGTGCAGCTACAACAGCTTCATGTTTTCTGGTTTTCAGTGTTTTTGGGAATTTCTGACCATTCTTCAGACTCTGATGTTGTAGAGAAGCCTGGCTCCAGTCTTGGCTCTGATTCATCCCAGAGGAGTTCTGTCAGGTGGAGGTCAGGACTCTGTGCAGGTTCAGTCCAGTTCTCACTCATCCAGGTCGTTATGGAGCGTGCTCTGTGCTCTGGTGCAGTCAGGTTGGAACAGGAAGGGGCCGTCCCCAAACTGTTCCCACAAACTTTTCCACAAAGCTGCAGCCTCGGTGTTTTATTTTATTCACCTGTGGTCATGGAAGTGACTGGAACAGCTGAGTTCAGTTTTTTGGGAGTGAATACTTTTGGAAATATAGCGTATGCATGCTGGGACCTTCTTGCTGTGAGGAGGCAGTGCTAACCACTCTGCCATCGTGTCATCTCATCACACTAGAGGCTGTAAACTGTGGAGCGAATTTTCTATCTCGTTAAAATCAACACGTCACTAATTTTATTTTAAAAATATTTTAGAGTTTTAAACAGTTTTAACATTTACCGTATTTTCCAGACTATAAGTCACACTTTTTTCCATCGTCTGGCTCGGGGTGTGACGTATACTCAGGTGTGACTTATATATTAAAATATTTCAGGTGTTGTTAGAGGGCGCTCTAGGCTTGTGTCCCAGCATCTGCTGCACCTGTACCACTGACAATTTAAAATGTAAACATTACCACTAACAACTTAGGCTATAAAGACAACTGAGAAAGAGCGGAATAATTGGAAATGGAACTGATGCTGAGTCTGACGACAGCCACGCAGAGGAGGAAGCGGCGCTTCGTCTACCTCCGGAGTTGGCGGAGTTGTTCAGAAGCGACACCGAGGATGAAGAATTTAAAGGATTTAGCGATTAGGAGTGAGATGGTGAGTTTGGTGAACTTGTTATATTATGTTCTTTATGCTATAGTTATGTGAATAACTGTTAATATATTACGTTAACATACGAGACACCTATTCAGTTCGTTGTTTATGCTTCATGTAGCTGAATAACCATCAATGTGTTACGTTAGCATAGCGCACACCTATTCAGCTGTTGTTCTCTATTCTATTATTACTATAACTTGCCTTTCAACATGAAATGTCTGTTCTTGGTGTCGGATTTTGTAAAATAAATTTCCCCCAAAAAATGTGACTTATAGTCCGAAAAATACTGTAACACTTGTTCTGTTCTTTTTATGATGCATGCTTACTGTCTTAACTATAATTTTATGCAGCTGATTATAAAATGGAAGCTTTAAAATAAGCTCTTTTGTGTTTTTTGCCTTTCGCCTGCACTTACACTGCTCTTCTTTATATAGTATACTGTGCATGGTAATGGCAAAATAAATAAATAAAAATAAAATAATAAAAACCTTACCCCTTGATTACAACCTATGTCAACACAGTAAACAAGACTTTTGTATGAATCTTATGAACCACAAACAGCAACAACAACAAAAAACTCTTCCACTCCAGGAATGTTTCACTTTTCAAACTAAAGGGTTTGCATCAGAGTGAAACATCTAACGAGTTCTGAAAAACCTGTTCACTTTCTTGGACCAGTCACAAGGTGTTCCTAATAAAGTGGCCAGCGGGTGTGTGTTAGAAAGTCCTGTGGAGTCCTGTGGAGCAGAAAAGGGTCTAAAGTTAAAGAGGAGGAGAGTTTTTCCCGGAGCACTTGAAGCTGCCGCGTGTAATCAGCTCAGAGACACAAAGGCCTCTCTCTGGAGCCTGTGATAATGTGGCCTGGCCTTGATCCACTTCCAGCAGTTAAAGAAAGCACTCAGGAAGAGAGCCCCCGCCTGTGGACCCTCCCCGGACCCCCTCAGACCCCCTCAGACCCCCTCAGACCCCCTCAGACCCCCCTCAGACCCCCTCCCTCTCCGGCTCTATATAAATGCCTGGCAGTTTTACGCATGGCTGGGAGCAATTTCCCACAATGTGTAAATTAGTCAATCTCCGAGTCAGTAAAGTGGGCTTTGAATTCAGACATTAATGAAGTGTACCATTAGAGCCACATTTGTATTCTTAGGGGCCCGACAGGCTTTTGATCCAGAGAGGGGAGAGGACAGAGGAGGGAGGAGACAAGGAGAAGAGGACAGAGGAGGGAGGGAGGAGAGATGCTGGGGGTTTCTACTCTGAGCTAAGTCCTTCTGCCATTACAAACTGGAAAAGAAAAGTTGAGGCAGACCCAAAGTGATTCTTAAACAGTTTTTTTTAATTTTATTATTTTTAACGGGACCCACATTTGTGAATACACCAAGCACCAAGCTAAAGCCCTTTACACACAGCACGACCGGAGCATCTCAGAAAGTGTTGTCAGGTTTTGACCACGAGGCAAATCTATAATAACCAGTATCAATAATCAGATCACCTTTGTGCCAGTCCCAGCTCAGATAAATGCAGAGGGATTGGTCAGGAAGCTAGTGTTGTAGTCAAGACCAAGACCGGTCCGAGACTTTCAGAGTCCGCTGTGAGACTGAGACCAAGGCAAACCGAGACCAGGTCAAGACCAAGGGTGGTTCAAATACATTAACAATTATTTTTAATACTCTGTAAAAAAAATCTGTAAAATTGATGGTAAAATGCTGGCAGCTGTGGTTACCAGAGTTTTACCATAAAAAAATCTGGTGACAATATAAAACTTTACAATGAAGTACCTTTGTTTTTCCATGCCAGTGCCATAAAACAATATTTTTTACGCAGATCAGGGACACTGAGTCATAGAAAAGACAGAAAAAGTGCTTAGTTTAATGTAAAAGTCACCTTTTTTTCTGACAGTAAAATTCAGCTGCCAATATTTTACCGTAAATGTTACAGATTTTTTTTTTTTTTACAGTGTAATTTAATTCAACAGAATCCACAAAGAAACTGTGCTAAAGTGGAAAACTAGTAACTCCAAAATTATGAAGAATAGCATTTTCTTATAATGTTTGCTAAATCAAATCTCAGAGACTGGCACATCTCAGACTGAGACAAGACCGAGTAAAACTGGATTTAAGACCAAGACTGAGTAAAACTGTAGTCAAGACCGAGATGAGACCAAGACCATAAAATAATGGAGTCTGGCCACAACACCTGCAGGAAGGGCACCAGAGGTTGACTTTGTCACTGGATTTTGAACATCTTCTAAAAGACTAACTATGTCCAGATGCCTTTTTTAAACCTTTTTTTTTTCTTTAATAGTTGAGAACCTCCACAGACAAAAGGAAAAGTACTCCACAAAATGATTACCTGAGTAAAATTAAAAAGTATTTAATGTAATGTTTACTTAAGTAACGAGTTGAAAGTGTTTTTGTAATTGCCAGTGAAAAGAAAAAGTGTCCATTCTTGGTTCGGGACAGAGGACCAGGAGAGTCCCGGGCCAGAGCTGACACTTCAAAGCCCAGTCAGGAGTTAACTTCTGTGGACGGCTTCATTCAGAGAGAGGGGCTTCTCTGGAGGACGGCAGTTTGGTGGTGACAAAGTTCAATTGGCGTTGATCGGTCCAAGGAGGGGAGGGGGGTTCTGTCCGGGACAGGCAGAAGGGAGGGGGGCAGATCAAAGCGGGACCATTGTAGCCGCTCTGCTCCGTGGAAAATCGCTTTTTGTCGTTGGCCTTTTCAAGCCGACTGCTGGCTCCAGTCAAGAGTAAATGGGATTTTTTAGTCCCTTGTGTAGAGCGGAGGGAGGGAAGGGAGGGGAGGGGGGCAGTTCCTTGGCCTGGGGGTAAGGAACTGCCCCGTCCCTCCAGAGCCCCCCTGAGTCCCCCCTCCTGACGACACAAGGCCGTTTATGTTGATGCTGTGGTTCTTTGATCACAGTACACACAGTAATTGTCCCATTACTGTTATTGTAATTACGGAGATGAGCTGAGCCAGTGACTTCAGGCCTGTTTCCGTCAGATCTCACAGTGTCCCATTTACGCTCAACAAACAAACCCTTGTCTCTGAACCTTTCTCTCGCTTCGGTGACTCATAGACTTTCTCTGTTTTTACTTCTGGACGTGACAGACTCTGGCAACAAAACCTGCTTAAACCTGCCATTAACCTTCAGCTTCATTAGGAGTCGTTTTTGTTCAAACACGGGACTGACCGAGGCTTTTGTCACTCGCTGAAATACTTGATAATGAAGTCTAGATCAGTGGTTCTCAACTTGTGGGTGAAGACCCAAAAGTTTGACATGGGGAGGTTTATTTTATTTGAAGCCTAAACTTTGATGACCTGAAATGGTCAAACAGATTTAAAACAGATTTAAAACACATGTGGCATAGAGGTTGGGGTGAAATAATGTAATGAAACATACCCATGCTTCTGTACAAGGCAGGTTGCTATCAAAGTAAAGACGTACAATGAGGCAAGAAAATTGGTTTATTTTCTTTTTCTTTTGCCAAATCGTCCTTTTGTAGATTATTCTGGTACTTCAGGCATCCACTGAGCAGAGTCTGACCCTGCTCCTACTTTTTTACTCTGATTTTACTCTGATTTTTTGAGAACTGCTCAGACCACTTTTGTTTCAGGCTACAGCAGAGCAGAGAGCAGAATTACTGAGACCACAGCGCTGTGAGACGTTCAGGTGTTCATGGCGTTAAGACTTTGTTAGCCTGGTCCATCAGCCACTCCAACTTTCATTTCTAAAGCAGGACAGGCTGGTTCCTCACTCGGAGCAAAGCGTTTCTCTCCGGTGAGCTCGTGAGTGAATGTAATAACTCTCTCTGATTAACAGGCGTTTAGGTCTTTCCTTGGTCTCCTGTTGGTTCTGCTGAAGTCCTCGTTGGGATTTTTGTCTTGGTCCTGTTTCCATTTTAACAACAGTAAAGTCCCTCTGACGTCCCACGTAACCACCACATTCAAACAAACCCACTTTCTGCTGCTGTTCACAAATAAGGACAGAGCTGCTCAGGATACACAGGATTAGGGCTGCACGATATGGGCATAACATGCGATATTCAATAATTATGTTAAATATTGCGATAACAATATTATTGCAATATTTTAAAATAGGGCCTACTATTCAGACATAGTTAAATTCACGTAAAACAGATCTAGACCTAGTTTAGTTCTGGATTCACTTAAAACAAAACTGTAAAGCCCTGTATTTACAAATCAAAACAGTGTCAAAATCTCAACTTAACACAGACTAAATCAGGACTAAAACAAGGCTAAATTGTGACAAAATCTAGGAAATTACCACTAAAACTGGGCTTTTTAAACATTTTTATTTAGTCACAACACATGTTCTTTTAGGGCTCTGGTGGGAAAATGATTGACAGCATAAATCTCTGTCAGATGGAAAACTATAGCACTTTTGCAATATATTTAGATTCTTGTGATACGATATTATGTTTGCTGATATTGCGATAACGATAATTTTTCGAATATATTGTGCAGCCCTACACAGGATTCTGAACTTTTATGGTAAAACCGGCAAACCGCCATGTTTGTTTGGGTCAGAGGTGCACTACTTACGTCCCGCCCTTAGTTTCTCTGATTGGTTGCGTGAGTTCTTCTCTAAACACTGTTCTAATGTTGTTCTGTCAGTGTAAACCTGCAGCAGTAAACTGGATTATCCAGGCGCTACACTCCAGAGAAATTCTAATGACCGTTCCCAATCACAGTCCTGGGTTTACAGCAGTTTAAAACTCTTTATTATATATATTATAATCGGAGTGGGGCAGTAATTCGGTTTTCTCTACTGCAGGTAAACGACTGGGTCAGGTCTGCACATGTTTGATGGATTATTATATTCTGACTGCGCAAAAAGCTTTTCTCTTTAATAAAAATGAAAGAGTGATTAGTTTTCAGAAAATATATACAACACACAAAACCCTGGACACAATAGTTCCTCTGTAGCTCACACCTGTGGTCAGAGCGAGCTGTTAGCGTTAGCCGCGGTCTTTAAAGTGTTTCTCTGTATATTTGAGCTGTCCCTGCGTCAGACCTGGACCAGGACTTGGACTGGGACCAGGACTATAGGTCCAGGGACCACGACCAGCTGATTGACTGAACCAGGTCTGGGCCAGTTTTTCCCAGAGCGCTGAACTCAAAGTGTTATTCTTTTAAAAGCCCCATTTAAGAACCGCGCTCGGTGTAATTGCAGTGAAAAAGCCGAAGCTCGCGCCAAAGCAAACACTCAGAGGGAATGTGAAATATTACAAACACACTCACCGAGAGCGGAGTGAGCGACAGGAGCGGCCACAGAGGGGAAAATAAAAGGTTTATAATGGAGACAAATGAACAGGTCGCCTTTGATCAGCCTCCAGCTCCAAGAAGTACTTTTTACTGCAAGTGTAAAGTAACTGTAGTAACGTACTTAAGAAGGTTTAAGAAGGAACTTTCTGTCCTTTACTTAAATATCTCAGGGTCAAAGTTTAGAGAAAATATATGATTTCTTTTCTCAAGTAGTTTTTTTTAAGTTACAAAATTTGTAAAAATATGCGTTGATGTAAAACAAACACGGTATGAATAAATGTATGGTACCACAGCTGCCAGTTTTACCGTAAAGGTAAAGCTTTTACACTAAATTATTGTTTAAACTTCAAATTGTTCAAATTGGTGAGAGATCATAGGTAGGGTGACTAGATTTCTAGACCCAAAAACTGTGACACATAATTTATTTATTTATTTATTTATTTATTTATTTATTTTTTCAAACTTATGGTGCATTTGAACTTAGAAAGCAGCACAACACTTCTGAAATCCATATAATTGTCTGTCGTGTAACTTAAAAAACACAAAGCTAGGGCCAGGTTAGATTAAAAAAAGGTAAATAAATTGAGACAAAAGTCTTTAGACAAATATGTTTCTAGCTTCCTATAATTTTCTGTTGGTTAAAATGGGAACATGGGGATTGGAGCTTGCAAGGAACTGGGACTGTCCCATTAAAGTAAACACTAGTGACATGACACGCTCATGAGTCAGGTCAACATGGCAGAAATAAGCTGCAGTGACAGGTTTTTCTTTTTCTTTTTTAGTTAAAAGTACTTTACATTTCAGATTCTCTTTAAAAACACCATTCACTTCAAAACGTAAAGCTTTGACTGTGAGTTTTTCTTTAATAAGTAAAGAATATGGTCCATGGTCAAGGGCTTCTCCTGAACGTAAAACTACCAGTGACAGTGAAACAGTCAAAAACTTTTACATATTTTGAGTTCTTCCACCTTTGGTTTCTTGAAGTTAAAATAGAAATCCCAACTCCCCCTCCCAGGGTCCGCCTGCCCAGCCCCAGCCGTCTTCTGTGCTCGGAGCGGTTACTGCAGTTTACGGTCATGAGTACTTCTTTTATGTGCGACACAGTATTTTTCTGTACTGTCAAATAAAAGTAATGATTATTGTAGTACTTTCCAGCAGACGGTGTGTACTCTGGCTCAGTTCTGTCGCTGCCTCTCACTCACTCTGAACCTGAAAAACCCAAAAATCCCCCGACACCAATTAGACCAGAACCGGAAATCTCAGACCAAACATGACATTTACAGGCTGGAGGCTTTTAAAAGGCATCCCCCCTCCCATTACACACACACACACACACAAACACACACACACACACCTCCTGGAGCTAGGCTTAGCTTTGAGGCTCTGCACTCACCAATACTGCACTGGAATCAGTTTATTAAAGAAGTAAAATGTATGACAAAGTTTAAAAGTAACTACATTTACTTAAAGTCTCTATATTCTGCTTTTATTCATATTCTTAACTCAGTCTTGGTCTCCTCTAGAACAGCAGAGTTTTACAGCCTTTAAAAACATTATGGGACTAAAAGAGAATGTTTTTAATAAGTACTCTAGTGGTGAAGACAGGTGAAGAGACCAGCAGAGGGCAGCAGAGGGCAGAGCATAATCAAAGAAAAAGAGAACTTCACTTCCTTAAACTTTGTGTCTGATCCTGAAACAGAGCTTTTCTTTTTTGGATAAATGACTGAGAGCAGATGGATGTAGAGGGCTGGTTGTTGATTGGTCAGTACTTCCTGGAGTGGGCGGGGCTTTGTGGTGGAAGCAAGCATTCTGAGGCCTCAGAAACTCAGCGCCAGAGAATACAGGGTTATTCAAACAGAATACAGCTCTAGGTCTGTTTCTGATGAGGAACATTAGAACATGGAGACAGAGAGGAGGACGTTTGGAGAAGACAGAGACATTGTAGTCTCTAGAAGTAACTATTTTCTTTCTGAGCACGTCTTCTAAAACAATTTATTTACAGCATATAAAAAAAACAGCAGCAAGGTTGGGCAGAGAAAAATAAAAAACAGATCAGAACACTTTTATTTTACTTTTATTCAAGTAAGTAATTTTAGTATGTACTGTATGTCTCGCCTGACCATCATCAGAAAAAGCCAGTCCACCGTCTCCTCATGGGCCCCTGTTTAGCACAAAAAGTGTCTGCAGACACAGCGGGGCCACTCAGACCGACCACCGAGAGCTGGTATGTTCAGCACATGAGTGAGACTTCGTAGTTATCTATAACAACAGGCGGCGCTAGTCACTTAGCTCTGCAGATAATGGGCTTCTGTAAATAAACCTCCAGTATTTCTCAGTGAATAATAATCAGACGCTGCATTAAACTCGTCTGATCACAGTAATGATGAAAAAGGGAATGGATTATTGCAGCTGTTGGCCTCAGAGAAAGATTATATTTTCATCTTCACAAGGCTAAAGCTAAGGTAAGCTAACTGCAGCACATTAGCGTCACGTAATGAATGAGTTCCTTATATTTTAATGTCAATATGGAGCTGCGTGACAGATTGTGACTGACGCCTGACGCAGATTGAACATGTTCCTTTGGCCACATTTAGGTCCAATTGTTGCCCACTTTTTCTGATGTGAGGACACACCAAACAGACTCATGTCGCAAACGGTCTGCCAGACGGACGATTATTGACCTGGCGTGTCCCATGGTCGCAGGGTTAGGCTCCAGTCACCTATGTCCCCTTTGGTAAATAAGCAGAAAAAATGAATAAATTATTAAAGCAGAACTAACATTTTTTACCTTACATAAACAGTTTTGGAGTCTGTGTGATAGCTAAATGAGTTGTTGTGGGGTGAATGAAGCGTCCTGCAGCGCCCCCTGGTGTCTCTGAGCTGAAAGTGACACTTGCAAGTGTAAGTGTCGCTGACCCGGTGTCACAGAAGTCTTGCGAGAAAGCAACACATCATGGTTAGCAAAACAACAAGCTAGCAATGGCTTTATTTTTCAATTTTCATCATTTCAGGGTGGCAGAAAAAAAATTGTAGAGAAGAAAACGAAAGTAAAGACGAGCAAAAGGATCACACAGGAATCAACTGAGCTGTGAGTGTTTACGATAGTGCGTTATTCCAAACTGTAGGGGGAGCTCTGTAGAGAAAAATGATGCAAAATAGCAAAGAAACGACTTCTGCTTTAAAGTCTGTAAATGGTTACCTCACAACCATAAGGTCCTGGGGTTGAAGTAGTTGTGTGTACAGTGTAGTAGAGGCAGCAGACTCTTCTGCTTAAGTCATATTATTTTTTGTTACAGCACTTTCCTTGAGTATAGATCAGATATAAGGCTTAACATTTATAGTTTAATCACAGCAGATGTTTTGATCCGGCAGCAGCAGACTGTTTACTCAGACTGGTTTTCTCTCAGACGTGTGGCAGAGCTGTGGACCAGACCAGAGGACCCGCTGAGACTCCAGCTCTCTAACGACAGACTGATTAGTGAACGTTTCCTTCCGCCGGAAACCCCTCTGCAGCTCCTCCCATCACGTCTGCTTTGAGCTTTGAGCTTTAGGACAATTAACAAAAACTCACAAGCAATTAAAAGGTTTTTAGTGTTTTCCTGATCTCTGTCTGCGCTTGTACTGTCACGGTCGAGAGGACGGAGATAAAACGGACCATTAAGCTCCTGCTCTGGGGACGTCCTGGGTCAGGAGCCACCAAGGGTCAGGCACACTTCCGATCAGTCAACATGAAGGCTTTGAAGAGGCCTCACTGTGTTTTATTATAATGTATTTATAATAAGTTCAAATGTGCCTCCAGGAAATAGAAGAGCTCTGGGGACCTCGCTGCTTTTTGAAGATGACATTGTTCATTTAGCAGCGTCGGACCAGGAACTCCGGCTTGTGCTGGGATGGTTTGAGTGTAAAAGTGAGTCTAAGGCCAAGGCTGGGGGAGAGTTTTTGTCCTAAAGGGAGGAGCTCTGATGTCTTTGGTTTACAGCGATAGAAGAAAGGAGGGAGGGCCACAGGTGGACTGCTGTAGCTCTGAATGGAGATTGTGCTTCTCTAGACCCCTCTCAGTCACTCAGGCAGTGGTGAGCTACCTCTGTAGCCACTCCCTTCTGAGCTGTTGCCCAGGTATTTTCCTGTAGGAGCTGGGGGAAGTGTCTGGGGAGGGGGAGGAGCTGGGAGTTCGAGACAAAGTGGACGAAGATTGACATAAATACAGTGGTCATTCTGTCAGTCTGGTTCCACTCTGGTCTGGTTCCACTCTGGTCTGGTTCTGGTCTTGGTCTGGTTCCAGTCTGGTGTAGTTCTGGTCTTGGTCTGGTTCTGGTTTGGTGTTGGGTTCTGAGTGCAGGTCTTTCTCAGAGGAACTGGTTTAAAGGCGTTTCTCTGGAGAGTCATGGGTCTCTGTGGTTTTGATGCAGACTCATGATTATGCTCTGGGTTTATGGGTCTGATCTGGTTCCACCTAAAGTCTAAAATTCAGGAGACGGAAGTCATTAACTGCTCACTTCTACGACACTACTACTCCTACTACTCCTACTACTACTACTACTACTACTATTCCTGCAGTAACTAAATTACAGGAAGAACTGCTCTGCATGGGTCACCAACTCTTAAGAGAAGGGAAACAGAGCCTTAGCCTTACATCCATAAATACTGACGATCGATCAGGATGAAACTGTCCTAAAAGTTTAGTAATGAGCGACTGAATGGGCAGCAGTAGCTCAGAAGGCTGATGGTTCAATCCCCACCCCGAATTTTAAGTCTGTGAGAAAAAATATTGAAAACTGGCTCAGCAGCGACCCCCGGAAGTGGGAAAATACATTATGCCTTTGGGAGCAGATCACAAATTTTTTTCAACGTAGAAAAATGAAAGTTGGCAGAAACATAGCTCATTTCAGGACAAGTAAAAAATTATATTATGGCCCCACCCTAAACCCAGCAGGAAGTCGGCCATATTGGGTGGACCCTGGGACCTACAAAATCATACCCCTCGTACTGAAAGTATAACAGCCTCCAGTTTTCATCCAAAAGACTCCAAACTCACCTAGACACAAGTGTGGTCAAAAGTTATCATTATAAAATCTTGGGCGTGCCTGTGGTGAGTGGTGAGTTTGTGCATGATTGTGATCTGAACACAACAATGACCCCTCCCCCTGCAAACTGGGACTGAGATCCTGAGACACTTCCTTGATAAAGCTGGAGAGATGCAGTGAGAAGCTCGAGGTGCAGTCCTCTCACTGCTGCCTGTCCATTCACAGCCGTGCCCAGACTCTCCCACTCTCTCCCAGTTCCTCCTTTGGTACCCCCTGGCCCCTCCTGGTCTCTCCTGGTCCCTCCTGGTCTCTCCTGGTCCCTCCTGGTCCCTCCTGGTCTCTCCTGGTCCCTCCTGGTTCCTCCTGGTCTTCCCTTTAGTCTCGGTTGATGGTTGAATAATGAGCAGAGTTTAGGGCTGATCTGTTTGAACTTTACAAATCTTTCCCCAGCTCCGGCTCTGACTCTGAGGTCCAGACTCCGGCTCTGGCTCTGAGGTCCAGACTCCGGCTCTGGCTCTGAGGTCCAGACTCCGGCTCTGGCTCTGAGGTCCAGACTCCGGCTCTGGCTCTGAGGTCCAGACTCCAGATCTGACTCTGAGGTCCAGACTCCGGCTCTGGCTCTGAGGTCCAGACTCCGGCTCTGGCTCTGAGGTCCAGACTCCGGCTCTGGCTCTGAGGTCCAGACTCCGGCTCTGGCTCTGAGGTCCAGACTCCGGCTCTGACTCTGAGGTCCAGACTCCGGCTCTGGCTCTGAGGTCCAGACTCCGGCTCTGGCTCTGAGGTCCAGACTCCGGCTCTGGCTCTGAGGTCCAGACTCCGGCTCTGGCTCTGAGGTCCAGACTCCGGCTCTGGCTCTGAGGTCCAGACTCCGGCTCTGGCTCTGAGGTCCAGACTCCGGCTCTGGCTCTGAGGTCCAGACTCCAGCTCTGGCTCTGAGGTCCAGACTCCGGCTCTGGCTCTGAGGTCCAGACTCCAGATTTGACTCTGAGGTCCAGACTCCAGATCTGACTCTGAGGTCCAGACTCCGGCTCTGGCTCTGAGGTCCAGACTCCGGCTCTGGCTCTGAGGTCCAGACTCCGGCTCTGGCTCTGAGGTCCAGACTCCGGCTCTGGCTCTGAGGTCCAGACTCCGGCTCTGGCTCTGAGGTCCAGACTCCAGATTTGACTCTGAGGTCCAGACTCCGGCTCTGGCTCTGAGGTCCAGACTCCAGCTCTGGCTCTGAGGTCCAGACTCCGGCTCTGGCTCTGAGGTCCAGACTCCAGATTTGACTCTGAGGTCCAGACTCCGGCTCTGGCTCTGAGGTCCAGACTCCGGCTCTGGCTCTGAGGTCCAGACTCCGGCTCTGGCTCTGAGGTCCAGACTCTGGCTCTGAGGTCCAGACTCCGGCTCTGGTTCTGAGGTCCAGACTCCAGATCTGACTCTGAAGTCTAAAGCCGGGCTCTGGGTTTGGGGTCTGTCTCAGAGGGAGGGGCAGATTTTAATGTATTAAAAAAGAAAAACATGAGGAGAACAAACAAACAGAGAGAGTGAAGAGGAGGAGGAACAACTTCCTGTGAGAGATGAGAACTCTCTCTTCTGTTTCTCGTCTGTCTCTCGTCTCTGATTCATCAAAGTTCATCAAAGTCTCACAGAATAAATCAGAACATCAGAATTTTTATTCTACAGATGAACTGCAGGAGGGAGAGTTTAAGGAGAAATCATTTGGACTCTGTTGTTTTTATATTGGGTCATTGTTGAGTAAAATCAAACTCAATGGGACGTCCTGTTTCATAATTACACTACACTGAATCTTTCAATAACAACATTCATTCATTTGTTGCCACTTATTCCTGTTACAGATGGCAGAGGCCTAGAGGCTCTGATTCACATTTACACGACAACTTTGAGGTGTAAGGAAACTGTAGTACCTGTGTTTGTCCAGCAAGCCGTGCTGTGGGCCCCACAAATGCTCTGCACCACACAGAGCGTAAACAGCAGAGGAAGTGATAGCTTCGTCTGTAACTTTCCAACTACTTTAGGATCTGTTGTTTTCTGGAGCCATTCTCATAAAGTTTCTCATCAAAGTAACTTACACAGATACACTGACAGTTACTGAGTGAATATGAACGTGTGAGGTATAACCCCCACTTTACACCAAAGCAGCAGCAGCGTCACGTCAGACGCGAGTGAGCTGCTTTCTGTTTTAATCAATCTGACCGTTCACACTGGGGACGTCTTACAAACGACTCGGCACGACGCTACGCTCAAATTCGGTTGGAGTTCTATTTTTCAGGCGTCTACGCAGTGTTGTATGTGATTTTAACATGATCAAGTATATAATGAAATGTGAAGAAATGTATCTGAACTAATCATGTGACCAGGATCTGACCCAGAACTCAAGACGCCACAACAAGTGCAAGGGAACAATCTGTGAGTCTGGAAATGTGGCCTTCATGGGAGCAGAAATGATAACAACCCCTCCTTTACAACTCGCACTGCTTTGCTTGAGAACTGGTTCAGATCCTGGACTATGCCCATATCTGGAGTGGGTGCTATGAAGTTGAGCCTGGGATATATTCAGTGTGATAGGGACGGTCGTTGTTGGATGCCCAGCGTAAGCCCTGAGTAAGACGTAGGCGGCAGGGACAGATCCAACCCAGAGCTCTGTAATTTGGCTTATGCTAATAAAAAGACAAAAAGCTAAAAGAAACTGATTGGAGTCTTTATTGATTGAGTCTTTAGCGATCTGCAGAGCTACAGCCAAGGAAACACAGGAAACAGGCTCCAAGTGTCAAAATAAACTTCTGCTGGACATTCAAAATAAAGGCTCACTGAAAACAGCGGTAATGTAAACACTGCACACCGAGAAGTTGATTCTTGAGGAGGAGAAATGTAACGGAATTTGCAAAGCCAAGCAGCCGTTTTACAAGGACGACATGCAGAAGTTAAGCTACAGAGCTCTGTAAAGACAATTTTCTGTTCAGACAGAGAGTCGTCTGTAAAACTCAGGGGGGAGCCGCTCAGCAGCGTTACAGCAGCAGCTCTGACGCACTCGCTGTGAACTGACGCTGCGTAAAACGACTGCTGCTGCGACGCTCTCCAGACGATTTCTGTGACTTCAGGGTAAAAGTCTTGTATTTTGTGCTCGTGGGTCAGCTGACATACGCCGGGCTGACAGCCAATCACAGTTCAGAATGGGGCTGTTACATCATCGTTTTCAGTGCGTACGGTGTTTCCACAGAGCAGAGCGGCTCCAAGCGGCTCCTGCTGTGAGACCAAAACACCTCCAGAGTTTTCACACCTTTGTGGATTCAGCAGACAACCATTCACCCTCTCATTCATTCACTGTGGGACAGGTAGAGTCTCCAGTTCACCTGTACATGTGTTTGGACAGAGGTGCAAGGAGAAGGAGCAATAATTCCTAAATATAAAAAATTGAAAAACAGAAAAAAAGAAATAAAATGCTATGCTATTGAGATTTAATATTGATTCGTTTACCTTCTTCTTCTGATAATTCCTGTTTGTTTGTGAGAAGCCAGTTAGTCTCAGGAGTGATTAAATATTCATCACCTGTGTGGGTGATATAATTATGAACTATACAGTGCAGGGAACATGTACTCATGTAAATGTTACTTTAAAATAATTTTAAGTAGAAGTAAAAGATAAATGACTTAATCTCTCAATAAAAATCTAAGGAGTGTTTTGTTTCTAAGTTTCTGACCAAACTGAGATGATTCCATGGTGGAAAAGCTCAGTCAGGACCTGATTGTCTCTGGCTCTGTCTGCCTGTTGTCGGTTAATCAGCCGTTTACAAGAGACTGAGTGGAACTAATGCATTAAAGTGAAACTGTTCTAACGTCTGTGTCCTTCTGGAAAAAACACACTCCACAGAATATTCAGGATCAAAATGGAAAAGCTCGTCAGTGTAATCAGAATATGTTAGGTTTCTGTGTAGTGTGTCAGATCTGACTGCAACACAAACCTACAAATACAAATAAAGAAACCTTGGATCTAAACCTGCCCCTCCTACTTTCTTTCCTAAATTATCCTCAGCCTCATAACTTGTCTCTGATGAACGGTGTTTAGTTCTTTCCTTCATAACCTGTTGGTTCTGCTGAAGTCCTCGTTGTTGTTCAGTCCTCTGTGGGATTTTTGTCTTGGTCCTGTTTCCATTTTAACAACAGTAAAGTCCCTCTGACGTCCCACGTAACCTCCACATTCAAACAAACCCACTTTTTCTTTCACAAGTCTTTGTACAACTGGCTTCTGCTGCTGTCCCCGCTCAGACGACTAATACTACACGAGCTACTGCTATGACATCTACTACACCAAACACTATTATTACCACTACTACTACTACCATGTACCTGTATTTATTGTTTTTATTTTATATGATGCTTGATATCCTTTTAGATGTATTTTATCTCTGCACTGCCCTTTGCACTGCACTTTGGTCAACTGAGGTTGTTCCTACATGTGCTCTATGAACTTCTACTACTACTACTACTACTACTACTACTGCTGCTACTACTACTGTTACTCTACGACTAAACTGTAAAAAACTCATTTGGAGATTTTATGACGATTTGAGTCAAAGTAACATTTCCCCCTAAAATCTGCTCTAGAAGTGAAATAAATGTTCTTTAAAAAGTACTTCAAGTGGTAAATGACCTGAGTGAAAGTATTCGTGTCTGCAGAGGCTGCACAGAGCTCAGAGTAAATCTGACTCTGGTTCAGAGACTGGGGCAGCGTCAGGGGAGCTGTGACCGTGACCCAGTACTAACGTGTACTAATGAAGGATAATGAAGTATTTTGGATTTCATTCTGAGTTTACTGCATGCTTTATTTACTACAGAGCCAAACCTGTGGGCACCCATAATGCACTGGGGTATATTTTGTGTAATCACTTAAGCAGGTTTTCTGAAACTTGTAGCCAGTGTGGCAGAACTTTACACACAAACTTCACAAACTCTAATGTCTAAATATGAAACACAGTACAGACAACAGTACACTGTGAAATCTAAAACTCTTTTTACATTTGTCCTCCTGAGTTGCGCCAGTGCCAGGAAACTTTTGTCCAAGTTGTTCTTTTGAGTGTTTGAGATCAGAGCAGATCTGGATCCAGACCTGGTTCAGACTCAGTCCGGAGCAGGGATCTCTTCTGTAGATCCTCTGTTTGTACTGACCCTGAGTTTACACCAGAAGCAGATCGATTTGCTCGCGTCTTTTTAAAAGCGTCAGTTTACACCGAGGGCTCCGCTGAGTCTGACGTCTCCACCTTCTGCAGACGACTCAGCGTTGAAACACAAAGCTGTGACCTCTGAGCCGCAGGCTTCTTCATGTTGTCTGTAAAACGGCTGTCGCGAATTACATGGCGGAGTTTCAGGTTTTGTAAAACTTGTGTTGTGATAAAAGTGTGTGAGGATGAGGATGTTTAGAGTTGTGCTTATCTCAGTTATTGATGAGTTTTTGAGTTTGTGCTTTTATTTTGACTTTAGAGGCTCAGGGATTACAAAAAACTGTAAATGGAAGTAGCTTTTTTTTTTTCTTTTTTTTTTACAAATGTCCTTCTTACATGTCAGGAAGTACTGAGCATTACACTGATGCTGGTGTAATCTGAAGGCAGGCAGGTACTTCACATGTCGTCCTGGTTTAGTCCATGTTTGTTCTTGAGCTGAGAGACCGGGATTAGTCGTGGTTTTGGTTCATTTAACGATGATCGTTATTTGGGGCTATTATTTTTGGACATTGTACCTGGCGCAGTGGTGGCTCTAGATCGCTTTTACTGTGGGCAAAGCTGGGGCCACTGGCCACCGCCTAGAAGTTGGTGCAAAGTTTAAGATCTCTGAACTTTCTCTGCTGCTGTTGGCTTCTGAAGAAATTTTGTTTAGTTCCCCTGCCTCTATCTCTGAAGTTTGTCTCCTGCTCCTGTCTGTGACTCCGAGCCTCTGTCTCCTGCTCCTGTCTGTGACTCCGAGCCTCTGTCTCCTGCTCCTGTCTGTGACTCCGAGCCTCTGTCTCCTGCTCCTGTCTGTGACTCCGAGCCGCTGTTGGAGGCAGATTGGTCCTGACGTCACAGTTTGATGAAGTGTATTGTGTTTCTTTGGGACTGCTCTGGTTAGTGTTGGAGCATGAGCTGCTGTGTGTGTGTGTGTGTGTGTGTGTGTGTGTGTGTGTGTGTGTGTGTGTGTGTGTGTGTGTACTGTCAGTATTTCAGCAGCAGCTCCTGAATTCTCCAAACACTCAACCTCAGCCTCAGCAGTAAAATCTCTTTATAAAGCAGATAAGAGCAGACACAGATGATAACACGCAGCACATGGGGCACTAGCAGAGAGAAAAAAACTCCTCAAGTAAAAGTACTATTACTTTAAAATGCAATTACTGCTGTTGTTACTTCTGCTAATACTTTGGCATCAAACCCAGGACCTTCTGGTAGTGAGGTGAGTACTCGCGTTACCACAGCGGTAAAAAGAACTACTCCCTCAAATGTGTACAAATACTTACACAAGTCTCTCTGTTCCCCTAAACGAACCACATCCAGCTCGCCAGAGCTTTTCATCCGGCCCCCAGAACATCCCCATGAACTCAGAGTCCAACTAAGAGTGTTTCCAAGTAGTTCGGGCTCTTACTCTGGAGTTCATAAAAATGTTTTGCTCATTTTTCTGGAACATAACATTGTAGAACGAAAAATTCAATTCATTTGTAGCTCTTCTCAAGCTCTACCTGCACAGCCTGTTTGATTGAGGCTGCCTCGATGCCTTGCCTTTATCAGAGCATCTGGGCCATACAGTGTCTGCCGAGAAAACTGTAAAATGTAAAAATGTAGCTGAAGAGCCCTGCTGTAGACACAGATGTTCATGTAACTTCAATGCTTTTTCAAGGCAACATATAATCTTGTGATGTTCCAGACCTTCGCTCGAGAAAGTTTTCACAAACTGGACCTCAGTGAATTTTAATGGATTGACCCCTGCCCTAAACCTTGGGTCGTGGGAGTGTTCCATGTCTGAGCCAGGTACAGCGAGATCCTGGTGCTGTCCTCTCAGAGATGTCGTCGACTCATTTCTTTTTCTGTCATCTTCATCCTCCCTGAGCAGTTCCCCACAAACACAATTCCCTGAGCAAAAATAACTGGTTACTCTGCGGTGACATCTGCAACTTTTCCTTTACTTTTAAACAAGACAAAATTCTAAGTAATCTCAGTGTATTAACACTCTCTCTATATATTTTTACACATTTTTAGTTATTTTATTTAACCAGGCAATCCATTGAGAACCAATTCTCATTTATGACGACCTGGCAAAGAGGCAGCTTGAGAAAAAGGCAGTACAGGAAAATACAATATCATACAAAAAATACATGTACAGTATATTAGTGTCACATAAGTGTCTGGAAGCATGTGCACTGAATGAACTGAGTTTCTGTGATTGTTGCAGCTGATTCCTGTCACTTACTGGAAGGAGAAGCGACCGAAGGAAGTGCAGGCTTCAGGGATGAGCGAAGGCTTGAGCGCAATGTGTTCCTAGAGTTATGGATAAGGAGGAATGATCGGAGACATGCCGGAGTTTTACCAACCTGGGTTTTCTGCAGGAGTGGAGTCAGGGCCAGGGACTGAAGGTTACAGACCGCAGACAAAATGGATCCCACTCTGCCATCTGTTTTAACATCCAATTTGTGAAGGAAGAGTTTTGAATCCTGACCTATAAACAACATGACTGTAATCTAAAATTGGTCAAACTCTTATACTAAGTTAGTGCAGATCTGTTACGGTAGAGGAAACTTATTCTGGATGTGACTTTGAGCAGAATGTTGACGTGAGCTGTCTAACCCAGGGGTCGCCAACCTTTTCTCCCTTGAGAGCTACTTTTACAAATCAAAAATGGCAGAGAGCTGCTTATGTTTTGTAACATTTATTTTCGTTACAGGAGCCTGTCTCAGTAACAATGGGCCTAAAGGGAAGTGCACACTGGGCAGAGCTGACACTTTCAACCCAAAGAAAAATGTATTTTGTTTATCTTGATATTCACCTGAACATTTACAAAACATTGGTGTCCACAACTCACATTTTCAACTAAAATATATATATTTAGTTCACTCCATGTACATTTTGTGTTTCTGTGTGCAGTGAACGCAAACTCTAGTCTCCTAATCTGAAAATACTGTGGTCACTACTCACCCATCAAGCAACTGTTTGACCACTACTTGACAAATAATAACCCAATACTTTTGTACACAAAGGGCCGGGCACTTTTGAATTTGATTGAAAACATTTACATCTTGTTTTGTTAAATGAGTGATGAATCAAATTTAACAAAACAAGTTTATGTAGGAATCATAAAGCTTTTGGGGAGCGACTGGTAGCTCCCGAGCTGCAGGCTGGAGACTCCTGCTCTAACCAGATACTGAGATATTTGAGTAAACTGTTAAAGGATGTTGAGTTTGTGGCAGGTTTTTACTGAAGAGCATTAATTTTGTTTGGATTTATTTTTTTTGTACTTAGAGTAGATGAAGATTGGAACAACTTTCTCTGTTTATCCGCGCTTTGTGGAGTAATCAAACTCCTGATCATCTGCATCACTAATAGAGTAATGTACAGTGATATTGTCAGTAGTTGGACATGGGCCCACTCTCTCAGGGGCCCCTCTTTGGCTCCTGGCCCCAGATCTGCAGCACTGAACCTCTGCAGTAACAACATTATTCACCAAACACATTTAACATCATTTATTTAATACTTTCTTCCATAAATCTTTGTCTAACCCTGACGCAGAACAGCTGTTTCTGAGCCAGACTTTTCAAACACACACACAAGGATCTCCCTGAACCAGAGCCAGGACCAGGACCAGAACCAGGACCAGGACTAGGACCTGGGACTCCAGATGAAAGCTGCAGTGAAAGTGATACTCAACAAAACATTCAAATAATATTTACAAAGAGAGAAACCTGTATTCATGAGGAAAGTACTGCAGTAGAAATACCAGAGCAGTACATTTGCATTTTAAAACCCTCCGCAGGAATGTCTCCTGTTCTTCTGTTCTGTGGTTCTGTGATTATTCGAGGAACAGCTGATTTCTGAGCGAGTGCTGGGCCCAGAGTTTGTTCAGGACGGCCCACATCAGAGACGAGGAGGCCAAGGTCAGGAGTATCGCAGTACTGTGGTTAGAGGTACTTTCTCACTCAAGAGACGTGTACATTTTACCCACTTACTACAAAAACAAGAGGTCACGCAATAATGCAAAAGAGAGGGCTCAGGGCCAAGGAATTTTACAAGCAACAGAGGTAACAGTAGTAGTAGCATAGTAGTAAATGTACTTGGACCTCAGACTGTACTTAAAGCTCCCTTTCCTTATGTTCTAATGTGGTCTGCAGTAGTATTCTGTTTGAGTAATCCTGTACGCTGAGGCGCTGCCCTTCTCCAGAGCTGAAAACGCTCGGTCTCACAGCTCTACATAGACACATGAAACCAGGAAGTGCTCCTGCGCGTTTCTAAAGCCCAGACACCGTCACCAGACTCGCTCTGATCATTTCAGCCTTAAACCTCCGTCACTACCAAGCATCAGCTCAGAAATCTATCTGTTAGCATCATGTCGCTAACAGCCGCTCACATTCATTGATTGTCATTTTTTAGCTGCTCATTTATCTATCGCTTTGTTTTTCATATTTGTTTTTGTCATTTTTGCGGTTTGTTTGTGTTTTTTTAGCAGTTTATGTTGGTTTGTTGTTTTTTAGCGATTTACGTTTGTTGTTTGTCGTTACTTAGCTGCTCATGTGTTTTATGCTCTGTCCAGTCCCCAGCGTTGCCAGCAGGGGGCGACAGACTCCTAATCCAAGCGTTCTCTGCAGAGTCACAGTAACAGCTCCCAACAGAAGAGGTTTTCCACAGATACATTATTTTAATATAAAACCTGAAATACTGATGCAGAGGAGTCACACTGTTTTAGAAAAAGTAAATAACATGATATGGGACTTTCAAACATTTACATTTCGAGAATTTGGAATCACAAAAGTCACATTCACACACTTCCACAACACTCAACATTAATATATTTAATCATAGCAGGTGGTTATAATGTTATGTCTGATCAGGGTCTCCCTCCCGGTCTCTCAGGGGCCGCGGGGTCTCCCTCCCTCTCTCTCAGGGGCTTATGGACTTGACCCCGGTGCTAATGACTTGTCGGATAAGTCCCTGGCTCCAGAGAGTGTTGTGCTAACCTCAGGCTCGTCTCAGTGAGCCCAGACTCTCCCAGGAACACAAACACAGACTCGGAGTGGCCACCCAGAGCAGCCTCCAGCAGCTAACACAGGCTCGGAGTCGCCGCCAGGAGCAGCCTCACAAGTGGGATTGGCGGGTTTTAGTGTTTTCTGATTTTGCGTGTTTTTTTAAGCATGTTTTACTTTGCTGTGTTTTATAAAATTGCAGGTATTTTAAGTTCCACCTGCCCCACTTGTTGCTATGACAACCCCTCAACCACATGACTCTCTGCTCCAATCACCATCGACTGCAACCAACTCACCTGTGTTGGTTCACTGGGGACGGAAAGAAAAGTGAGGCTGTGTGTGAACGTCCTCCCTAACCCTCTGTAGCGCCCCCTACAGTGCTCTCTCCAGTCTGTAGCAGTGTCTGAATGTCTAATGGATAAAAAATCGTGCACTCAAAATTTCCCACAATGCATTTTGAAAAGTAGTGGACAGCGATGGCCACTAGAGGTCAGTATAGAGCAGAATGCTTTGCGAGTTTCGGAGGAGAACAGCGGGACCGGGACAGGACTTTAAACTGTACACAACACGTCTGAATGAACCCAGTTAGAAACCCAGCTGTGTTTACTTCTGTCACGTCGTAATCAGAAATAAAAAGCTCTTAAATAAACCGCTGCAGTGTAAAATTGCTAACGTTAGCTTAGCCAGCGTTCAGCCTCCCCACGTAAGGCACAGAGCTGCAATAATCCACTCTGTTTTATTCATTACAGCCATAATTCATGTTAAATATCACACATATGACTATTATTTATCTATAAATACTAAAACATCTGAGTCTGGTCAGGTTTATCACAGAAGAACATTGAGAATGCACCGTGAGACGCACAACTGAGCCGACCCAGGTAAAAACTCCACAACACTGAACACAAACAACGCCCCACGAGTACGAGGCTCCAGGGTCATTTTAATCATCATTTTATGGGGTTTTGTTTTTAACTTTGTTGCAATAAATTGTACATTTAATTTTTAACTGTTTGCCTGTTTTTGGTCACCAAGTTGTTCTCGTCCATTTTTTAAATTAGCAACAGCCTTTATTCTGTTTGGTCCACCTTTGCCTCCACCGCCCTCACACAGGGCTGAGGAGTCTGGGATAAGGATTTAGTCGAGCAATGATGAGTACGGAGGGAAGAAGGACACAGATGATATCAGTTTTTACTGATAAGTGTTTGATTGTAGTTCTTCCTGATGGTTAACCGTGCATTAAAGTTTCACTTAAGGTTAATGTTGACTTTAACTCTCAGCCGCTCTGGCCCTTTTAGGGTTTTAGGGTTTTCATTTTATCATTTCTTATGTTAGGGAGATGGTATTTGACAAAGATGTTCATTAATAAATAAATTTTAGAATTCCAGCGTCACAACGGAAAAAAAAAAAACCCTGAATATTCTACTGTGTAGATAAAAAACCCTCTCTCTTCCTCTCTCAGTGCTTTAAGTTCCATTGACTCCCATTAAAATCACTTATTTTCCCTCTGCTGCCGTTCCAATACAGAAATGTTAAATCCTGTTAATTCCTCTGTAACTCTGTCAGTCAGAGGATAAACAATACACAAACAAAAACATCACCACCACATCCACCAATTTCTCAGTGCATTGTGGGAAATAATTCCTTATAATTCCATTGGATAACAGTGAGTGTAGCCCCGCCTCTTCAGGCTTTAAGAGGAAGAAGCTGATTTTCAGAGCAAAGTAAAAATGGATTAAATCAGTGTTAGGGCGACTCAGAGACCGATCAGGACTGGACCCTGCACAAACAACAACACTTTGGATCTGTAAACAGGAAATAATTCATCTTTTATTTACAAATCTGTGGAATTATGTAAACAAACTGCATTTAGAGTTAAAATATGAAAATGAATCAACAAACAAAAAAAAGTTTTATCCCTCATGTTTTATGTTTTTAAATGTTAAGTAAATAATTGTAGCTCTGGCCTTCCCTCTCTCTCTAAATCATCTTTAATAAACCGGCGGCCATTTTGTTTTGAACCCCTCGTCTTCTTCGTGTCTCTCTGATTTTTATCTCGTCCTCGTCTCTGGGAACGGCTCAGGAGGATTACACACTTCACATCCTCAGCACTGCAAAAACTCCCCGGCCGTATATTTATGAGGCACTAACTGATCCGCTCCCGGGTCGTCCCGTACTGGATACAGGCGAGATAAGGGAGCGGGGGTCCAGTCGAGGGGGGGTTAAAACGAGTTAAAGTTGATTCCATTATTGCCTAATAGCTTCCATAAGCAGCACCCTTGGCCCCCAGGATCCAGGAGGATTACACGGTAGCTCTGAGAGTAATGTACAACACATGAAGTACTCTGACCCCGGACCCTGCCCCCGGTCCCGAGGAGGGAGAGGGGCTGGGTGCTGTGAGGTAAAAACAAATATTTAACAGAGGTGAGAGCACTGTTACTGCAGAATATTACTACTCAGGCAGTAAAAAGTATGTTATGATAAAACTACTCTCAGAAGTACAACTTATTCAAAAAGTTACTCATCACTGCACAAAATCTGCTACTACTGCAGCTATTACTACAACCACTCAACAACTACTTCTATCACTACTACTGCTACTACAACTTAGCCTAAATATTGTTGTAATGACATGAAATGGTGAAAAAGATTTTATTTTAAAAAGTGGCATAAAGATGGTCACAGTAAAACAAAACAAACTCCACAGTAGTTATAAAAAAGTACTGAATGTAATGTTTACTCCTGCAGAAAGTACTCACTGTTACTACTACTTCTAATACTACTACTACTGCAGCTACTACTACAATTACTGTTACTGACTTCCATTTGGCGACTGCCTCCTCTGGGGTCCACTGACTTTACCACAGAGGTCAAACAATACTTTTACTCATTCAGAGACTTCAAACTTTTATTTTGAAAAAAAAAAAAAAGAAACTCAGCAGAGCAGGGCTGTGATGTTTTGTGGAGTTTGTGTTTTGTTTGTGTAAAGTTGTTTATGTGTGCTCTTTACGCACAAAACAGGAATCTTGATCTTTCTGAGAGCATTTTGTAGAACATACTTTTACTTTCACTTGAGTGAAAACTGCACATGGCTTACAGTCAGAAGGTTGTGGGTTCAATTCTGCCTCAAGAAGAAGAAAATGCTGCAAAAACATGCAACAACAAATGTTATACTTAATGCTTTATAACGTTTACTCAAGTACATATATTGTGAAGTACTTTTACATCTATTTGAGTAATACTGAGTAACTGTAGTTTTACTGCAGTACAGATTGTGAGTACTTGAGTACCACTGGAAAAAGTAAAACAATAGAACGCATGCTCAGAGGTTTTCACTACTGCAGAAACTGAGTAAAAATACTGCGTTCCTCTGTTGGAGTTCAGTCAGAGTCAAACAAACCTGACCTTTAACAACGTTTAGTCCAAAATCTGGACCCCACACTGTAAAGCAGTGGTTCCCAAAGTGGGGTCCGGGGCCCCCTGGGGGTCCACGAAGGTACTACAGGGGAGCCCCAGAGGCTGTCTATATTTCAATTTCAAATTATTATTATTATTATTATTATTATTATTATTATTATTATTATTATTATTTCAGATACATGGTTTTGGTTCATAAAAACAAATAAAACATACAAAAATATAAAAAGTCAATGAAAATATTAAGTACCTAAAAACATTAAGTACATAAAAAACATTTGAAATTAATTACAGTTGTTTACTTTAAAATATTACTTTAAAACAACTTTTAGTCAATAATCAGTGTTTTTGTAATGTTTTTCTTAAAAAAACATATGGAGAAAAACATGGCAGAGTCTTTTGAACAGAGGAAAGTTTCATCGTTGGGGGTCCGCAAGGGATTTTGGGAAATTTAAGGAGGGCCACGACCGTCCTGACTTTGGGAACGGCTGCTGTAAAGCATCAGAGACAAGTTCATTTATTTACATTCAACATTAGAAATACAACTGGGTTATAACCACTTAATAATGTGTAACTGTGGAGTAAAAAGCTCGTGTCAATCAATGCAAAAGTACAAACCAGGATAAGCACTTCATTGAAATAATGGTAATAACATAATTATTAATATTCTACTGTTTAAAAGTGTTACTCTGAATTCTTATTGTCTTCCTTTGCTCACACTTTATTCTAAAAAACTGCCTTAGGAGTGAAAGTATTCAGTACGAGTATAAGTACTGCTGAGAGAATGTGAGTACGTGCAGATGAAGTACTGCAGTGTGAATGTGAGTACACGCAGATGAAGTACTGCTGTGAGAATGTGAGTACACGCAGATGAAGTACTGCAGTGAGAATATGAGTACACGCAGATGAAGTACTGCTGTGGGAATGTAAGTACACGCAGATGAAGTACTGCAGTGGGAATGTGAGTACACGCAGATGAAGTACTGCAGTGTGAATGTGAGTACGCGTAGATGAAGTACTGCTGTGAGAATGTAAGTACACGCAGATGAAGTACTGCAGTGGGAATGTGAGTACACGCAGATGAAGTACTGCAGTGTGAATGTGAGTACGCGCAGATGAAGTACTGCAGTGGGAATGTGAGTACACGCAGATGAAGTACTGCAGTGGGAAGGTGAGTACATGCAGATGAAGTACTGCAGTGTGAATGTGAGTACACGCAGATGAAGTACTGCAGTGGGAAGGTGAGTACACGCAGATGAAGTACTGCAGTGAGAATGTGAGTACACGCAGATGAAGTACTGCAGTGAGAATGTGAGTACACGCAGATGAAGTACTGCAGTGTGAATGTGAGTACGCGCAGATGAAGTACTGCAGTGGGAATGTGAGTACACGCAGATGAAGTACTGCAGTGAGAATGTGAGTACACGCAGATGAAGTACTGCAGTGAGAATGTGAGTACACGTAGATGAAGTACTGCAGTGGGAAGGTGAGTACACGCAGATGAAGTACTGCAGTGAGAATGTGAGTACACGCAGATGAAGTACTGCAGTGAGAATGTGAGTACACACAGATGAAGTACTGCAGTGTGAATGTGAGTACGCGCAGATGAAGTACTGCAGTGGGAATGTGAGTACACGCAGATGAAGTACTGCAGTGAGAATGTGAGTACACGCAAATGAAGTACTGCAGTGAGAATGTGAGTACACGCAGATGAAGTACTGCAGTGTGAATGTGAGTACACGCAGATGAAGTACTGCTGTGAGAATGTAAGTACACGCAGATGAAGTACTGCAGTGGGAATGTGAGTACGTGCAGATGAAGTACTGCTGTGAGAATGTGAGTACACACAGATGAAGTACTGCAGTGAGAATGTGAGTACGCGCAGATGAAGTACTGCAGTGGGAATGTGAGTACACGCAGATGAAGTACTGCAGTGAGAATGTGAGTACACGCAGATGAAGTACTGCAGTGAGAATGTGAGTACACGCAGATGAAGTACTGCTGTGAGAATGTGAGTACACGCAGATGAAGTACTGCAGTGAGAATGTGAGTACACGCAGATGAAGTACTGCTGTGAGAATGTGAGTACACACAGATGAAGTACTGCAGTGTGAATGTGAGTACGTGCAGATGAAGTACTGCAGTGTGAATGTGAGTACACGCAGATGAAGTACTGCAGTGAGAATGTGAGTACACGCAGATGAAGTACTGCAGTGAGAATGTGAGTACACACAGATGAAGTACTGCAGTGTGAATGTGAGTACGCGCAGATGAAGTACTGCAGTGGGAATGTGAGTACACGCAGATGAAGTACTGCAGTGGGAATGTGAGTACACGCAGATGAAGTACTGCAGTGTGAATGTGAGTACGCGCAGATGAAGTACTGCAGTGAGAATGTGAGTACACGCAGATGAAGTACTGCAGTGAGAATGTGAGTACACGCAGATGAAGTACTGCTGTGAGAATGTGAGTACACGCAGATGAAGTACTGCAGTGGGAAGGTGAGTACACGCAGATGAAGTACTGCAGTGTGAATGTGAGTACACGCAGATGAAGTACTGCAGTGAGAATGTGAGTACACGCAGATGAAGTACTGCAGTGAGAATGTGAGTACACACAGATGAAGTACTGCAGTGTGAATGTGAGTACGCGCAGATGAAGTACTGCAGTGGGAATGTGAGTACACGCAGATGAAGTACTGCAGTGAGAATGTGAGTACACGCAGATGAAGTACTGCAGTGAGAATGTGAGTACACGTAGATGAAGTACTGCAGTGGGAAGGTGAGTACACGCAGTTGAAGTACTGCAGTGAGAATGTGAGTACACGCAGATGAAGTACTGCAGTGAGAATGTGAGTACACGCAAATGAAGTACTGCAGTGAGAATGTGAGTACACGCAGATGAAGTACTGCAGTGTGAATGTGAGTACACGCAGATGAAGTACTGCTGTGAGAATGTGAGTACACGCAGATGAAGTACTGCTTTAAGAATGTGAGTACACGCAGATGAAGTACTGCTGAGAGAATGTGAGTACACGCAGATGAAGTACTGCAGTGAGAATGTGAGTACACGCAGATGAAGTACTGCAGTGAGAAGGTGAGTACACGCAAATGAAGTACTGCAGTGAGAATGTGAGTACACGCAGATGAAGTACTGCAGTGAGAATGTGAGTACACGCAGATGAAGTGCTGCTGTGAGAATGTGAGTACACGCAGATGAAGTACTGCAGTGAGAATGTGAGTACGCGCAGATGAAGTACTGCAGTGAGAATGTGAGTACACGCAGATGAAGTACTGCAGTGGGAATGTGAGTACACGCAGATGAAGTACTGCTGTGAGAATGTGAGTACACGCAGATGAAGTACTGCTTTAAGAATGTGAGTACACGCAGATGAAGTACTGCAGTGAGAATGTGAGTACACGCAGATGAAGTACTGCTGTGAGAATGTGAGTACACGCAGATGAAGTACTGCAGTGAGAATGTGAGTACGCGCAGATGAAGTACTGCAGTGAGAATGTGAGTACACGCAGATGAAGTACTGCTGAGAGAATGTGAGTACACGCAGATGAAGTACTGCTGAGAGAATGTGAGTACACGCAGATGAAGTACTGCTGAGAGAATGTGAGTACACGCAGATGAAGTACTGCAGTGGGAATGTGAGTACACGCAGATGAAGTACTGCTGTGAGAATGTGAGTACACGCAGATGAAGTACTGCAGTGGGAAGGTGAGTACACGCAGATGAAGTACTGCAGTGTGAATGTGAGTACACGCAGATGAAGTACTGCAGTGAGAATGTGAGTACGTGCAGATGAAGTACTGCAGTGTGAATGTGAGTACACGCAGATGAAGTACTGCAGTGAGAATGTGAGTACACGCAGATGAAGTGCTGCTGTGAGAATGTGAGTACACGCAGATGAAGTACTGCAGTGTGAATGTGAGTACACGCAGATGAAGTACTGCTGTGAGAATGTGAGTACACGCAGATGAAGTACTGCTTTAAGAATGTGAGTACACGCAGATGAAGTACTGCAGTGAGAATGTGAGTACACGCAGATGAAGTACTGCTGTGAGAATGTGAGTACACGCAGATGAAGTACTGCAGTGAGAATGTGAGTACGCGCAGATGAAGTACTGCAGTGAGAATGTGAGTACGCGCAGATGAAGTACTGCAGTGGGAATGTGAGTACACGCAGATGAAGTACTGCAGTGAGAATGTGAGTACGTGCAGATGAAGTACTGCAGTGAGAATGTGAGTACGCGCAGATGAAGTACTGCAGTGGGAATGTGAGTACACGCAGATGAAGTACTGCAGTGGGAATGTGAGTACACGCAGATGAAGTACTGCAGTGGGAATGTGAGTACACGCAGATGAAGTACTGCTGTGAGAATGTGAGTACACGCAGATGAAGTACTGCAGTGGGAATGTGAGTACACGCAGATGAAGTACTGCTGAGAGAATGTGAGTACACGCAGATGAAGTACTGCTGAGAGAATGTGAGTACACGCAGATGAAGTACTGCTGAGAGAATGTGAGTACACGCAGATGAAGTACTGCAGTGGGAATGTGAGTACACGCAGATGAAGTACTGCTGTGAGAATGTGAGTACACGCAGATGAAGTACTGCAGTGGGAAGGTGAGTACACGCAGATGAAGTACTGCAGTGTGAATGTGAGTACACGCAGATGAAGTACTGCAGTGAGAATGTGAGTACGTGCAGATGAAGTACTGCAGTGTGAATGTGAGTACACGCAGATGAAGTACTGCAGTGAGAATGTGAGTACACGCAGATGAAGTACTGCAGTGAGAATGTGAGTACACGCAGATGAAGTACCCCCTCCCTCCTGTAGCGGTGCATACCTGAGCCTGGGCCCCGCGGCGCTCAGGGCTGGTGCCAGACTGTCTCACCGATCCGGGCGCTCCGTGGCTGGGAACGCTCGGGGCCATTCCTGCCTCTCACTCTCTGCTCTTCAGTGTAAACACAGCTCACGCACACAAAATACTCACACAAAAGTACTGCAATCGTAAAGTAATGAGTTATTAAAATGTCATTATGGGTTAGCGGCCCCTCCCTGCCTCCGGGACACCTGCCATGGGACAGGTGAGTCACCGAGTGCCAGTGTTATTACTTTATCATCTGCTCGCCTCAAACTCATTTACTTTAACCACGGGAGGAGATGAAATATAGATACCTGTACTTCTCACTTACTGTCAAAGTACTCTCCCTGAAGCTGACTGCAGTAAATATTTGAGGAAAACATATAAAACAACAGTAAAATACTTTTTTACAGTCTCCAAATGGGTAAAAGTATTTCAAAAACCAGCAGCAGATCCAAAAGGCCATTAGGAATTTTAAATGACCCTGGGTATGAACAAATAAACTTCACTTCACAACCAGATATGGGAAGTAGTAGTAGTAGTAGTAGTTGCAGTAGTAGAAGTTGCAGCAGTAATATTAACAGTTGTAGTAATAGTAGTAGTGACAGTAATAGTGATAGTATCAGCAGCCGTAGTAGTAGTAACTGTTGTTGTTGTTGTTGTAGTTGAAGTAATAGTAATTGTAGTAGTACTGGTGGTAGTAGCAGCAGTACTATCGTCGTAGGATTAGTAGTAGCAGAAGTTGAAGTCGTAGTAGTAGTAGATGTAGCAATAGTATTACAAGCAATAGCCATGCAGTAAGAGTAGTAGCAAGAGTAGAATTATAAGTAGTACTACTAGTAGTAGTAGTAGTAGTAGTAGTAGAAGTTGTAGTGACAATGGACCTAGTAGTAGCAGCAGTACTACTATCCTTAGGATTTGCAGTAGTTGTAGCAGTAGTATTATTAGCAGTAGTCATGTAGTATGTGTAGTAGGAGACGAAGTAGCAGTAGTAGAATTCTTAGTAGCACCAGCAGTAGCAGCAGTAGTAGTAGTAGTAGTAGTAGAAGTAGTTGCAGTGGCAGAATACTTCTTTTCTACTTAAATAATATTATTTTAAAGTACCAGTACTTTTGCTTGAGTACAGATTTACAGAGTACTTCTCTGAGTACTCACTGCCTCCTTGTATTTGTTTGTGTGTGTTGTAAATGAAGCATGGGTTTATGTTCAGAACTCTTCATTATCTCTGCTTTAAGATTTATTTATAAACACAACAGGAGACCACCCACTCACTGACAGTACGCACTAAACTACTGCTATTGTTACTACTACTGCTGTTATTACTACTACTGCTGTTATTGTTACTACTACTGCTGTTATCACTGCTGAGGTGAACCAGAGGAACCTCGGTCGTTACGGGACAGACACCGTGACGCTCCCAAATTAAAATGATTAATATTTCATAAATCACGCTGCTGTTTGTTTCCACACCACACGGAGCTGTTCTGAAGAGCGGGACTCACACTTAACACTTGTCACAACAAACACACAGACCACAAACTGCAGTACACACAGTAATGACACAGTAATGACTCTGCCGCAGGGGAGCGTGTGTGCTGGGGAGCGAGGAGGCTTTACTGAGGTAAAAGTACAGATAAAAGACAAAAAAATTACTCAAGGAAAGGTAAAAGTATTTCGCACAGATTCAAAAACGAATGAATGAGTTAAATGTGAGGGATTGTGCTGAAAACTAAAGGTTAACCTCTGGAACAGAAGAAACTGAATCTGTACTGAGGTTTTTCCTGTGGAGTACTCAGGGCTTAATTTGTAAATCAAACAATGCCGGAACAAAAATTTGTGCTTTGACCCCGGAGTCCACAAGGCCAACACTGATACTGAACGTACACACAACACAATGCTCAGGTGCACACACACACATCCCAAAATACCAAGCAACTGCTAATTTATACTGAGTTTTAAATTCTATTTTAACATATTTGTACTGCGTCTGTTATACTGAAGTACTGCATCTGTTATACTGAAGTACTGCGTCTGTTATACTGAAGTACTGCGTCTGTTATACTGAAGTACTCCATCTGTTATACTGAAGTACTGCGTCTGTTATACTGAAGTACTCCATCTGTTATACTGAAGTACTGCGTCTGTTATACTGAAGTACTGCGTCTGTTATACTGAAGTACTGCGTCTGTTATACTGAAGTACTGCGTCTGTTATACTGAAGTACTGCGTCTGTTATACTGAAGTACTGCGTCTGTTATACTGAAGTACTCCATCTGTTATACTGAAGTACTGCGTCTGTTATACTGAAGTACTGCGTCTGTTATACTGAAGTACTGTGTCTGTTATACTGAAGTACTCCATCTGTTATACTGAAGTACTGCGTCTGTTATACTGAAGTACTGCGTCTGTTATACTGAAGTACTCCGTCTGTTATACTGAAGTACTGCGTCTGTTATACTGAAGTACTGCGTCTGTTATACTGAAGTACTGCGTCTGTTATACTGAAGTACTGCGTCTGTTATACTGAAGTACTCCGTCTGTTATACTGAAGTACTGCGTCTGTTATACTGAAGTACTGCGTCTGTTATACTGAAGTACTCCGTCTGTTATACTGAAGTACTGCGTCTGTTATACTGAAGTACTGCGTCTGTTATACTGAAGTACTGCGTCTGTTATACTGAAGTACTGCATCTGTTATACTGAAGTACTCCATCTGTTATACTGAAGTACTGCAGCTGTTATACTGAAGTACTGCGTCTGTTATACTGAAGTACTCCATCTGTTATACTGAAGTACTGCGTCTGTTATACTGAAGTACTGCGTCTGTTATACTGAAGTACTGCGTCTGTTATACTGAAGTACTCCATCTGTTATACTGAAGTACTGCATCTGTTATACTGAAGTACTCCATCTGTTATACTGAAGTACTGCGTCTGTTATACTGAAGTACTCCATCTGTTATACTGAAGTACTGCATCTGTTATACTGAAGTACTGCGTCTGTTATACTGAAGTACTGCGTCTGTTATACTGAAGTACTGCATCTGTTATACTGAAGTACTGCGTCTGTTATACTGAAGTACTGCATCTGTTATACTGAAGTACTGCGTCTGTTATACTGAAGTACTGCGTCTGTTAAACTGAAGTACTGCATCTGTTATACTGAAGTACTCCATCTGTTATACTGAAGTACTGCGTCTGTTATACTGAAGTACTGCGTCTGTTATACTGAAGTACTGCGTCTGTTATACTGAAGTACTACGTCTGTTATACTGAAGTACTGCATCTGTTATACTGAAGTTCTGCATCTGTTATACTGAAGTACTGCGTCTGTTATACTGAAGTACTGCGTCTGTTATACTGAAGTACTGCGTCTGTTATACTGAAGTACTGCGTCTGTTATACTGAAGTACTGCATCTGTTATACTGAAGTACTGCGTCTGTTATACTGAAGTACTGCATCTGTTATACTGAAGTACTGTGATACTGAAGTACTGCATCTGTTATACTGAAGTACTCCATCTGTTATACTGAAGTACTGCATCTGTTATACTGAAGTACTGTGATACTGAAGTACTGCATCTGTTATACTGAAGTACTCCATCTGTTATACTGAAGTACTGCGTCTGTTATACTGAAGTACTGCATCTGTTATACTGAAGTACTGCGTCTGTTATACTGAAGTACTGCGTCTGTTATACTGAAGTACTGCATCTGTTATACTGAAGTACTGCGTCTGTTATACTGAAGTACTGCATCTGTTATACTGAAGTACTGTGATACTGAAGTACTGCATCTGTTATACTGAAGTACTGCATCTGTTATACTGAAGTACTCCATCTGTTATACTGAAGTACTGCATCTGTTATACTGAAGTACTGCGTCTGTTATACTGAAGTACTCCATCTGTTATACTGAAGTACTGCATCTGTTATACTGAAGTACTGCGTCTGTTATACTGAAGTACTGCGTCTGTTATACTGAAGTACTGCATCTGTTATACTGAAGTACTGCGTCTGTTATACTGAAGTACTGCATCTGTTATACTGAAGTACTGCGTCTGTTATACTGAAGTACTGCGTCTGTTAAACTGAAGTACTGCATCTGTTATACTGAAGTACTCCATCTGTTATACTGAAGTACTGCGTCTGTTATACTGAAGTACTGCGTCTGTTATACTGAAGTACTGCGTCTGTTATACTGAAGTACTACGTCTGTTATACTGAAGTACTGCATCTGTTATACTGAAGTTCTGCATCTGTTATACTGAAGTACTGCGTCTGTTATACTGAAGTACTGCGTCTGTTATACTGAAGTACTGCGTCTGTTATACTGAAGTACTGCGTCTGTTATACTGAAGTACTGCGTCTGTTATACTGAAGTACTGCATCTGTTATACTGAAGTACTGTGATACTGAAGTACTGCATCTGTTATACTGAAGTACTCCATCTGTTATACTGAAGTACTGCATCTGTTATACTGAAGTACTGTGATACTGAAGTACTGCATCTGTTATACTGAAGTACTCCATCTGTTATACTGAAGTACTGCGTCTGTTATACTGAAGTACTGCATCTGTTATACTGAAGTACTGCGTCTGTTATACTGAAGTACTGCGTCTGTTATACTGAAGTACTGCATCTGTTATACTGAAGTACTGCGTCTGTTATACTGAAGTACTGCATCTGTTATACTGAAGTACTGGTCTGTTATACTGAAGTACTGCATTACTGTTATACTGAAGTACTGCATCTGTTATACTGAAGTACTGCAGTACTGTTATACTGAAGTACTGCATTACTGTTATACTGAAGTACTGCGTCTGTTATACTGAAGTACTGCAGTACTGTTATACTGAAGTACTCCATTACTGTTATACTGAAGTACTGCGTCTGTTATACTGAAGTACTGCATCTGTTATACTGAAGTACTGCAGTACTGTTATACTGAAGTACTGCCGTACTGTTATACTGAAGTACTGCAGTCTGTTATACTGAAGTACTGCGTCTGTTATACTGAAGTACTCCGTCTGTTATACTGAAGTACTGCGTCTGTTATACTGAAGTACTGCGTCTGTTATACTGAAGTACTGCGTCTGTTATACTGAAGTACTGCATCTGTTATACTGAAGTACTGCGTCTGTTATACTGAAGTACTGCATCTGTTATACTGAAGTACTGTGTCTGTTATACTGAAGTACTCCATCTGTTATACTGAAGTACTGCGTCTGTTATACTGAAGTACTGCGTCTGTTATACTGAAGTACTGCGTCTGTTATACTGAAGTACTCCGTCTGTTATACTGAAGTACTGCGTCTGTTATACTGAAGTACTGCGTCTGTTATACTGAAGTACTGCGTCTGTTATACTGAAGTACTCCATCTGTTATACTGAAGTACTGCGTCTGTTATACTGAAGTACTGCGTCTGTTATACTGAAGTACTGCGTCTGTTATACTGAAGTACTGCGTCTGTTATACTGAAGTACTGCGTCTGTTATACTGAAGTACTGCGTCTGTTATACTGAAGTACTGCGTCTGTTATACTGAAGTACTGCATCTGTTATACTGAAGTACTGCGTCTGTTATACTGAAGTACTGCATCTGTTATACTGAAGTACTGCGTCTGTTATACTGAAGTACTGCGTCTGTTATACTGAAGTACTGCGTCTGTTATACTGAAGTACTGCGTCTGTTATACTGAAGTACTCCATCTGTTATACTGAAGTACTGCGTCTGTTATACTGAAGTACTGCGTCTGTTATACTGAAGTACTCCATCTGTTATACTGAAGTACTGCGTCTGTTATACTGAAGTACTGCGTCTGTTATACTGAAGTACTGCGTCTGTTATACTGAAGTACTGCATCTGTTATACTGAAGTACTGCGTCTGTTATACTGAAGTACTGCATCTGTTATACTGAAGTACTGCGTCTGTTATACTGAAGTACTCCGTCTGTTATACTGAAGTACTGCGTCTGTTATACTGAAGTACTGCGTCTGTTATACTGAAGTACTCCGTCTGTTATACTGAAGTACTGCGTCTGTTATACTGAAGTACTGCGTCTGTTATACTGAAGTACTGCGTCTGTTATACTGAAGTACTGCATCTGTTATACTGAAGTACTGCGTCTGTTATACTGAAGTACTGCATCTGTTATACTGAAGTACTGCGTCTGTTATACTGAAGTACTGCATCTGTTATACTGAAGTACTGCGTCTGTTATACTGAAGTACTGCGTCTGTTATACTGAAGTACTCCGTCTGTTATACTGAAGTACTGCGTCTGTTATACTGAAGTACTGCGTCTGTTATACTGAAGTACTGCGTCTGTTATACTGAAGTACTCCATCTGTTATACTGAAGTACTGCGTCTGTTATACTGAAGTACTGCGTCTGTTATACTGAAGTACTCCATCTGTTATACTGAAGTACTGCGTCTGTTATACTGAAGTACTGCGTCTGTTATACTGAAGTACTGCGTCTGTTATACTGAAGTACTGCATCTGTTATACTGAAGTACTGCGTCTGTTATACTGAAGTACTGCGTCTGTTATACTGAAGTACTGCGTCTGTTATACTGAAGTACTGCATCTGTTATACTGAAGTACTGCGTCTGTTATACTGAAGTACTGCGTCTGTTATACTGAAGTACTGCGTCTGTTATACTGAAGTACTGCGTCTGTTATACTGAAGTACTGCGTCTGTTATACTGAAGTACTGCGTCTGTTATACTGAAGTACTGCGTCTGTTATACTGAAGTACTGCGTCTGTTATACTGAAGTACTGCGTCTGTTATACTGAAGTACTGCGTCTGTTATACTGAAGTACTGCGTCTGTTATACTGAAGTACTGCGTCTGTTATACTGAAGTACTGCATCTGTTATACTGAAGTACTGTGTCTGTTATACTGAAGTACTCCATCTGTTATACTGAAGTACTGCGTCTGTTATACTGAAGTACTGTGTCTGTTATACTGAAGTACTGCGTCTGTTATACTGAAGTACTGCGTCTGTTATACTGAAGTACTGCATCTGTTATACTGAAGTACTCCGTCTGTTATACTGAAGTACTGCGTCTGTTATACTGAAGTACTGCGTCTGTTATACTGAAGTACTGCGTCTGTTATACTGAAGTACTGCGTCTGTTATACTGAAGTACTGCGTCTGTTATACTGAAGTACTGCGTCTGTTATACTGAAGTACTGCGTCTGTTATACTGAAGTACTGCGTCTGTTATACTGAAGTACTCCATCTGTTATACTGAAGTACTGCGTCTGTTATACTGAAGTACTCCATCTGTTATACTGAAGTACTGCGTCTGTTATACTGAAGTACTGCGTCTGTTATACTGAAGTACTGCATCTGTTATACTGAAGTACTGCGTCTGTTATACTGAAGTACTGCGTCTGTTATACTGAAGTACTGCGTCTGTTATACTGAAGTACTCCGTCTGTTATACTGAAGTACTCCGTCTGTTATACTGAAGTACTGCGTCTGTTATACTGAAGTACTGCGTCTGTTATACTGAAGTACTGCATCTGTTATACTGAAGTACTGCATCTGTTATACTGAAGTACTGCATCTGTTATACTGAAGTACTCCATCTGTTATACTGAAGTACTGCGTCTGTTATAATGAAGTACTCCGTCTGTTATACTGAAGTACTGCGTCTGTTATACTGAAGTACTGCGTCTGTTATACTGAAGTACTGCGTCTGTTATACTGAAGTACTGCGTCTGTTATACTGAAGTACTGCGTCTGTTATACTGAAGTACTGCGTCTGTTATACTGAAGTACTGCGTCTACAATGTCGACACAGCAAAAACCATGACTTGAAACCAAACTCAAAACACTTTTTGCTTCAAACCAATTCAAAAAGTAGTGTAGTAAAAAGTACAGATACTTGCTCTAAACTGTAGTGAAGTAAAAGTAAAAGTACCACTTGTAAAATTTACTCAAGTAAAGATACAGATACATGAAAATTGTACTAAGTAAAATAACTAAGTACTTTTACTTTGTTAGATTCCGCCACTGGAGGCTTGGTGTCTCTGTCCAGCGCTCAGCCTCAGGACTACAGGACGTCTGAGGAGGTTCTCAGTCATCCAGGGGCCCATGAATAAAAAAGTTTAAACTGCAGGTATCTGGGTAAAGATGGCTCTTTAGAAGTTTTACCCCTGAACATCTCAGGAGAAACCTGTCAGGAGCATCCAGGGGCCCTTCTCCAGATCTGGGCCAGGCTCCTGGTCAGGACTGCCTCGCTGAAGGATTAAATTAGACTGAACTTTATTAATCTCACAGTGGAGAAATTCACTTGTTACTGCAGTTTTTAGTGCAGAAAGCAAAAAAAATACAAAACAAAAGGTGCACAAAAATTATTTAAAGGAAAAATTTAAATAAAAGCAAAAATATCTAATTGTGCATGTTTTGAGGTTAATGAGGAGACCCTCGCAGACAAAGGGAGAGCATCCAAACACCACACAGAAAGGCCCCACTTGGTCTGGGAATCGAACCTGGGACCTTCTTGTGAGCCATGTTGAAGGAGGAAACAGAGAAAACCCACCTGAGACCAGAGAGAACACGCCTTCTTATCTAAACTACTGCTGCTGCTCCTGAGGGATGTTCTGACGTGTTCTGAGTCTGTGATGAAGATTTATGTGAAATGTGTGAAAAGTGTGTTTAACAAAAAGAGAAACTTTGACGCCTGCTCAGGATCACTGCTCTAAACCTTCAGAGTCCACAGCCGTCCCACACTAAAGCCCGGTCCATTGTTCTGGTTCCTCCTCGTTTACCTCAGAACAAGCAGAACAAACAAATCTAACAAACAAAGATGTGTTCTGTTCACGCTGAGCTTACGGAGATTAAAACTCAGAGCTGTGGTGAGAGACTGGAGGCTCAGGCATGTGTCGCGATGTTGACGTTGGCTCACAGCAAAAACTCAGGAGGCAGTTTCCCATAAACGATCTGAAATACTTCACATACAGCTGTCACTCACAGCCAGGAACTGAAAATGTAACGAGCTGCTGCAAAAATACAAATACTCTGCTGTACAGACTGGGTACAGCACTGTCACCTCACAGACAGAGGACCGAAGGTTCAATTCCCATAAGTATATGAGCACTGCAGTCAGGCTGAATGTGAGAGAGAAAAAAAATCAGTCAAAAAAAACAAAAAACAAATTGAATAAAATTTTTATAATCTGCAAAAAGTTCCAAAAAAAGTCTTAAATGTAACTTGTTGAACCCTGCAAAGATCCTGATTAAAGTTACAACCTTTCCTCATGTTCTAATGTGGTCTGCAGTAGTATTCTGTTTGAGTAATCCTGTATACTGAGGCGCTGCCCTTCTCCAGAGCTGAAAACGCTCGGTCTCACGACTCTACGTAGACACATGAAACCAGGAAGTGCTCCTGCGCGTTTCTAAAGCCCAGACACCGTCACCGGACTCGTTCTGATCATTTCAGCCTTAAACCTCTGTCACTACGAAGCATCAGCTCAGAAATCTATCTGTTAGCATCATGTCGCTAACAGCAATGCTAAGTAGCCATTTTATGCTCTGTCCAGTCCCCAGCGTTCAGTAAAAGCTCTCAGAGACTCTCCTCTCATGTCTGAACCTCCAAACATTATTCCTGAGAGACGATCAGGAGCAGCAGTGTCTGTAGAGGGCTTTAGTCAGAGGAAGGTCCTTCACTGCAGCAGAGCCGATATAAACTACACTGTTTACACAGAGCGCAGAGCTGTGGGCGGGGCCAACAGGGCCTTAAAGAGTGGGACACCCAATCCAAGCGTTCTCTGCAGAGTCACAGCTCCACAACAGAAGAGGTTTTCCACAGATTCAACACTGTTTCAGAAAAACTGAGGAAAGCACAATATATAACTTTTACAATAAAGATCAATATAAGATTACTTAAGTCATCAAGTAATCACGTAATCAACAAAATTACTTGAGTAAAATATATTTACTACAAGTAATATTAGTATTAGTAAAACTTCTTAAATTTTTGGCAAGTTTTAGACCATTTCTACCTAACTTTCTACATTAATTTTGGGCCAAAACTGACTCCAGCCTCGCAGCTCCAACTGGAACAAGTGGAAGACGATGAACAAACTAACAACAAACAACTCACAGCAAAAAGTTAGAAAGAAGTCATCTGGACCTGGTTAGAACTGAGAAGGTCTCTTGGATGAAGGTGAAACATCTTCTGCTCTGAAAAACCAAGTCCAGGTGACCTCTGTTTAACCTTTTGTTGTGATTCAGTTCAGCTGGGGATGAAAACCTAATAAACCTAATTAACTATAATGACTCTAATTGCAACGTGCCACTAATGATACACTGACTTAGGAAATCCCATGTAGCAATAAGTTGCTCATTAAAGATTATTGTTCCATCTGTATACAAGTGTAACTCATTTTATTTTTATTAAAAGATCTTCAGTTATTGTTTATGCAATCACATAATCACTACAGGCTTCAGGTTGTTAACTGCAGCTGGAGGTGTCTTAGTCTTTAATTAACTTCAACAAAACACCAAATTAAAGATCATTAAAGAGTCTGTAATTAGACTGATCACGTGTCCAGGTCCTTTATGAGGTACACCTGTTCTTCTAATTACAAATGTCAGACAGACGCGCTTTTGAGTTTCTTTCTGTGATCTGGAACCAGTTTGTCCATTCTCCTCTGACCCCGCCCACAGATCTGCCACTCACTGGACATTTTCTCTTCTTGTTCTGTGAACTCTGGAGATGTTTGTGTGTGAAATATAAACCTGTTTCCTCAGCTGTACCTAATAAAGTGGCCACTGCTCCCTCCTCTCTTGTTGTTGTGAGTCACAGTTTAAACCCTAAAACCCTGGGCTTGGCGCGTCTCCAGAGCGTTTGGTGTAAAATGAAAAGCCCTGTTGGAGCCTGCGGCGGGTGAACAGCGATTATGTCGTTCATTATGAAGTTACAAAGAGATTCCTCTGAGTTTTACACAGAATAAAGTGAGTGTAATTAACACTAAATACCTGCGGCTTTGTAACAGAGCTTTAGACGGCTCTGACTCAAGAAGTAATCCTGCACTGACGACAGGAGCTCAGCCTGGAAGTGACGCCAAAGACAGTCATGTAACACACACAGACGGCAGTATTTTCCACATATGTTAATGTGTTGGAGGTAATTACAGCAACACAACATTGGTCTAACTTGTGTTTTAATATTTTGTAGAAATAGAAAAAATCAATTCTGATATTGACACTGTAACAGAATTTTGTCTTTCTGAAGCTGGGGACACACTACACGATTTTTTTGCCCGATTTTATAACGATTCACAGTTGCAGCGAGTCTTCACCAGTCAACAACAGTTGCAGGGAATCGTAATCACCAGTCGGCCCTGAAATCCGTTAGTGTGTGATGTTCAAAGACTCGAATCGTTAAGCGTGTGCGCCGCAGAAACTCGTCCTGACGTCAGTCGCAAGCAATCAAACATGTTTGAATTTTAAAGCCGACTCTGGACGCACGGCTGTTTACAGATCCATCTGGGAATTCATGGAGTCCAGCGGCCGATGAAAAACAGCTGATGGGACACAGGAAATAGCGTCAGGACGCAGACGAAGAAACAGGAAGCGGCGGGAAAATATAAGCGGAAATTTGAAGAAGAAGAAAACATAAACAACCATGGCAAACACCGAAGAAAGTTGAGCACTACCCAAGCGAAACTGGATACATAGCCGTTTTTTCTTTCCCTTTTTCCAAACAGAGAGCTACGCACACAACGGTAACAGCGACCCAGGGAGCTCCATGTTTGTTTACCATTTAGCTCTCGCGAGTTCCCCGCCAGAGTTTGCTGCATTTGGTTGGCGTCAGTTGCAGTTACAGATCTTGTAGTGTGTGAGGAGCAGTCTTTCAGTCATCACAACTAAATTTGCTGAAACCAGTCGTTAGTGTGTGCTCCTAGTCTTTTCAGAATCTGCAACGACTGAGAAAATCGTGTAGTGTGTCCCCAGCTTGAGACAGTGTGACTCCTTTGCATTAGTATTTCAGGTTTTATATTAAAATAATGTATCTGTGGAAAACCTCTGCTGTTACTGTGACTCTGCAGAGAACGCTCAGCGCCTGAGACCAGTCTTGGTATAAAGAGCATTGTTTCTTGGTCCTGGTCTCGTCTTGGTCTCGTCTTGGTCTCGGCTGCCCTTTTACTCGATCTTGTTCATAGCTTCGAATCAAATTTTACTCGGTCTTGCCTCAGTCTCGGTTGTGCCACTCTCTGAGATTTTATTTACCAAACATTATAAATAAACTCGTAAATAAAACTTATGTTGTTCATAATTATGGAGTAATTAGTTTTCAGCTTCAGAAGAACGAGGAAGAGATCTGTCTCTGTTTGTGGAGTCTGTTGTTATTAGATCATTAAAATAATAATTAATTTATTTGAACCACTTTTTTTTTTCACTTTTTTTAAGAGTTAGTTCCCAGGGTCTGGTCTTGACTCGGTCTCAGTCTTTTAAAGTCTTGGTCTCGAACCCTGAAAGTCTGGGCCTTGTCTTGGTCTCGATTCACTCTGGACTCGGACTGGTCTTGGTCTCGATTAGTACAGTCTTGACTAGAACATTAACGCTTGGATTATGGGTCTGGCGCTCTAAGGCCCTGCTGGCCCCGCCCACTTTACTCCGTCAGCTCTGTGATCTGTGTAAACAATGTAGTTTATATCGGCTCTGCTGCAGTGAAGGACCTTCCTCTGACTAAAGCCCTCTACAGACACTGCTGCCCCTAATCATCACTTGAGAGTAAATGTGGAGATAGACAGAGAATAAAATGGCTAATAGACCCTTTTCACGTGACGTCAGAAAACTTACGTTTTGAGACGATGGGATGTATCTTCAGTTCCGGTGCCGCGCTTCTCCCATAAGAAACTCACCCAGACTTTTTTCAAATTGCCGTTTACAAGTTTACACAATATACAGCGATTTTCAAATGAATATTTACCCACAAAACGTTCAAAACTTGCGAAAGGATATTAATTCTTCAACAAAGGATACTTGGATTATGAAGTGAGTGCTTTGTTATGTAGCTAGATAGCGTTAGCAACATGGCTAAGTGATAGAGCTGCGCTATAAAACAGTGTTAGATCATGTCATGATCTGAGTTTATCTGAATATTTGACAATCTGCTTATCAGGAAATACCACTGGATAGTACTACAGTATATTTTCATTTAGTAAAGCTCTGTGCTCGAACACTGACTCTGCTGTAGTGATCAGTCTGTGACAAAATAATAGACTTTTCACATCTACTGCCAAAACTACAAACTAATCTTTACTTTAATTCATCAGCAAATCTCTGTACATCATGTAGCCTTATATTTGGCACATTTTTAAGACTCCGAGTAAATTCCTTACTAGCGAGCAGCAGCACTGGAAATGAAGATACATCCCATCGTCTCAAAATGGAAGTTGTCTGACGTCATCGTGAAAAGGGCCTATTAGCATGGCTTTTAGCAACATGATGCTAACAGATTTCTGAGCTGATGCTTCGTAGTGATGGAGGTTTAAGGCTGAAATGATCAGAACGAGTCCGGTGACGGTGTCTGGGCTTTAGAAACGCGCAGGAGCACTTCCTGGTTTCATGTGTCTACGTAGAGCTGTGAGACCGAGCGTTTTCAGCTCTGGAGAAGGGCAGCGCCTCAGCATACAGGATTACTCAAACAGAATACTACTGCAGCTCTGTTTCTGAGGAGGAGACCACATTAGAACACGGTTAAAGACAGGAAAAGCTTGTTTGGGACCTTTAAAAGTCACTTGAGTAAAAGAAACATTTTGTCCCTTTGGTTTAAAGCCAAAAGAGATTAATTGTACTCTTAATTACTCTCCACCTCTCATTGTATAAATATTGATATAAAGGCATGTGAATAATAATAGTAATTATTAAAGACATGAATGGAATGAATTACGCAAGAAATATTTCCAACAGAACAACAAACAATAACAGAACAGAATTAGAAACACTGACGTGAGAAATATCACAGGCATGAGCTGTCCTTACTGTCTGTCAGTGACCCACTTTCCAGTTATTTTATTTATTTTATATGGCACGTGTTTTAAAATCTGTTTCTCCATTCCATGTCATTAAAACCATATTTAGGCTTCAATAAGAGGAACACTGTATGTAACCTCCCTGTGGCCCCCTTTTAGCCCTGACCCACCAGTTGAGAACCATGCCAACAGCAGCCGTCGGATACTTGGACGCTGAGACTGAAGGAGCAGGAATATCTTAGGTATGTTCAGGAGCTTTGTTCAAATCTGGGTGTGGCGTTTTTTTTATGAGCATTGTGTTCTTAATAATCAGATGAAAGAAACAAGATACTTTTACTCGAGTACTTTTTTACCGGTACAGGTTTTTACTTTGACTTGAGAAGCTTTTGGAGGAAAGAAAAGTTGCTTTTAGTTGGATTTTTTTGTTGTGTTCTGAGGAGAAGAGGAGAGTCTGAGGAGGCTGATGGTTCTGCTGCTGCGGTGGTGAAGAGGAGGAGGAGGAGGAAGGTTGATACAGACAGGAAAGTAAGAAGAATGTATTTTTTACTGACAGAAATGTTCTTTGTTTTTATGTAACTGCGCAGTAAAAACTTGGTTGCGTAGAGTGCCACCAAAGACTTGAGTAAATGTGTTTCTGTGACTTTTTTCAGGAGTAAAAGTGTCTGGTTACAGCTCTGGATGTGAACAGAGCGACTGTTGTGGCGCGACAGAAACAGTAACATACAGTATGTGTCGCGGGCATCGTCCTTTCCTCTGAAGTCTGACACAGAGAGACTCAGGGGCCGCTCTGAGTCTGTACAGGGGCCCCTCTGTGACTGACAGCTCCAATATAGCGATAATTACACTGAGACGCTGTGATGTCTGTGACTCCGCCCACTCTGGAGACAGGACCGGGGCCTCAAAGACGAGGTCCACCTACACGGGACTCAACCTCTGCTGGACTACAGAGGCCCACAGATTCATTTATTAAAATCATGCACGGTGTGGACCAGTGGTCAATAACTGCAAGGGAAGCTGAACCTTTCCTGAAATAAATGGTGCAATATGCTCTGTTGAATTTCATAAAACTAGATATTCAGTTACATTAAAGTGTGCTAGAATGTGTTTAATTTGGTGAGCATGTGGTTCATTAATCAGCTTTAGTCTGGTTGCTCCTCTCACCTCAGAGCAGACGCAGAGCTTCACTCGATCTCTGTGAGAGAGAAACAAGTTGTTTTTTTTCCAGTACAAAAAAAAGGAAAAAGCTGATTTGATAAATGAGCTAAAATCACCCCACTCCTGGAGTCAGTGGAGCTGTGACGCTGCTGATCGGTGATGATTGGTAAAACTGGCTGGAGATTTTGACAGACAGTGGCTTTTTTTGGCTTGGAAGCGTGCATCTGAGACACCGCTCATCTCAATCAGACTAAAATATCAGCCTCTGTGTTGTTTTGAGAGAGCAGAAAAATAAAGAACTTAAAAACACAGTTGTCTCCTGAGAAAACTCTGAGATAATGAGATCTTTGGTGTCTCAGGGCTCGGGCGTCTCCCTCTGCTCCCCCTGCTGCAGGTACAGTCACGCCTGTTTATGTAAAAACTCTAATTACTCTTAATTAAAACCACTTTAATGATGGTTTTTGTGGCTCATTCTAACTCATTATGTGACAGTTTATTCTGGGACGTCCTCTGCAGACTCAGACAGTGGGAGGCCGCTCCTCTGTGGAGCCAGGAGCTGTCTGCGCTGTCCCGGGACACTTTAACATCAGCCCCCAGGGAGGAGGCGGGGCTCTGGGACACCTGACCAATCACAGAAGCCAGGCCTCCCCCTCAGGCCACGCCCCCTCGGCTGGTCGTCCACTTCCTGCTGATGCTTCGTCTCACTTTCCTCTGCTCCGAGACTTAAATGAGCTAAATAAGGACTAAAACTGGACTAAACTTAAACTAAATTCAGGTCTAAACCAGGACTGAACTAGGACTAAACCAGGACTAAACCAGGACTAAACCAGGTCTAAACCAGGACTAAACCAGGACTAAACCAGGACTAAACCAGGTCTAAACCAGGACTAAACCAGGACTAAACCAGGACTGAACTAGGACTAAACCAGGACTAAACCAGGACTAAACCAGGACTAAACCAGGACTAAACCAGGTCTAAACCAGGACTAAACCAGGACTAAACCACGTCTAAACCAGGACTAAACCAGGACTAAACCAGGTCTAAACCAGCACTAAACCAGGACTAAACCAGGTCTAAACCAGGACTAAACCAGGACTAAACCAGGTCTAAACCAGGACTAAACCAGGACTGAACCAGGACTAAACCAGGTCTAAACCAGGACTAAACCAGGACTAAACCAGGTCTAAACCAGGTCTAAACCAGGACTAAACCAGGACTAAACCAGGTCTAAACCAGGACTAAACCAGGACTAAACCAGGTCTAAACCAGGACTAAACCAGGACTAAACCAGGTCTAAACCAGGACTAAACCAGGACTAAACCAGGTCTAAACCAGGACTAAACCAGGACTGAACCAGGACTAAACCAGGTCTAAACCAGGACTAAACCAGGACTAAACCAGGACTAAACCAGGACTGAACCAGGTCTAAACCAGGTCTAAACCAGGACTAAACCAGGTCTAAACCAGGTCTAAACCAGGACTAAACCAGGACTAAACCAGGTCTAAACCAGGACTAAACCAGGACTAGATGATGACTCAGTGGCCTTCTCACTTAAATAAAACAGGCTCCTGAGAAACATAATTTTTTCCTGTGCTATGTAGAATCTAAAAACTAACTCCCATTAAGTTTTTGTTACTACAAAAAATCCCAAATCCATCTAAATGAATGTTGGTGATCTCTGACTCAAGGCTGGAATAAATCCTACTTTGCTTTGAGAATATTGAAAATATTTCTTTCTTTAAAAAAAAAAATGAAAAAAAAATGGAGGAACTATTTCATCCACTGGCATACAAAGGGTTAAAACTCTGAAAATAATGAAATATTTGGTATTTATGACCAAGGCACAAGTTGATGAAAAGATTTAGGACAAAAAAGGAGCAGCAGAGTCTCAGATTTAGATTTAGATTTAGAGAGAGTAAACATGAAGTCATATTAGATTTTAATGATAAAATCCACTGCAGAGACATCAACAAAAATAAAATCTAACAAGTGCACTTTTGTCCTCACTGGGGCTCAGGGTTAAAAGACTTCTATAAACAAAAGTTGATCCAGTGCAAGGAGGATGTCTCTTTATTACTGCTGTGTGAAAATGAACACTGCATACACTTTGTGTTTGTGTTTTAATTCCTTTGGCCTTATAGCACTGTTTAGAGACTTAAAAATATTCTGTAAAACATATATTGTGTTTAAAATACTTCTTCTAGTAAAAAGGTATTCATAATTACATAGGTATAACTCTGGTTATATAATTATTGATTTAAGGACGTGCAGATCATGGGATGGTAATTATCATTATCACGAAAGGAATGATACAGAAATAACTCCATAATTATCTTTAACAATGTGACAATGTTCGAACAACAACAATAGAACAGAATTAAGCCTGGGACACACCAACGCCCGACCACTGTCAGGGGCGGGGCAACCGCTCTGTCTCCTGGCGTCTCCTCTGTCGCCACTGAAAGCTGCAGACCCACGACCGAGCAGCAACGTGAAAAACAAAATAACACTTCTGTTTATGGTTTATTTATACAGAGACAACAATGCATTAACCTCAAGAAAATCACAAGGAGAGATGCTTGGTGCCAAGTTCTAGCAAAAAAGCGCTAATTTCCACCTGTAGTCCCTGGACAGGTTGGTGTTATATAAATAAATAAAAGAGGTTGTTTATTAATGATAAGTAGACTGCTCAGTAAATAACAACAACACATACAACAACATGGATCAAACACAGGATCAATCTACCAACATTAAAACAACACAACAACAGAACATTACACTAAAACCACACACACACTCTCTCTCACACACACACACACTCTGTCACTCACTCTGTCAGGAGTTACAACAGCAGGCGGCGCTAGTCACTAAAGTCGATGGTTATTTAAACTCTAGTAAATAAAACTCTGTAACACACACGAGTTTAACTCAAGTATTTATCAGTCAATAATAATTATATGCACTAGATTAAACTCTGACCACAGTCATGAATAAAAGGGACTGGATTATTGCAGCTGTTTGCCTCAGAGGAGGATTATATTTTTATCTGCACAAGGCTAAAGCTAAGCTAAGCTAACTGCTAACATTAGCGTCACAGAAGTGGAAACATAATGAAGTAGATGTAGAACAGAAAGTTCCTTATATTTTGATGTTAAACTGGAGCTGTTTGACAAATTGTGAACGGGGCACAGCCAATCAGAGCTGAGCAGGACGTCCTGACCCAGGACTCACGCTGCCATCCAAGGATCGCCCCGGTGTGTCCCAGGTATGAGCTGTTACTGTGTCACTCAGGTGCAGTGTTTTCAAATATTTTACCTTCTTTATGATAAAAGTCAGTTCTGGCTCCTGTCTGTTCCTCCGAGCCACGTCTACACTTTTCCTTTCCTTTCCTTTTATTTTATTTTATTTTTGCTGAACAATAAATAAATCTTTTCCCATGGCCTTCCTCTGGACCCTGCCCCCCAGTTGAGACCCTGTTCCGTCCCCGTGAGCTCGCGTGCGTGCAGTAATAACTCCTCCGCTCCTCCTGGTTCCCGGTGAGGAGCTATGGGTCTCAGTTTTTAGCGTTCCCAGATGTTCCCAGATGTTTCCCGGCTCCAGACGTTAGCTCTCGTTAGCTGCACATTCCTCTGCCGCTAACACACTTTTATTAGCGTTTTAGCGTTAGCCTGCGGGCGGCCATTACGGCTCCGGTCGCAGAGCCGGGGGGAGGGGCCACAAACAAATAAATATTCAGAGAAGTGGAGTGGAGAGAGGAAAGTTACAAACACAAAACAAAAACAACTGCGAGCGTCAGGATCAGGGGAGGATTTTCATTTCCACAAACATCAAAAAATCTGACCAATAATGAAACTGGAATAAACTGCGTGCGCTGGAAGTTATCCAGGCAAAAACAAACTCTCTCTGTAAACGAGCAGTGGAAGAAGTACTCCAGTACTCTGGTAAAACTACTGTTACTTCATAATAATATTACTTAAGTAGTAGTAAAAGTATTTGACTAAAAATATTCTTTGACCATAAGTAAGCATACATTTTGCAGTCAGTAATTTTTAAAGTGGTTCTTTGCAAATGCACCACGAAAGCTACTACAACTACTACTGGTACTCTTATTTTTACTATTACTTCTTAATACTGTCACTACTACTACTATTATAGATATAATTACTACTACTGTCACCTGCCTGTTATTTTCAAAGATAAATTCACTCAGTAGCTATTGCAAATTACCATATTATTTTGAATAATCTCATGTGTCTTATGTGAGATTATAATCTTACATTATATTATCCACACGTTTGTTTTAAAATAAGCCAATACTGCAGTAGAGAATAGAAATAAGGGCTATCACTGCACATTATAATAGTGCAGTGATTGACAGACGTAAGCCCCGCCCCCGCTCATATCCACAGCATTAAGATCTGGGTTTATTTAGTCCAGACTCCAGGATTTGGCCAATCACAGAACAGTACAGCAGCCAGAGATAGGTCACCAGTTCTTTTAAGTGATGGCTGCGGTAAAAACAAACTACTGAGACTAAAGTTGTTTACAGGATTTTTCTGAGACCCTGAAATGAACTCAAATCACTGTTAAACACAAAAACATCACTCTGAAGTAAGATGGGACTAACTCTCCTGAACTGCTACACAGAAAATACCTGAACTTCAGTGACAAAGAGTGAAACATTAACGTCTTTTATGAACACGTTAGCCTCGCTGAAAGGAAGAACAGAGCTGTGTCATCTAGGGCTGCACAATATATCGCAAAATTATCATAATATCAGCAATATCCGTATCGCAAGAATCTAAATATATCACAATAACGCTGTGGTCTTCCATCTGACAGAGATTTACACTGAAGAATCATTTTCCACCAGAGCCTTAAAAGAACATGTGTTGTGACTAAATAAAAATGTTTAAAAAGTCCAGTTTTAGTTAATTAATTTAGTCACAGCTTAGCCTTGTTTTATTCCTGGTTTAGTCTGTGTTAAGTTTTGATTTGTAAATACAGGAACTTACATTTTTGTGAAATGTAGTGAATTTAACTTACTATGTTCCAAAAGTAGGCTCTATTTTCAAATATCGCAATAATGTTATCGCAATTTTCAACATAGTTATCGAATATCACATGTTTTCTCCGTATCGTGCAGCTCTAGTGTCATCTATAAGAAGGTAATCTGCTTATTTCTGACCTCCCTTACAGAACATGAGCTGTAACTTTAGGCTAACGCACTGCTCTCTGCTCCTTTTGTTGTTAGATGATACAGATTACAGCATTGTCTGTAATCGTTGAGTAGTAGCATGAAGTTATGTACATTTGTTTGTGTGGCATTAAATCATATTAAATCTTTTTTTTTCTTGGTGTGGAAGTTGAGCAGTTGCTGTCTGTGGCCCAGTGTTGACTCTACTGTTACAGCTCTAATTATTATTACTACTACTGCTATTACTGGGCTCAAAATACTTACTCAAATATGTATGCAAGTAAAAGTAACATTTCTTCTTTGGATTATAAGTATAGGTTGGATATAGAACATGTATTTCGACAGCATGTGTATCATCTCACCGTAACTAACCGTACTTTCACCTGAGATGTCGAGTGCTGAGGTTGAAGTGACAGTGAAGCTAACTCGTTCTCACATGGCTGCAGCGTAGTTCAGTGAGCGGTGGTGACCTTTGACCCCTGACGCTCTGACCCTGTCACCAGCTCCGTCAGACTCTGAACCTCAGAACCTGGCTAGGATTTATCACAGAGTCTGAGAGAGACCGAGTCCGGAGCAGTCTGAGCCATCGCTGAGGATTTACTGTTATTACAGGGTTATTATAGTGTTATTATAGTGTTATTACAGTGTTATTACAGTGTTATTAGGGTTATTATGTGAATGTGAGACGCTGGAGTTTCTGTTTCACCAGGACCATCTTCCTGCAGCAGGCTCCACTTTCTGATAAAAACAGAGATGAATTGGTCTTTTATTTCTTGTTTTCGCAGACTGTGGCCCAAATCCATTTAATGTTTCACCTACAGGAGAGCAGAGGTTCTCAAGCTGTGGTACAGGTCCCAGTGGTGGTACTCGGGTTTTAATTTAGAGCTTTTTGAGTCATGCTTTAGTTGGGCCTGGTCCTGGTTTAGCTTGGTTTAGTCATGGTTTAGTTCTGATTAAGTCTTTGTAAAAACCTGAGCTTGTAGATTTATGCCTGGTTCACACGGCAAGATAATTTTGCAGATTTTTTACCCAATTTTCTCCTTCCGACGGACGCCCCAATTATCGTAATGGCACTAAAGATAATCTGCTCAGATATTCCTGCTGTGTGTGGTGAGTTCAGAGAGCTCTGCTGGGACTGCGCCCATCTCAAATCGGGGATATTCCTCAGGTTGGATCGTCTTGGCTCGATATCGCAGCGTGTGGTGCATCCCGAGGACAAACGAGCACACGCCCTGCTGAATGTGATGTGTAGCCAATCAGAAAGCGAGGTGAGGGAAGCACGGAGGGGAATCCAAAATAAAACAGCTGTCATGGCGCACCAGAAAGTCCTTTAACCAACACTTCCTTCTTTTGGTATTGTTTTTTCTCTGTTAGAAATAGTCCACTACTATAGCAATTGTTCTTCGTCCGCCATGTTTGCGTTTGCCGAAGTCACGTTTAATCTCGTGAGGTTTTGTGAGTTTTCCTGTCTGACCTGGGAACGTTGGTGAGTGAAGTCTGTTGGTGTGTGGTGTGTTGTCTTTGCCACACACTGTAGCACCAAACCTGGGATAGCTTTATTTTTTATCGCCGTGTGTCTCTCAGGTTTTGAAAATCTTCTGACAATTTTAAGATCTTGCCGTGTGAAGCAGGCATTAGTTTTATTCTAGCCCATAATAAACTGTGTTTGAAGTGAAATGTGTTGTACTTGGTGTGAAAAGTTTGAGAATCTCTGATTTACATAAAATAAGCAACTGTTGGTAGAAAATAACATTACTTTCGTACAAGTGGACCACAAAACATTAAGGGCCAGATTCACTAAGACGGTGCTAAACTGCGAGTGCAGAGAGAAAATATGCGGCCGCTATTAATGTTCGTGTTGTGCGTGAATTACTGAGACAAACTGCGGTCGGTGACAGTGCAAACAGAGGGGGCGGAGCTATTTAAACGGCATCACTTGCGTGTATTGTTTTGAGTCATGGAAGGTACAGAAGTGGAACACAAACGGAAGCAAAAATTTAACTAAGAAGAGCTGAAAGTGCTGGTGAATAATTTTTTCATCCGTCACAGCAAATAGATCTGCAAACTCTAACCCTGCGTATTTGTTCATTTCTTCTCCTTCGTCTCACACGAATCACAGCAGCCATCTGTGCAAAAGATTAGCACGTCCTTCTCCAACGAGCTACATTTATACGCCATTTTCGCACGCAAAGTCATGGTGAGCCTTGATAAATAATATTGCAGGCAGTAAATGAATGAATTTGCATTTTCTCCACCTTCCATTGTGCGCACTCTGGGAAGAACGCCTCAGTTTACAGATTCATTAGGTCACAGGAGCAAAATCTGCTCTGCTCCTGTAAGACTCACAAATCTCAACTGCGTCTGGGTTTGCTCCAATTTTAGCGCATCTTATTCAGTTAGTGGCACACAAACCTTTGATAAATCTGGCCCTAAGTCTAAAATCATATGAGATAAAGGAGCTTGAGTAATTGTAGAGCAAAATTTACTCTTTCTATGATCACTGCTACTTTTAGTCAAGACCAAACTAATCAGGACGAAGACTGAGTCCAGAGAGAACCAAGACCAAGACAAGGCCCAGACTTTCAGGGTTAGAGTTGAGACCAACACTTTTAAGATCTGAGACCCAGTGGAGACCAAGACCAAACCCTTGGAACTAACATTATATCAAAGAGAAAAAACAAAAAAAAAAAAACAAGACTAAGTCCGGTCTCAGGTGCAACAACAGTAACTCCCACTCTGCCATCTTTAGGCCGTGCTGGTTGTGAGTTGTGATTGTGCTCCTCTCTTTGCCACCAAGGTAAAAATATTTTATTTTGTTTAACGACTTTTAAATTACCTGAGTAAAAGTTAAATTTTGACCTAAAATGTACTCAAGTATGTTCCAAAGATTCAAACTGTACTTAGGTTTCGCTCCACCTCTGACCCGTTACTGTTTTGATCCATTTGTTGCCACATATTTTCATGTATTGTTTGCTTAAATACTAATAAAAGAACTCTTTTAATCAGCAGACTTTTATTCCTCTCACTGCTGGACGCTTTCGAGATAATTACCTAAACTGTTTATTGTGGTTTATCTGGGCACGCTCTGTTTACTTCAATAAAAATAATTTGGAGAGAAGTCGTTGGTTTTACTGTGATCCACTGGAAACATGAGATTTTATACATTTTTTCCACGTCGAGCTCCAAAAACAATCCCTCAGAGTGTGATAATGGCCCTAAATACACTCGAGCTGGACTTTGATCATGTTCAGTTTAATTGGAGAACACAGAGCCAAAGTTCTTCAGAAATGACTCCAGGTGATGTGAAAATGATCAACGTTCAGTGGAAAAACGGCTTCTCCTGGTTTTGCTCCAGCAGTGAACGACGTTTTAGGACCACACTGTAAAAATCACGAGGTCAGCTTTTATTTAAAGTCTCTGTCTTCTCCAAACGTCCTTCTCCTCTGCTCCTCCTCTGCTCCTCCTCTGCTCCTCCTCTGCTCCTCCTCTGGATGTGTGAGGATTTATAACGATGTGATAAGAGCTGGACCAGAGGCAGGGACATGTCCAAGTAACAGGACGAGGAGAGGAGCAGGGACATGTCCAACTCAGACAGGAAGTGAGGAACTGAATGTGTGACAAGCTGTGTCTTATAGAAGTCAGTTTTATTAAACTAAGAAGAAAAAGCCGTCAGATTCCTGCAGTACATCATAAATCATTACTTGTATAAATGTAAAAGTATTGAGAGTAAAGTTTACGTAAATAGAATTGTTGGTGCATTCTTCCTTCTGTCCTCAGTCTCAGTGGGGTGAGTTACTTCTGTACCACAGCTGCCCTGGGGCAGGCTGACAGAGGTGTGGCCTGTAGCAGGTCTTGAACCACCAACCTTCAGGTTAATGGGCAAGCATCGCTACCAACTGAGCTACTACCGCTTTAGTCCTGGTTTAGACCTGGGTTTAGACCAGTGTTAGTCCTGGTTTAGTCCTGGTTTAGTCCCGGTTTGGTCCCGGTTTAGTCCCGGTTTGGTCCCGGTTTGGTCCCGGTTTGGTCCCGGTTTGGTCCCGGTTTAGTCCTGGTTTAGTCCTGGGTTTAGACCAGTGTTAGTCCTGGTTTAGTCCCGGTTTAGTCCTGGTTTAGTCCCGGTTTAGTCCCGGTTTGGTCCCGGTTTGGTCCCGGTTTGGTCCCGGTTTAGTCCTGGTTTAGTCCTGGGTTTAGACCAGTGTTAGTCCTGGTTTAGTCCCGGTTTAGTCCTGGTTTAGTCCCGGTTTAGTCCCGGTTTGGTCCCGGTTTGGTCCCGGTTTAGTCCCGGTTTGGTCCCGGTTTGGTCCCGGTTTAGTCCCGGTTTAGTCCTGGTTTAGTCCCGGTTTAGTCCCGGTTTGGTCCCGGTTTGGTCCCGGTTTAGTCCCGGTTTGGTCCCGGTTTGGTCCCGGTTTAGTCCCGGTTTGGTCCCGGTTTGGTCCCGGTTTGGTCCCGGTTTAGTCCTGGGTTTAGAACAGTGTTAGTCCTGGTTTAGTCCCGGTTTAGTTCTGGTTTAGTCCCGGTTTAGTCCCGGTTTAGTCCCGGTTTAGTTCTGGTTTAGTCCCGGTTTAGTCCCGGTTTAGTCCCGGTTTGGTCCCGGTTTGGTCCCGGTTTAGTCCCGGTTTGGTCCCGGTTTGGTCCCGGTTTGGTCACGGTTTGGTCCCGGTTTAGTCCCGGTTTGGTCCCGGTTTGGTCCCGGTTTAGTCCTAGTTTAGTCCTGGGTTTAGACCAGTGTTAGTCCTGGTTTAGTCCTGGTTTAGTTCTGGTTTAGTCCAGATTTAGGCACCACAATTACCTAAACTAAACTAGAAATAAAAAACTTCCTGCTATTACTCTGGTTCCACACTGGTTCAGGACTGGTTCAGGACTGGTTCAGGACCGGTTCCACACTGGTTCAGGACTGGTTCAGGACTGGTTCAGGACCGGTTCCACACTGGTTCAGGACTGGTTCAGGACTGGTTCAGGACTGGTTCAGGACTGGTTCCGGACTGGTTCAGGACTGGTTCAGGACTGGTTCGGGACTGGTTCAGGACTGGTTCCGGACTGGTTCAGGACTGGTTCCGGACTGGTTCCGGACTGGTTCCGGACTGGTTCCGGACTGGTTCCACACTGGTTCAGGACTGGTTCCAGACTGGTTCAGGACTGGTTCAGGACTGGTTCAGGACTGGTTCAGGACTGGTTCCGGACTGGTTCAGGACTGGTTCGGGACTGGTTCAGGACTGGTTCGGGACTGGTTCGGGACTGGTTCAGGACTGGTTCGGGACTGGTTCGGGACTGGTTCGGGACTGGTTCCAGACTGGTTCCACACTGGTTCAGGACTGGTTCGGGACTGGTTCAGGACTGGTTTGGGACTGGTTTGGGACTGGTTCGGGACTGGTTCAGGACTGGTTCAGGACTGGTTCCACACTGGTTCAGGACTGGTTCAGGACTGGTTCAGGACTGGTTCGGGACTGGTTCAGGACTGGTTCGGGACTGGTTCGGGACTGGTTCAGGACTGGTTCCAGACTGGTTCCACACTGGTTCAGGACTGGTTCGGGACTGCTTCGGGACTGGTTCAGGACTGGTTCCAGACTGGTTCCACACTGGTTCAGGACTGGTTCCAGACTGGTTCCACACTGGTTCAGGACTGGTTCAGGACTGGTTCGGGACTGGTTCGGGACTGGTTCAGGATTGGTTCAGGACTGGTTCAGGACTGGTTCAGGACTGGTTCAGGACTGGTTCCACACTGGTTCAGGACTGGTTCCAGACTGGTTCCACACTGGTTCAGGACTGGTTCCAGACTGGTTCCACACTGGTTCAGGACTGGTTCGGGACTGGTTCGGGACTGGTTCAGGACTGGTTCCAGACTGGTTCCACACTGGTTCAGGACTGGTTCCAGACTGGTTCCACACTGGTTCAGGACTGGTTCAGGACTGGTTCAGGACTGGTTCCACACTGGTTCAGGACTGGTTCAGGACTGGTTCCACACTGGTTCAGGACTGGTTCAGGACTGGTTCAGGACTGGTTCAGGACTGGTTCCACACTGGTTCAGGACTGGTTCAGGACTGGTTCCACACTGGTTCAGGACTGGTTCAGGACTGGTTCAGGACTGGTTCAGGACTGGTTCAGGACTGGTTCAGGACTGGTTCGGGACTGGTTCAGGACTGGTTCAGGACTGGTTCCACACTGGTTCAGGACTGGTTCAGGACTGGTTCAGGACTGGTTCGGGACTGGTTCAGGACTGGTTCAGGACTGGTTCCACACTGGTTCAGGACTGGTTCAGGACTGGTTCAGGACTGGTTCGGGACTGGTTCAGGACTGGTTCCGTCCTGATGCTCGGTGCAGGTTTGTCTTCAGCGTGTCTCAGGATTGGCTGAGGCGTGCTGTGTTAAAGTCTGGCAGCTCTCAGTTCTTACCCAGAGTTCCCCTCAGAGCTGGAGCACAGGAACTAATCCACACAGACATTTATTTGGTGACAGCCTCCATCACTGACTTTCTCTTTTACGTTCGTTTTATTACGAGCCATAAACGTCAGATGGACTCAGTTACTGCAGAAACACCACAGAGGCCTGCAGAATAAAATGTGTTAAATATACAAGCGCTGTTTTATGACACAGACAAAAAAATGATGTAAATTTACTGGGAACAAGACGTTAGGTTGGTCTATAATCTACTTTTAATAAACATAACCAGGGTCATAAAGTTTTTGCTTAGTCTGATACTGAGAAGTGTTCTTTAGAAGTTACCAGCCTCTGTTGTTGGTGCAGGCTTTTACTGTTCTTTATTAAACAATGACCACTGAACAATACTTAACAAATATTATTATAAATGTATGTGTGTCAGAATTATTGGACACAAGCAGCTGTTTTTGGAGAACTGTATGTATGTAATTGATTTCTTATTTTTTAATAAATCTTAATTGGAAAGCACACATACAACATATAAATAACAAAGTATCAAAAAGTATTGCAGTATTAAATAAAGCTAAACTGGTATTGGATAAGACATCACTTCATATTTTGTATTGTTCATTAGTTTTACTTTACTTTACTTACTGTGCTGAGGTTTGGGGTAATAATTATAAAACTACATTAAATCCATTGGTCATTCTTCAAAAAAGAGCAATAAGAATCATTAATAACGCTTCATACAGAGATCACACCAATCTATTATTTATTCAGCTCAAAATAATAAAACTTCATGATTTAATTGAGTTTCAAACTCAGTACAAATATTGTTTAAGGCTAAAAACAAGCAATTACCAACAAATATCCAGCGATTGTTTATTGAAAGAAAAGGGTGTCACAATTTAAGAGGTTTGTATCATTTTAAAACAAAAAGAGTTTGCACGACTAAGAAGAGTTTTTGTTTCTGTTTGTGGGGGAAAAAAATGGAACGACTTGAATCATGAACTGAAACAATGTCCAAATATGAAGCAGTTTAAAAACAGATATAAAGAAATGATTTTTGCTAAGTATGTGGATAAAATAAACTGAGTATTGGGGGTTCATGGGTACGGAGCGAGCGATGTAGAAAATTAATGTTAAAAGGAAGTTGAATTAATTTTTGTATGGGGAAGGATTTGTGAAGAGCGGTGGGATTAAATAAGTTTTTTACTTCTTCCTGCTCCTATTCAGACGTGGAAAATACAAAGTTATTTCTTTTCAAGACAATATATATATTTAATTATTTACTTATTTATATTGGTGATAGTTTGTTGACAATTGAAATGGTTTTGATTTATACAATGACTAATTTTGTTATATGTCTGTCAAATATATATGAGTACGTCTGAATAAACATTATCTATCTATCTATAAACAGGAACAAGAAATATCCCAACCATGACTTTCCAACTTTGGAGCAATAATTAAGAATATTAAGTGAATTGGACATGTAATGAATCAACCTGGATGTTTTTGGGGTTTTTTTGTCATTTGTTAAAGCATTTGTGGCTCATATTCAGTAAGGTGCAGAGTCAGTGAAGGGCACAGAATCTGAAAATGAATTTATAATAAACCTGAGCTCTCCACCAACAACGGTCAAATATTTAGAAACAGAACAAACAAAAATGACTGAGTGTCTTTTGCCTGCAGTGTAACATCTGATAAACCATGCTTTAAATGTTTCATATAAACTCTGTAAATGGTTTTACAGCAACATTATTTTAGGTTCTCTGTAGATTCTCAGATTTCTCGCCCCACAGACGAAGAACTGTGTGGCACTTTATTCTCCAGCTCAGTAACAGAGGGTAATTAGGTAATGATATAGTAATTATAGGCAATTATTGAGTCATTTTCAATTCACCAGAAGCTAAAGTGTGTTATAACCATGTAACCAGCCTGAACTCCTGCAGGGTAGGAACAAGATTTACTATAATAACAACAGCTAAATCTATTTGTTATTGTCTTATTACCACAAAGCTACAGTGAGAGAGCTGAGCTGGGAAATACAGAGCAATGAAAAGACTTCAGACGACTTTACTCATCCCACCAGCGGCGATTTGTTAGAGCAGCATAACAGGACAACAAAAAGACAAACAAAGCAACGATAAAAAACACACAATGGGGTAAATCCTGAATAACAACTAGAAAAGCTTGGTTATCAATAAATGGATAAATAAAGAAATGTTAAAGATAGATAATAAAAAGAAAACAATGACAAAAAGCACAACAAAAGACAAACATAAGATAAATTTAAAAAGACAAACATTACACAACGTAATCGAGTTGTTTTGACACTGCATGTTCACTGATGCTGATATGTATAATATAATTCTTCATTAATGGCACTGAGTTTGGACAGAAAAGAAATAAATGTTTAAATGTTTTATGTTGAGTGCAGCTCCAAACTCAAGCTCCACTCTGTGACTTCTGAAAAAGTGGAATTAAAAGTTTGCTCTGCCCACAAAATGAATGAGAAAAACAACTACTCTGTGATTGTGGAAGGCTCTGTGGTCAGCAGTGGTTTGTTATGTGTCTGGAGCTAATTCTGGGGTAAATGCTCACTGCTGCTCCTCTCTCTGATCCTTCTCCGAGCAAACACTGACTCTGATCTGACTAAGTAGGTTTTTCCCACCACTTTTCACCGTCACCGTTGAATCCACTCTGTTCTCATTCATCTCCTCCCAGGGCGCCTCCAGGACCACCTCACCCCCCCAGGTCCAGAGCCCCCCTCAGGTCCCCCCCAGGTCCAGAGCCCCCCTCAGGCTCCTGTCCCAAACCCAAACACACTAATGCTTTGACTGCCACTTAATTACAGCGGTTTCCCTCTGTCGTTTACCAGTCAGAGGGAGGGGTCAGAGCGAGGGGTCCCAGGGGTCAGAGGGGCCCGTACATCACTGTCACCCCTCCCTCTGTGACATGGGGGGGGTCAGTGGATCCACAGAGTCAGCCCTAATTGGCCTCAGAGCTGGAGATAATGCAGGCTTTGAAGTGAAAACGGCCCATAATGAGACAGAGAGGAGCTGTTTAAACTGAACGTCACAATAAAAACACAGACATTAAACACCGATGGAGAGATGTTTACGTGAGCAGAAGACTGAGCTGTCCACACGTTTACAGGACAGAGACTCCAGCAACACAAGATCAACGCAGGAAAGCACGGGCATCAGGGGAAAATTACATAAACGACCTTCTGTATGCAGATGATCCTTTGAGAAACTGCAGAACATACTCCAGGTGTACGATGAAACCTAAACCTGTTTTGGACTAGAAATATCATACGTTAAGACAGAAACGATGGCATTCAATGTTGATGAGCAGATTAAGTCTCAACCTAGCATCGTCTCTCTTGGTAGAACTGATATCAAGAACGTTTGTACCTTCAAATATCTTGGATATACCATAAATAATTCCAACACTGGATCCTCTCTGTTCCTCGATGCCAGGATTGGCGCTGCATATGTAACACACCCAGGGTTTGGGCCTGTGACCAGATTAAATGTTCCTGTAAAACACAGGGAAATGATGAGACAGGCGACTGGTGAAGTTTCTCTTTGCCTCGCTTCTGCCATATTTATTAATACATTAAACATGTATTTTCAATGCACAGCATAACAACTGTCTTTCAAATGCACAAATCTGCAATAAAATGCCTTCATGTGTAGTAAACTCCATTTACATCATGTTATGTTGTTACATTCCACAATTCAGATGATAGGCTATGAATTAATTACTACTCTTCTACAGCTCCGGCATTACACATTACTCCTCCACTTTAAACAAAATACCAGTATTTATGCAGCTGGACTTCTTTTAGCTTAGACTGTTTTTAGATTACTCTCACACAGCTTACAACTCATGAATTGCATGATAAAGACCACGTACTCTGGCAGGATTAGCATTAGCATGAAGAGTATTTCCTATTTTATCAATATGAACCAGTTAACTTACACTTACACTTCTTTTAAGAACATTTACACAAATACAATATGTCAGGATATAATTTGGAGCTTAATTCACCGTAAGGGAGCTAACACAAATACAGTTAACTCAAAATGGTGCCCACAGCATCGCCTTGACTTGAGGATGTTTACGTCTTTTCACATTGCTCAAAACTCAACAAAAACACATTGTCTACTGATTTCCTCACTTACACTTAGCTGAGTTTATTAATAGTGCTTCATGACCCATTTCATATGGTTTTTACTTAGTTACTAAGCTGTAACACACAGGGAAAGGATGAGACAGGCGACTGCTGAAGTTTCTCTTTGCCTCGCTTCTGCCATATTGGAGAGGAGGGCCTTTGACCTCACTATACCGGCTCACACAGTCATGCGCCACCTATTGGCACAAGCTGGTAATTACACCTCAAACAAGGTTAATTCTAAATTCACTCTTTCCCATTACGAACAATAGAAAAAATAATGTGAATATATAAGAAATAGAATGAGCTAAAGCATGTCTTAACCGATAACTGTATCCTTCTACAAACTAGGATTAAGTTCTTAATAACATGCATTCGATCCCGCCTTTTGTACAGTGTACAAGCATGGAAAATGTCGAGCAGCGATATCAACAAACCAGAAGTAATCTGGCATGGGCTTTTAAAGAAAATGATCAAGGGTGGTTACAAACGAAAGAATGCCCCAAATCCCCAAAACACCATCGCTGAAGGAGAAGTAGACTGCAGCTACAGGATGTCAACGCTGACTTACGGAGAAACACAAAGACCCAATCTGTACCACTGCTATGAACAACAACTATTGATTTTAAAATTTTACTTTTGACTTTTAAAGCACTTAATGGTTTAGCACCGCACTATTTATCTGAGCTGCTTTTACCTTATCCTCCCACCAGACCCCTTCGCTCTGGGGAGGGAGCCCTGCTGGCAGTCCCCAAAACCCAGCGAGCCACTAAAGGGGACCGGGTGTTTGCAGTTCGGGCTCCCTCCCTCTGGAATGCACTCACCCCAGAACTCAGGCACATCAGACGTCTCAATAATTTTAAGAAGCATTTAAAAACCTTCCTTTTTAGAAATTTGATATTACCTGATTTTATCGTTTTATTGTTTGATTTGTGTTTTTATTGTTCTGTCAATTCTGTTTTTATATTGTTTTCTCCTGTTTTATTATCTTTTTATTGTATTTTTACTTGAAGGGTCTGTTATGGGTTTTTTATGTATTTTGCACTGTAAAGCACTTTGTAACAATGTTAAGAAAGGTGCTATACAAATAAATATTATTATTATTATTATTATTATTATTATTATTATTATTATTATTATTATTATTATTAAAATATCTGGCTCACATCTGCAGAATGGGACATGATCAACTGCAGAAACAACTTTTGTTTAACACCAACATCATCCAAACGGACGAAATTTGAAAATCTACTGAGCACAGACGCTCAGCAACTGAGACGAATTATGACGGAGAAATCAGACTTTCAGCAACTGTTGGAGACTCGAACAGAAGCACCTTAAAGAGGAAAATGATGATGATGATAAACTCCTGACAGAGTTATAAAAATACTGTCGGCCCGGGAGCTTTCCTGCTCCTCGTCCAAATGTTTCCTCTGCCTTTTCAGATTCAGATTCATACTGCGTATTCATAACCACACAAGAAAGTTGGCGGAGTTTGCTTTCGGTGCAGCATGACCTACTCACATCTTCTCTGTCAGAACAACAAAACAAACCACAGCAACATTATAAACATAAACATAAACAAATACAAAGTGACAAATACAGAAACAGATCGTCCTTCAGTCCATGGCTTGGTTTGGAGCCCAGAGGTTTTTGAGTCTGATTTGTTTGTCAGCGTCTTCCTGAGGACCTGAGTGAGAGCAGGTGATGAGCAGGATGTGTGGGGTCAGAGGTCAGGTTTATGGAAGGGAGGGGGTGGCCTGTGATTTTGGAAGACTTATCTTATTCAGTGTAGTTTTTTGTCCAAATGATGAACTGAGTGTGCTTTCTGTTGCAGCTGTGTAAAACTGGAGGAGAATGTTGTGTCTGACTTGGATTTTTTTAAGTTGTCTTTTATTGGCTTTTTTGTAGATTTGGTCTGAGTGCTGTTTCCATTCGATTGTGTTTCTGATGTGTGCGCCAGGAAATGTGAAGGAGTCTGTGGTGTACGTGTGTGCAGTGGTGATGGAGATCTTTTCTTTAGTCATCACACATTGAGGTAAAAAGTTGTTCTACCGTATTTTCCGGACTATAAGTCGCATTTTTGGGGGGAAATTTATTTTACAAAATCCGACACCAAGAACAGACATTTCATGTTGAAAGGCAAGTTATAGTAATAATAGAATAGAGACCAACAGCTGAATAGGTGTGCGCTATGCTAACGTAACACATTGATGGTTATTCAGCTACATGAAGCATAAACAATGTATCGGTCTGTTGTGGTGAAGAAGGAGCTGAGCCGAAAGGCGAAGCTCTCGATTTACCGGTCGGTCTATGTTCCTACTCTCACCTATGTTCCTACTCTCACCTATGGTCATGAGCTTTGGGTCATGACTGAAAGGACAAGATCCCGGATACAAGCGGCCGAAATGAGTTTCCTCCGCAGGGAGGCTGGGCGCTCCCTTAGAGAGAGGGTGAGGAGCTCGGTTACACGGGAGGAGCTCGGAGTAGAGCCGCTGCTCCTCCACATCGAGAGGAGTCAGTTGAGGAGGCTCGGGCATCTGTTCCTGATGCCTCCTGGTCGCCTCCCTGCGGAGGTGTTCATGTCCCACCGGGCGGAGGCCCCGGGGAAGACCTAGGACACGCTGGAGGGACTATGTCTCTCGGTCTGGGAACGCCTTGGGGTCCCCCCGGTAGAGCTGGAGGAAGTGTCTGTGGAGAGGGAAGACTGGGCATCTTTGCTTAGACTGCTGCCTCCGCGACCCGGTCCCGAATAAGCGGAAGAAGATGGATGGATGGATGAAGCATAAACAACGAACTGAATAGGTGTCTCGTATGTTAACGTAATATATTAACAGTTATTCACATAACTATAGCATAAAGAACATAATATAACAAGTTCACCAAACTCACCATCTCACTCCTAATCGCTAAATCCTTTAAATTCTTCATCCTCGGTGTCGCTTCTGAACAACTCCGCCAACTCCGGAGGTAGACGAAGCGCCGCTTCATCAGTTCCATTTCCAATTATTCCGGCCTTTCCGAATCCCGACAGGATGGTTTCGTTTGTCACTGAAGTCCATGCCTTGTCGATCCATCTGATGACTTGCTGGAAAGTTGCATGGCGCCTCCTCCTGGCTGCCGTGAAGCTGTGCTCTCCATCATCAGTGTGAAAATAACAAACGTGTAATATTTTAATATATAAGTCACACCTGAGTATACGTCACACCCCGAGCCAGACGATGGAAAAAAGTGCAACTTATAGTCCGGAAAATATGGTAATTTAATTTTTGTTTCTGCTTCAGTGGAGAGTTATTCTTAAATGTTACCCACTTACATTTAAACTTTTGAGCTCACTTTTGCTCTGATTTGTTTAAATGAAACTGTGTCGGTGTAATCAGTCCATAATCTGCAGTCATGAGGTCAAGCCATATATTTTTCTTGGTAACATCTGAGTCTTATTCCTGTGTAAATGACAGAGTAAGTACAGTAACTACTCTCCCAGGTCAGTGAGGGCTGGAGTTAACCTGCTGTTGTGTTTGAAAGTGTATACAAAGCTAAATAATTTGAAGTTGCCCAGTTGTCCTCAGAGTTTCCTGGTGTCCCGCTGGGCTCAGATCAGAGACAGACGCTCAGCAGGAGACGCTCCATCCGTCTGCGCTGGACACTCTCACTTCTCTGTCCCTGTCCCTCGCTCAGGTCCAGATCTCAGTACTTTTCTGTCTCTCTCTTGTCTTCTCTGACCTCTGACCTTTTCTCTGTCCCTCTCTGATTCTCGTTCTCGTCCCATCACCAGTCTCTGGGACAGTCTCACGTATGGACTGGGATTTAACAGCATTCAGTTTTTGTTAAAGAGAGACAATAAACTGCAGTAAAACCTGACTGGAGCCTGGAGCGCTAACTGCTAATAAACCGGACTAATTACTGTTCATCAGCTGTTTTTAAATGGCAACAGTAAAGCTTTGACTTTACAAAATAAAAAGCAGAAAAAATGCTTCTTTCAGTCGTCCTGAAAGCATGAAATTGTATCATAAACAACAGAGAAAAGCTTTCTCTTTAAATGTTTACAACAGTCCTGCTTTAGACCTGGTTTAGTTTCACAGTGAACCACATTATCCAGGTGTGTTAGTGTTATTAGTACTTCAGTGATATAATCAGTGATATCTTCAGTTTTATGATCAGGTGATGACATCATTTTTATTTCTGCTCCTGTGGAAACACTGACTGCTCCTCTCTTCCTCTCTGCTTCTGTCTCGTCCTGCTTTCTCCAGGACAAAAGCCGCTCGCTCTGAACATTCCTCAGATTCCTCTCATGTTTTCTCGGGACGCCAAGGACACTCTGACTCACTCCAGGACTCTCCAGGACTCTCCAGGACGCTCCAGGAGGCTCCAGGAGGCTCCAGGATGCTCCAGGACTCTCCAGGACTCTCCAGGACGCTCCAGGACTCTCCAGGACTCTCCAGGACTCTCTGGGACACATTTGCACACAAAGCCCTGTCCCTTCGTCCCGTTGTGCTTCTGTGTGCTCTCATGTCTTTGTTATTGAGACGAGGAGCTTTCATCGTATCAGCGGGAGGGACAGGTCGTATCAGCGGGAGGGACAGATAATTGACTCCAGTTCAGTTCAGATGAATGAGTGAAAGATAATAAAGAGTTTATTATCTCTACAGAGAGGAAACAGACTTTTGTTTTTACTAAATTAGTGACAGTGAATAAAACCTCCTGTAGGTTTGTGTTGTGTATCAGAAACAACCTGAGAAAACATTTCAACTAAATCCTGAAGAGAAACTCTGTTGGCACAGTGAATATCAGACCTATTCAACTCCTGGCTCTGTGCAAAATTGGCCCCACTGAAATTTTATCTGGGCCTCTACCAATTTGTAAATCATACTGGATATATATGCACATACTCTATAAATATATCTATAAAAGAATGACTCTTGTGCCTCATTAAAGCTCTCTCAGACCTCGGTGCAGTCCAAATCTGTAATCTGTCACAGTTACTTTCACTGATAAATGTTCTGAAGGAAAAGCACCTTATTCTTGTTATTAATCAGATACTTAAGCTGAAAACTGTTGACTTTGATGAAATTTTCATCTCATGTATTCATTTTTGTTTTTCAGGATGAAAACTATATATATTTCTAGATAAACTGTTGAAGGTTGATATTTGTTGTTAGCAGCGTCAGGTCAGCTGCGTGTGAACTGCGTTTTGTTTTCTTCAGTCTGACATTTCTCACCGGGGACGACATCCGCGAGTCACACAAACGACTCGCCTCGACACTGCGCTCAATCTGCAGTGATCTGCAGAGCTACAGCCAAGGAAACAGGCCCCAAGTGTCAAAATAAACTTCCACAGGACTTTCAAAATAAAGGCTCACTGAAAACAGCGGTAATGTAAACACTGCGCACCGAGAAATTGATTTTTGAGAGGGAGAAATGTGACGCCAAGCAGTTATTTTACAGAAGTAGAAGCTGCAGCGCTCAGGGTTTGCACTTATGGCATCTTTATGGTGCATTTATATTTAAATGATTGGTGGTTCAAAGGTAAAGAAAAGTACCATGTATGTACATTAGTTTTATTAATATTGTTTAGCCAGTTTAAACCTCTATGAAGTTGAATAACCCTGAGTGTTCATTGTCAAAATGGAAGTAAAGAAATTTGGAGTTTTTGACTCCAAAATGCATTTAGTTATTCAAGTCCTTGGTGCTTTTAGTTCAATAGTTTTTAAAACATTTACAGTAAAGTTAGAGTTAAGTAATTATTCTGTAGAGTACTTTAGCTTCTGACTCTGTGTGTTATGCAAAAGTACTTTTATCCACAAACAGGCAGCTAAAAAAGTCTGATTAAAGTGTTTATTTTGTTCTCTTGTCAAATGAATGGGGACATCCACTCCATGTTTGAAAAGATGATTGGTCCAGAGTCAGTCCTGGTCTTGTCCTGGTCTAGTCCTGGTCTAGTCCTGGTCTAGTCCTGGTCTGTGGACTGGCTCTGGTGATAATGTTAATGATAATTCCTCAGTGATATTGCAGATAACAGAGATAAAGGTAATTACCTGTCGTTCTTCAAAGCCATCACTGCTCTGATGAACAGACAGCTCAGAGTAATCTGCTGTTATCTCCCTTTTAGCCCTGTTCTCTGACTCAGGGCTGCTACTCCGAGCCGACGCTTCAAAGGCCTCGTCTGACTGAGGAGGAGCAGAGTGACAGGAGACTCTGGAGGGATTTACTACCACAAGTACTACAGATACTACCACGAGTACTACAGATACTACCACGAGTACTACAGATACTACCACGAGTACTACAGATACTACAGAGGGGAGAGTGGGCTTTATTAATTGGTTGAAAGGATTAAGGTCCCTGTGTTTACATCACAACGCTGGCCAGGAAAACAACAACACAAATACATTTACACAAAAACGCTGAGGTGTGAAGAAAACGAGTGTGATTAAACTGTAGTACCTGTATTTGTCCAGCAACCGGCGCTGTGCTCTGCATCACACAGAGAGTAAACAGCAAAGGAAATCAGAGTTCCATCTGCAACTTCACAAATACTTTAAAGCTCCTGTAAGCAGCAGCGCTCTACTGGTTTAAAACGGTACTGCAGTCAAAATCAAAACAATGGTCTCTTTTCTGATTGGACAATCGGCAATGCAGTTTTAGAAACAAAACAAAAGTGTAAACAAAAACAATCTGGCCATTATGTAAAATATATTTTTATTTGTGAATAACTCAGCAGTACCATTGTTATCAGTAAAACTAATATTTGATTTAAACAGGTTTACCTCACATCTGGGACACATGTGGCTCATTTTTATGAAATATAAAAAATAAATACAGCTCATAGCTCCTAACATCTTATGCTTTTCTGGAGATGATAAAGTCTTCAGTAAAAGTCAGTCCTGATACAGATTTTACTCACAGTTACTGACTAAATATGAATGTATGAAACAGAAATATGAACGTATGAAACAAAAATATGAACGTATGAAACAAAAATATGAACATATGAAACAAAAATATGAACGTATGAAACAGAAATATGAACATATGAAACAGAAATATGAACATGAAACAGAAATATGAATGTATGAAACAGAAATATGAACGTATGAAACAGAAATATGAATGTATGAAACAGAAATATGAACGTATGAAACAGAAATATGAACGTATGAAACAGAAATATGAACGTATGAAACAGAAATATGAATGTATGAAACATAAATATGAACGTATGAAACAGAAATATGAACATATGAAACAGAAATATGAACATATGAAACAGAAATATGAACGTATGAAACAGAAATATGAACGTATGAAACAGAAATATGAATGTATGAAACAGAAATATGAACGTATGAAACAGAAATATGAACATATGAAACAGAAATATGAACATATGAAACAGAAATATGAACGTAAACAGAAAAGCCTGGTCTGTGATCGTGTGTCAGCTGACATGTAACCAGCAGACCAGCAGCCAATCACAGTTCAGACTGGGGCTGTGACGTCATCGTTTTCAGTGAGTCTCTGGCTGTGTCCAAACGTCCTCCCCAGTCCCTAACTCCTCAGTCACTACAGTCCAGTCCTATACAGCGACTGTAGTGCACTCAGTTTGTGAATGATTCAGACGCTCACTGTTTTTCTCTCAGCGGTGATCATGTGACTCTGGTGTCTGTGTAAAAAAACTCCGCTGATAAAGTTCTTCTGTGATAAACCTGACCAGACTCAGATGTTTTAGTATTTATAGATAAATAATAGTCATATGTGTGATATTTAACATGAATTATGGCTGTAATGAATAAAGCAGAGTGGATTATTGCAGCTCTGTGCCTTACGTGGGGAGGCTAACGCTGGCTAAGCTAACGTTAGCAATTTTACACTGCAGCGGTTTATTTAAGAGCTTTTTATTTCTGATTACGACGTGACAGAAGTAAACACAGCTGGGTTTCTAACTGGGTTCATTCAGACGTGTTGTGTACAGTTTAAACTCCTGTCCCGGTCCCGCTGTTCTCCTCCGAAACTCGCAAAGCATTCTGCTCTATACTGACCTCTAGTGGCCATCGCTGTCCACTACTTTTCAGAATGCATTGTGGGAAATTTTAACTGCACTATTTTTATCCATTCGGACACCACTACAAAATGGCGTGACCACTACAGTACTGTTACTTCAAAATAAAAAGTACAAGTAAAAGTACTCAACAAAATAGTTACCTGAGTAAAAGTAAAGTTTATATTTAAAATTGTACTCAAGGATTCAGGAAAAGGTTTGTAGTGACTCTCCACCTCAGAGCAGTTCAGAGACAGATGAAAGGGGTTTAAGGTTTAAAGAATATAATATAAATATGTATATAAATAAATATAAATATAATATAAATATTTTTTTGTGGCTGGGCAGGTTCTCAGGGCTGAGGTGAAGTCTGTTCACTCAGACTCAGATTAAAGACTGCTCCTCCTGAGGAACGAGGTCAGGACCCACTCTGTGTTTCACAAATCTGTATCTGGAACTATAATCCCAGCTGACCTACACAAATACTACAAACTAATGGAGGAAAATATGTTATCAGAAAGAAATCGCAGAAAGTTTTCACTATTTATAGACCACAGTGTTATTGATCAGTAATAATAATAATAAACATTTAAAGGGATTATGCAGAATGAATGAGCTTTCAACCATGATAGGCTACTGCAGTTTTATTTTACGTGATGACAGCAGTTTTCTTACAGGCCTTTATAGATCGTACTACTGTCCCTTGTCCTCTGTCCCCTGTCCTCTGTCCCCTGTCCTCTGTCCCCTGTCCTCAGAGCTTCCATCAGGGACAGGGGACAGGAGAGTGTGGTGCATTAAGAGTTTTTTTCTGCAGCAGCTCGAGTCCTCGTTAGTCCAGACCGAGGCGGTGGTACTGCCGTCAGACTCAGACTCTCTGTATATTTATGTGGTCACAGACGTGTGTGTGTGTATTTGTGGCGATGAATGTGTGTGTGTGTGTATTTGTGGCGATGAATGTGTGTGTGTGTGTGTGTATATTTGCGGTTACATACGTGTGTGTGTATATCGTGTGGTTATAAAGTGAGTCGCTGCTCAGACCTGGAGCGGCTCATGTTCTGCTGACGAGAGCCGCTCAGAACAGAAACACCACTGACTTCAGGAGCGAGAGAGGAGAAAGTGTGGCACGAACCCTGGAGCAGACTGGCCCAGGTTCAAACTGGAGGCGACTCGAGATGGAAAGGAACTTTAGGAACTTTAAGTTTTACATTTCTCAAAGAAAATGTGCTGAGCAGATCTTAAATACTAACTAAATAAAAGTGGCCTCAATGTCAAACTGGGTACTACACTCAACAGTTTCTACCTAAGCAGCAGCGCCTCGTGATGTTCTCAGTGTAAAGTCCTACAGCAGCAGCAGAATCTTGTCCAGCCCTGCCCTCTCTCTTCATGAAAGGATGAGGGTCTGGGACATAGGAAGTCTTTTCAAGAGTTTGAGTTGATCCAGACCTGTCCCAGGAGTTTCTCTGCAGCTCTGCTGTCTCACAGAAGCAGAAGATAATCTCCTCTCAGAAAGAACCAAGATGGCTGTGGCTTATACAGAGTGAATGTAAGAACTTCTCTCTGATTAACAGTGTTTAGGTCTTTCCTTGGTCTCCTGTTGGTTCTGCTGAAGTCCTCGTTGTTGTTGGGATTTTTGTCTTGGTCCTGTTTCCATTTTAACAACAGTAAAGTCCCTCTGACGTCCCACGTAACCACCACATTCAAACAAACCCACTTTTTCTTTCACAAGTCTTTGTACAACTGGCTTCTGCTGCTGTCCCTGCTCACAAATAAGGACAGAGCTGCTCAGGAAACACAGGATTCTGGAGTTTTATGACAGAAGCAGCAACAGTTCAGTTTCTCTGATTGGTTTCTCCACTTCTGTTACTGGTTACCTCCTGAAAATCAAACTCAACTTCTCAGTATAGAATAGAAAAAGAGTGCGTCCTGCTGACCAAGGGTGACTAACTCTGCTGAGTCTTTACCGGAGCACAGGACTGAGGTCAGAAACATGTTCAGAGTCAGAGTTTCCGGTTCAGCTCCAAGTCTCTCATTATTTTCTGGCTCAGAGTCTCTCGCTCTGGTCCAGAGAAACGCTGAGACGGGGTTTGGACTGATCAGGAGTGACGCTGGACCAGTTCTCTCTCCGTTGTGTGGTGTGGACTCAGAGAGGTCTGGTTTAAAGTGTGTTGGTGAAATGAAAGGTTAAATTTCCAGTGAGACCTGAGGAGCTTCTGCAGAGACTGGGCTTTTGTTGGACTCACGACGCTTCAGTGAAATCCTACAATCAGCGCTGTTTAAAATCCTAAAGATGTATCATAAAGATGTTATTAACCTTCCTGCAGCGCTAAGACAGTTTCTGATGTTTTGCAGCAGTTTTTTTAGGATAACCTTTTGCTGTGTTGATTCAGATGGCATAGATTTTGCCTCAGGTGTATTTTTGGATGAATTTTCAGATTTCAGGATTTTTTTTTCTTGAAAAATCTTAAAAAGGTGTCTGATAAAATCGTCCCACCTTTACCCCTAAGACATTTTTTTTGTGCCATTGACTCCCATTAAAACAACATTTTATAAAACACTGTCACTGCAATATAATTTCACATTTTTATCAAGTATTTTATGGATTCATGACAGTGTGGGATTGGAATTTTAGTTTTTATTGTTTTTCACTAGGTGGCGCCATTTCCCCCATATATGGTAGACAGAGGTATAAATGTGGAGATGGCCACATTAGTGTTTGTATAAATGATCAAGCCTACAAGGCAAAAAACATTTTTTGAACTAAAATGATTTGGGTGAGTTTTTGTCATAAATTGGTGTGAAAGTGTTTGTTGAGAAATGAGTTTGTTTGTGTTTGCGTGAGCACAAATCCAAAATGTAGTTCTTACAGCACCACAAAAACTGGAATTTAAGGGGTTAAATTTCATAAACAGAATTAATTTTTGCTTTGTATGATGAAGACTGAAGTTAATCATTGTTGTTAATCAAAAAAATTGGAATTAATGACTATTAGATCATTTTTTCACTGATCAGCTGTTTACAGAGACCACAGTAATTAGCTGCTCTTCTAAAACTAACTGTATTTGTGTTGTTGCCAGTGTTTGTGTACAAAGTCAAGCAAAAACTAAATTTGTAGAGCTTTTCAAAAATATTAAAATGTATGTGTTCAGCTGCTCCTAATGCAGAGGACAATATCTCTACCTTATTTTACTGTGGCTACTGACGGCCGACAGCTGAAGTCAGTTTGTGTTACACCAACCCTCTCCGTTTGTCCAGGCTTGGGATTGGCACAAATAGTATCCAGTGGTTTGTGCTGTGACTGATGTGAACAAAAAGGAATAATATTCCAATAAAGGTTAGAAATAAGTGCTGTATTTTAGCTGAACAAGCCTAAAACATGAACTGGATCAGGACTGGGACTAACCCTGGACCTGGATCAGGACTGGGACTAACCCTGGACCTGGATCAGGACTGGGACTAACCCTGGACCTGGATCAGGACTGGATCAAACCCTGGTCTGAGGCCGAGTTTTTGTAATGAGGGGTTTTTGGCGGCAGAACCTTTTCCTTCAGAAACTGGAACTTTCTGAAAATCTGTCACTGTGTTCCTGGATTTCTCCTGTTTCTGCTCCGAGACACGGAGACAGAGACAGAGACAGAGACAGAGAGACACAGAGACAGAGAGACACAGAGAGCCACAGACAGAGACAGAGACACAGAGAGACAGAGACACAGAGACAGAGACAGAGACACAGAGACAGAGACACAGAGACAGAGAGACACAGAGACAGAGAGACACAGAGACAGAGAGACACAGAGACAGAGACAGAGACAGAGAGAGACAGAGAGACACAGAGAGACACAGCGACAGAGACAGAGAGACAGAGACACAGAGACAGAGAGACACAGAGACAGAGAGACAGAGACAGAGAGCCACAGAGACAGAGACACAGAGACAGAGAGAGACAGAGAGACACAGAGAGACACAGAGACAGAGAGACACAGAGACAGAGACACAGAGACAGAGAGAGACAGAGAGACACAGAGAGACACAGAGAGACACAGAGACAGAGACAGAGAGACACAGAGACAGAGAGACACAGACATAGAGACAGAGACAGAGAGCCACAGAGACAGAGACACAGAGACAGAGACAGAGAGACACAGAGACAGAGACAGAGAGACACAGACATAGAGACAGAGAGACACAGAGACAGAGAGACAGAGACCCAGAGAGACACAGAGACAGAGAGACAGAGAGACAGAGACAGAGAGACACAGAGACAGAGACAGAGAGACACAGACATAGAGACAGAGAGACACAGAGACAGAGAGACAGAGACCCAGAGAGACACAGAGACAGAGAGACAGAGAGACAGAGACAGAGACAGAGAGACACAGAGACAGAGGGACAGAGACAGAGAGACACAGAGACAGAGAGACACAGAGACAGAGACAGAGAGACACAGAGACAGAGAGACAGAGACACAGAGAGACACAGAGACAGAGAGACAGAGAGACAGAGACAGAGACAGAGAGACACAGAGACAGAGGGACAGAGACAGAGAGACACAGAGACAGAGAGACACAGAGATAGAGACAGAGAGACACAGACATAGAGACAGAGAGACACAGAGACAGAGAGACAGAGACACAGAGAGACAGAGAGACAGAGAGATACAGAGACAGAGAGAGACAGAGAGACAGAGAGACACAGAGACAGAGAGACAGAGAGACAGAGACAGAGAGACACAGAGACAGAGGGACAGAGACAGAGAGACACAGAGAGACACAGAGACAGAGAGACACAGAGACAGAGGGACACAGAGACAGAGAGACACAGAGACAGAGAGACACAGAGACAGAGAGACACAGAGAGACACAGAGACAGAGACAGAGACAGAGACAGAGACAGAGGGACACAGAGACACAGAGACAGAGAGACACAGAGACAGAGAGACACAGAGACAGAGACACAGAGACAGAGAGACACAGGACTGAGGGGTGCACTGTAAAAACTAGAACTAGGTCAGATCTTGTCCCTATCTCACAATGGTAAAGACATTGAGCCCAGACCAAAGCAGGGATCCTCTAGTTCAGGGGTAAATGCGCTCTTAGATCTCACAATGGTAAGAACTCCACTTTAACTAATCATGTTCTGAGGCCTCAGAAACTCAGCGCCAGAGAATACAGCGTTACTCAAACAGAACACAGCTCCAGGTCTGTTTCTGATGAGAGAGAAAGCTTAAAAAAGTCAATTTTGCAGAAGATCTTCGCTCTAAAGTGAACCTCAGTAACGTTTTTACCTTAAAAAAACAGTTTGTGAGTCCGTGTGGGTTAATGAGTTGTTGTCGTCTCTGGGGCTGAAAGTGACGCTTGCAGAAGTCCGAGTGTCGCAAGAAAAAACTTTGTACAGATACGAAGAGAAGAAAACGAAAGTAAAGGAGTCACCTGGGCTTGTGGGTGTTTATGACAGTGCTTTACTCTGAACTGTAGGGGGCGCTTCAGAGGAAAATGAGGCAAAAACAGCAAAGAAACGAGAAAATCTTAAGTTGACCTTTAAGTGTTCATATTGTTGGCAGCAATCAAAGAACTTTATCATACACATAAGCACATTTTTGCAGATTACTTATTAATTTATCTTTCAATTTTTCATTTTTTTTTATATTACAATGAAAATATAACAGCAATAATAACCACAATAATAATTTATGGTTTCAACACAAACAATCAACAAAGAAGAAAGAAACAAAACAAAAAACACAACTATACGTCATATTCCTGCACGAACAGTATGTTTCCCTACAGACGTAAATTATATCGCGCAGTATACATCTATTCACCATATATATATCCAATATTTACCTCATATGTTCATAATGAATTTTTTAATTTAGATGGGTTTGGCAGGGTTTGGTGAGACAGGGAACCTCCAAAACTCTGACCTCTTTGTTACATTTTATTTATAATATCATCTTTGTTTATTCTGCCTTCGCTAGTGTTTGGGAACTAGCTTTACAGATAGCTAACAGTTGCTCCAATAAACACCCAGGAAGCCTCTTGCTGTTTTGGACATTTACTGAAGTCAGTATATTTTTTGTAAAACTGTAACATACAAAAACCAACGCATATTACAATTATGTTTCTGATTCTCAACAGTACAGAATATGTACAGCTACACAAAACAATGCAGTTGTAGCCTTAATATATGTAAAATATGCATAACATTAACACCAAGTTAGCTACAAATACAAGTAAACATGTAAAAGCTAGCGATTAGCATGATGCTAAAATGCATTGAAAATCCCATAGACATGCTAGCGCTATTAGCGTCTTTTATTCTTATGCAAATTTAGGGTTTAAACAACTTAAAACATCTCATGTGAGTATCCAAGGTAAGCTAACAACTCGTCACATAATATTATTTACAGACAGATGTTCATTAGGGACCAAATAACAACTGAGAGGAGCTTAAACACTGTGGTAAGTCGCTGAACTGAGAGCATGGAGCAGAAGCAATGCGTGAACTACGGTAAGTCTAAGTGGACATAAAACACAAAACTCAAAACTTAATATTCTTACTTTGCAGGGCAGTACATTGTTATTTATTGCATTACAGAAATCTTCTGGGTATAACTTATTAAATATATCTATTTTATCTCTAATAATAAAAGTTAATTTCTCCATTTCCATTATCATCACACACACATTTCTGTTACTCTTTACTGAACCTTTCATTTCTCAGTGTGTGTCTCTAAACGTCCTGCTCCAGCCACATGTTCCCCCAATGTAAATAAGTGGAAGAAGTTACTTAATTGGTACAAATGTGTGTATAATTTTCCTCCAAAAGTTTCTGTCGGCCTCACTCCGGCGCAGTAACGTCCTGAACATTATTTTTTGCAGTGCAGGATGAGTCGGTCCCATCTGGTTCCAGTCTGGGCCTAAGTGCTGCTCTTAACCCTGGCCTTGGTTTGAAAAGGAGAGAAACCGCTAAGACACAAATGATTCAGCTCTGATTTGAGTCTCGGAGGAGCTCTGCAGTTCCAACACGACATTTACAGAAGAAATAATAACAGCAGATATTTTCTATGGCTCTCACTGAAACACATTTAATAAAAGTGATGTGAGACGACGAGGCTGAGGAGAAGATTACTGCAGGCTCCGCTTCAAGGCCTTTATTTCATCATTACATTATAACTTATATTTTCAAACAGGAGACTTTTTCTTTGGTCCGTTTTGTCAGAAAGGCCTGGGATGGAACAGTGATTCTAAACTGGTGGGACAGGACTCAAAAGTGGGTCGCAGGGAGGTGATATAGCTCAGCGTATTTGAAGCCTAAATATAGTTTTAATGACTTGAAACTGGTGAGATTTTAAAGCACATGAGCCATAAAGGTAAGAGTAAAATAATTACTTTGATTCTGTAAAAAGTGGGTCACGATAAAATCAGCCAGTAAATAAGACGGAGCAATAATTTTGGTAGTAAAATAAATGCAGTTCTCTGGAGGGTTGCATGTTGGCAGAGTGGTTAACGCCTGTTCTCTCCTCCTCCGCCGCCCAAACACAGTCCCGGACACAGAACTGGAGACTCCAATGTCCCACAGTGAATGGGCTCCGGTTCGTTTACATCGTCCGTATTTAACACATTAACAAACATCTGTATGCAAGAAGACACAACGCACTGAATTAAATAAAGTTTTTAGGCCTATTTTTAAACAAATTCACATTCAAATGGGGAATGTATTTATAGATATCAAGATTAATATGAAGTTGACCCAAAAATTTAAACCTTTAATAACATTTTTCATAGGCTATGTCCAAACAACCTTATTTTTATTCCATGTTTATTTATTTGTGCATTTTCTGAGTCGTGGCCCCTTAAATTTCCAAAAATCCCATGCGGACCCCCAACAACAGAGCTTGCCTCTCTGCAAAAGACTGTCATGTTTTTCTCCATATATTTTTATTAAAACATTACAAAAAACACTGACTGTTAGCTAAAATTTGTTTTAAAGTAACATTTTAAAACAAGTAAATAACTGTAATTCATTTCCAATTAGATTTTTTTATGTACCTAATGTTTTTATGCATATTTTCATTGACTAATTGTCTTTTTATATATTGTATGTTTTATTTGTTGTTATGGACCAAAATAATGTGTCAGAAATAAAGAATGAAATTGAAACTGAATTAAATCCACGCACCCCCCAGCGTATGCACATCTCTGCGTGAGAATCTGCAGCCGTTACTTTGATAAATGAGCTCTGAGACTCACGTCCACTGTCCAGAGTTCCTAGCTCCTGGTTTGTGCCTGGACGCCCAGATTATTTCAGTCTCTCCGCTCTGACGCTGCAGCAGATGAAGTAATGGTCCGATCATTGGTTCTTCTGTAAAACGTTCCAGTGTCAGAGCGAATCTTTCTCTGCTCGTGTGATTTTTTGGAGTAAAGCCAGAGGAGCGGGCACGGGACACGCCCCACAAACACACGAGTGACGTCTGAGCTGGAGAACAGAGTCGTGATGAGCTTCTCCCTGACATCAGCCGCGTCAGGATGAATGGATTTCCGAAGCAACACAATGACACTTCAGGTCCCAGCCAAGAAATAATTACGGCACACAACGGTCTGGCAGGAATCCCATTGTTCTGTGTCTGAGGTGTTGTCAGACTTTTGTTACTCTGGAATCTGGAGGTCAGCCCAAATGAGTTTACAACAGAAAGTCCCGTTCTTTCAGGGCTGTGACAGGAGTCAACAGATCATAAGCAAACAGAGAAATGGTGTGAGGTTTTCTGCATTAAAGGCTCTATATTCTGCTTTTAGTCATATTTTTGAATCGATCTTGGTCTCCTCTAGAACAGCAGAGTTTTACAGCCTTTAAAAACATTATGTGACTAAAAGAGAACATTTTAAATAAGAACTAAGAACTATTTTAAATAAGAAACCAGCAGAGGGCAGCAGAGGGTCACACTTTTGAATAGAAACAAAGAAAAAAAGCTTTGTGTCTGATCCATTTTCCTCCCAAAGTAAAAATGTCTGTGAGGACTCAGTGGAAACAGAGCTGTGCGCTGTTTTTTTTTTTTTTGCATAAATGACTGAGAGCAGATGGATGTAGAGGGCTTGTTGTTGATTGGTCAGTGCTTCCTGGAGTGGGGGGGGCTTCGTGGGAGAGGAACTGAGGGTTCTGAGGCCACAGAAACTCAGCACCAGAGAATTCAGGATTACTCAAACAGAACCCAGCTCCAGGTCTGTTTCTGATGAGGAACAACATTAGAACATGGAGACAGAGGAGAAAGTCTTTAAATATTTCACCAAAAAATAGTTGAAATTGACAGTGTTAAACCAGACATTTTCTAGAAGTAAATATTACTACATTATATCAATGACAAGTTCCACTCAGACCTGCTCAGGGTTTTGTCACTGATTTAGATCTACAGTCTATTGTTGCATTTCCATCAAATTCATCAAGTCATAACTATTAGATTGTAAAAAAAAAAAAAAAAAGTCAAGTCTTTACATTAAAGCTCCCTGTTCCTCTCTTTAACTCTGTTCTAATGTGGTCTCCTCCTCAGAAACAGACCTGCAGTAGTATTCTGTTTGAGTAATCCTGTATGCTGAGGCGCTGCCCTTCTCCAGAGCTGAAAACGCTCGGTCTCACAGCTCTACATAGACACATGAAACCAGGAAGTGCTCCTGCGCGTTTCTAAAGCCCAGACACCGTCACCGAACTCGTTCTGATCATTTTATGTCACATAAGTCAGACTCCTCATCCAAGCGTTCTCTGCAGAGTCACAGTAACAGCTCCCAACAGAAGAGGTTTTCCACAGATACATTATTTTAATATAAAACCTGAAATACTAATGCAGAGGAGTCAACACTGTTTCAGAAAACCAGAGCATGGGAACTTTAAAAGCATGCACACAAATGCATTTAAAGTGTGTATCAGAGCAGGATAGACGACAAATGTCCAGTGCATACGTAACTCTTTTCTTTAGAAATGTTTTGGTCTTTTTTTATTTGGCTTTATTGTAGACAGGACAGTGACGAAGTGACAGGAAATCATGGGGAGAGACATTTAGGTCCAGACTAAAACCTGTGACACAGAGACAGGCTGTAGTCGCTCTGTACGTCAGGCGTATTCAACGTGCGGCCCGGGAGAAAAATTGCCCATTTTAAAACTTTATCCAGCCCTTCACTGATTTGTAAAATATAATATCTGCATAAAAACCACGGTGCGTCCCAGCTTCATTGATAAATGTTCTAAAAAAGCTGAAGGAAGGAAAAGTTAGCTGACATTTTCATCTAGTTTTAAGAATGTGTTCATTGTTTTTAGTTTTTTTTATTTTTATTTTAAAGTTACACTGTGTAACTTTTCTCCTAAATATGTGGGGCATACTGACTTGTTTTTGTGATTTTTTGAGCGATTATAAGGCCTGAGGTGGATCTGTTGCTCCGAGCGGGGCTTCTGTACTGAGAAACCGCCCTCGCAACTTGGCCGGGAGCGCTCCGCTGTTCAGGAAGAGTCACGTGACAGGAAACGACTTGAGGCGCAGTATAACCAGGAAGCTACTTTTAGCGTTGTTATTTTCGCCAGTTCGTCAGGGCCGAAGGACACAAGAAGATGAAGACAATGTCGGACGAAGCAAGAAAAAGAAAATGTGAAAGGGACCGCACCAGATCACAGACAAGAGTCAACATCGGACAGACTTTTGCTCGCTGGCGTCAGATGAGAGACAGAGAAGGCTGCAAATCAGATCACGTTTTTGCTTCTTTACTGTTGGGCAGGTAAATTAGCCTCTTTATTTTTTCTTTAGAACGTGCTTTTTTATACAGTTATTAGTTGTTTTAATGCGACCATTGCGCGATATTTGTTGATAAGCTAACGCTAGCGCTAACTCTATAGAAGATCCAGTCCAAACTTCCAAAGGTAGCAGCAGGTCAACTAAAGTTGAAACAATGATGGAAATAGACGCACGCTCGCACAGTTTCAGAAGGAGGAGGGCCCTAGTGTTTACGTTTTGCGACGGTGCAGTGGCACCTGTGGCCTCTAGAGGCGCAAGACCGGGAATCTTACACAGTGTAACTTTAAATATGTTTTATTAAGAGCTGTATTTTGTTTTTGAGATGCTCTTTTGCATAAACATCTTATGCTCCACACAAAAGAGAAATTAACTTTCCAAACGTTAAACTCTCAAACATAAACCAGCAATAACAAATACACAAGTGGACAATAATTAATACAAAACAAACAAACAAATAAAAAAACTCCGCTGTCCCTATCATTTTACTCTCTCCCAGATGCCACACAGTGATTCAACAAACGGTTGCCGCATCGTTTCAAAAGCTAAAAGTTTATCACTGCAGATGAATCGTATGAGCACCAAGTGGAGTATCTCAGATTTTTCTTGCATCCACAATTTTAGAGATGAGCTTCCAACTCTCAGTTTTTTTGCTGCTATGAGGCAAAGTGAAATTAATTTGTTGCTAGGAGTTGTTGCTTGTTTTTAGGTTTTGTGTATAAAACCTGGATACATGTTACAGTTGGAGTTACAGTTGCATGTTAATATTTGTTCTCACCTCAGACAGTGAGGCATGAGCTGTTTTGTATTTGCATTTTTGCACTTATGGCAGATGTACAGTGCATTTGTATGCAGAGATTGATGAGATAAAGAAAAGATGTGTTACTAGTTTAGTTCGTCTGTGTAATGTAATGTTGCGGCAGTAATTTGTCGACCCCTGCAGCCGTCACACATCTTGTCATTTTCTAATTTGGCCCCCTACAAATGAAGGTGAAGCCCTGCTGCTCATGCTCCAGCGGCTGAGACACAGGACACAGTAAAACTTCTGATTAAAGCTCATTCAGGCCAAAAGCTGCCCCCAAATATCAGCCGGACGATTCCGTTAACGTCTCTTTGGTTCCATCTCACGCTTCAGTTCAACGTCAGATTCCCGTTACCCAGGGTTCACTGAGCAGGAAATCGTTTAGGCCAATAAAATATAAAGAGATAATTATAACCTTTGACCTCTGGAGACGAGGCACGACGCCACTTTGATCTTTCAGAATAAGAGTCCCGCAGATGTGGAGCGGACAGATGTAACTCTAGCAGCGGCCGTGGGTTCCCGGTGATTAGACAGACTCCGAGCTGGAACCTTCGGGACGTCAGGCGTCCATTTTCCTCGTGACTGTTCGATGAAAGCAGTAATTTAGTACTTCAAACTATACTTCAAACTGTACTTCAAACACCGCGGAGTCGTATTAGAGAGGAATGTGAGAGCTGTCCAGGCTAAAATCATTCAGACCTCGGCTTTAATCAGGCGCAGGATCCACTTACAGCCTGACAGAGACTCAGAGAGGGGCAGAGAGGGGCTGTCCCGGGCCGAGCGGTGGAAAAACCTCCAGTCAGGATCACACAGAGACCCCGCAGTACTCAAAACATGTACACGAGTGACAAGTACTGCTACTGCAAAGTAATATTGCCCAGGTATTTGTGAAAGTAGTCAACAAGTTAAGGCAAAAGTGAAAAGAGTGAGATAATAATAATAATAATAATAATAATAATAATAATAATAATAATAATAATAATAATAATAATAAAAACGCCAACCTTTGGGTTAGTAGGCGAACAGCTGTACCTACTGAGCTATTGCTATTCCACTACAACTACTGCTGCTGCTACTACTACAACTATTAGCATTTGTAAAAATACTTTAAAATAATATTACTCAAGTAGAAGTAAAAGTAGTCAACAAAATTATGAGTAAAAGTTTGAGTAAAAAAGTTTTGAAGGTAGAATTTATTTAGTAGAAGAAAGTACAATTACTACTACTACTACTACTACTACTACTACTTGTAAACATACTGTTACTTTAGAATAATGTTACTGAAGTAGAATGAAAAGTAGTCAAACAGAAATATTAAGTAAAAGTAATATATTGGAAGTAAGGTTTACTTACAAAGTACAAGGATTAGTACTACTACTTTTACTACTACTTACCTAAGGTTAAGGTAGACTTTATTGTCCCTGTAGGAGATGTGTCCTCTGTATTTGTCCTGTCCCTCAGTGTCTCTGGGGTTAAACCTGGGTCAGGACCAGGTCTGAGCCAGGATCCTGGCCTGGACCGAGCTGAAGGATTACTGTGCAGGTTTTAGTTTGATGGAGGAAACTCACCCAGACACAAACTCTAGAGAAAAGCCCTACATGGTCCGGGAATTGAACCCAGGACCTTCTTCCTGAGGGGACAGTGCTGCTAACCACCGTGCTGCCGTACTACTGCCACTACTACAATCACTAGTACTGCTACTATTACTACAAAAAGTGAGCTGTTACTGTAACTTTGCAGAGAACACTTGGATTAGGTGTATGTTGCCCCCTGCTGGCAACGCTGGGGACTGGACAGAGCATAAAATGGCTATTCAGCATGGCTGTTAGCGACACGATGCTAACAGATAGATTTCTGAGCTAATGTAGTGATGGAGGGTTAAGGCTGAAATGATCAGAACGAGTCCGGTGACGGTGTCTGGGCTTTAGAAACGCGCAGGAGCACTTCCTGGTTTCATGTGTCTACGTAGCGCTGTGAGACCGAGCATTTTCAGCTCTGGAGAAGGGCAGCGCCTCAGCATACAGGATTACTCAAACAGAATACTACTGCAGCTCTGTTTCTGAGGAGGAGATGACATTATATCAGGGTTAAAGACAGGAACAGGACAAAGAGAGGAACAGGGAGCTTTAGGAAAATGTACTTAAGTAAAAGTATCTGTTATCTCCAGCTGTGGTTAAGTCTGTTCTGTCTCAGTGGATCTCTGATGGCTGTATTATATCTGATCAGACTGGAACATAAGTATAAGACATTTTTCTGGTGAGGCTTAAGGAAAACAATACAGAGATGAAATAATCCTGAGCACTGATCCGGTTGTGTACAGCGAGCCTTCACATGAGCCGAGTCTGTGGTGAGGACAGAATGAAATCAGTGGGTGAAGCTCAATTTATTCTGTAACCGTGTCATCTGGGTAACTTTCCCTTTTCTCTGCTGCGCCTGTGCCAGTGAAATAAAAGCCTAAATGTTCTGAAAAAGCCTGCAGCCTCTCAGTAAATGGCCAGTGCCCTTTCAAACCTAAATAGAGTTAAGTATTTGTAGCAGTGAGTGCATTATGGAAAATCCAATTTGTGATTTCCACATGTGTATTAACCTATGGCTCGCAGGTGGCTCGGTGCCAAGCGGCTGAGCTGGAGTCTTTCCTCTGATTATTTTTCCAGGAAACGTCACTGTAAGAGCCTGACCTTGCATGCGGTGCTTATGATTCATATGTAAAAACAGGTTTCTGCTCGTTATGGACGTACAAAAGAATTAACGTCTAAATATTCTCAGACATGCGGAGTCATGCGAGAAATAACGAGGACGAGGAGAGGCAGAGGCTGAGCACAAACGCATTAGACCTTTACTTATTTACTCACACGAACAAGTCAGGACCCTGAATATATTACTGCATTATAATTATTGATATTAAGGCCTGTTCAGCTGCCCTCTTTACATGTAAGAGGTCACCATAGCAAGTTTGTTGCATGGCTCTCTATTTATCCAGGCTTGGGCACAAAAGGTGCATTTCCACTAGGACTAGGGGGCGCTGTACAGGTCGTGTCAGTACAGGACGGTTTGGTGCAGCTAGTCCTAAACCTGCTGGAGTTTCCATGACTCTGGGTACAGGAGACCAGGTCCAGTTGTGTTAATAATGAGATAAAAATGCTTTAAAACCTGAAAGCAGTGTTAGCGTTGAAAAATAAGTCACAACACTGAGCTCGTCCTCTCTCTGAGTACAGTTGTTTATCACAAGGACAAGACGCCTGTCGCCATTTTATTTCTGTTCTTTGGTTTGCTGTTTTTGCAGGAGTGTGGATTCTAGCTCGTCCAATCAAATCACAGCAGTACGTACTTCCACCTTTTCATAAGTGGAAAGCTGGACCCAGAATTGGACCCAGAGCTGGACCCAGAGCTGGACTTTGGGCCTCAGAACCATGGCCATTAGTTAAGTATTACTGTAATGTTCCTGTCCCGCCTCTGTCAGACCCAGTCACTGGTGAGGAACCTGAGTTAACTGCAGTATTTTGACACAGTGGAAGTGTCAGGAGCCTGAGGGAGAGGCAGAGTCCAGCTCAGATCCTCCCTGAGATCTCTGCTCATCAAACTGAGGGGCCGTTTAGATGACAGATTGCAGATTGAAAACACTTGAAGAGGTGGTTTGGTTTCGCAGCAGAAAGCCGCTCAGCGATCTGCACTCATGTAAACCAGGAACACAGTAAAAAAGATGACGTAACAGCCCCAGAGCGACTTGGAGAATGATCGCAATCTACAGACATTTGATGTTTTACTGTCCCTTTAGGCGTTAGGGTGACTGTCACAGCTACTACAGGCCTGAGGCGGGGTACACCCTGGGCTATAAGGTGGTAATATTTAGCTTATTACTTAACTAATGGATATTAATTAGCTGTCACTGACTAAACGGCAGTATTTAGACACATTAGAGGTGCCAGGAGCCTGAGGGAGGGAGGTGTCCAGCTCAGGTCCTTCCTCTGATCTCTGCTCATCAAACTGAACCACATTCTCCAGATCGGTCCAGGAGCCTCATCAAAGACAGTGTTATCTCTGAGATATCTGCTCTGGACCAGGGACGGCTCCAGGCTGTATGTGGTCATCAGAAAACCAAGTCTCAAACTGAAGTTTAGAGCTTAGACTTTAAACTTTGCCTGAGTTCAGAGTTAGTCTGTGTGGTCCCAGTTCTCTCTGCCTCCTTAAACCTCACTGTGACAGGATTTATCTCTCTGTCTCTGTCTCTCTGTGAGCAGACGGAGGCCGAACTGGAGCAGACACTTTTTCAGTTTAATCAGCAGACATTCACTTAGTGTTGACAAGAACTGTAGACCGACCAAGGGGAGCTGGAGAATAAAGTCTGGATGAAGTGTTAAGGTGTAGTTTTCCTCCAGGAGTTAAACAGCAGCAGAGACTCAGAGACAGTGATAAAAGGTCAAACAGAGAAAGTGGAGATTAAGAGGCTCCTTCAGAGGTTTAGGCCTGGAGGAAACCCAGGAACACGGCTCGTCTGTCACCGAGGGAGGGGGCGTCCTGACTGGGCATGTCCTGACGTACACAGACTGAGGGCCGCTTTGCACGACAGCGCTGGCCAGAAAAACACAACGGTCATGCTGGCCGTGATTCACATTTACACGACAACGCTGAGGTGTAAGGAAACTGTAGTACCTGTGTTTGTCCAGCAAACAGCGCTGTGGGCCCCGTGAATGCTCTGCACCACACAGAGCGTAAACAGCAGAGGAAGTGATAGCTCCGTCTGTAACTTTCCAACTACTTTAGGATCTGTGGTTTCTCATAAAGTTTCTCATCAAAGTAACTTACACAGATACACTGACAGTTACTGAGTGAATATGAACGTGTGAGTCTGTGATCGTGGGTCAGCTGACATACAGCGGGCAGACAGCCAATCACAGTTCAGATTGGGGCTGTTACATCATCGTTTTCAGTGAGTATGGTTTTTCCACAGTTTACAGAGAGCAGAGCGGCTCTGAGCGGCTCCTGCTGTGAGACCCAAACACCTCCAGAGTTTTCAAAAGATTGCAGATTCAGAAAACAGAAACACCGTCCTCAGGTAAACGAAAGACCAAACTGCAATCAAACCTTCGCAGATTCAGCAAAACACGTTGTCGTCTAAACGGCCCCTGATAGGATCTGAGAATGACACCAGTGGTGAGAGAAGTACTCAACATACAGTACTCAAGTATAAGTACTGTTACTTCAATATAATGTTACTGAAGTAGTCCTACTCAACACAATACTGTTAGGTTTGCACCAAAGTGGACCCCAAATGTAAGTTTCCATTAAAGTTAATTTATTCACAGGAATGTTACGTGTATTTTTATAAATGTATTAAAATGATTTGTTATTTATTTTATTTGACCTTTATTTAACCAGGAAAAGGAAAGTCCCATTTCAGTTAAACATATTAATTAAATTACTCTCATCCATATTAGTTATTTTTCTAAATTATTTTGCTCCTTCCTTTATGACACTTGTATTTTAACCCTTATGCTGTCTTTGGTTCCTTTTTGGTACATTGCCACTGAAAATGTTGAATAATTTTGTTAAAATCACATTTCCATGTCATTACACTGTATTAGGCTTCAAATAAGATGAACATTGAGGCCTTCCCATGGCCCACATTAGGGACCTGGCCCTTCAGTTGAGAAACACTGCAGTGTACCTTTTTTCTAAATATCTGTGAACAGTGAAGAGAAAATGTGTCGTGTTAAACGCTGAGGAGGCAGAACAGCTCCAGTCTCAGTAACAGTCGACTGAAGTTTACTGAAGTCTGGCTGCGACAAACGAAGGAAATGAACAAACCACTAATGACAGACGAGTTCAGAGCTGTGGCCCACAGTTAGGTTTACTCACTCATTACCGCGTTTGTCTCCACTCGACTCATTCTGCCTCAGTCTCACCGCATTCATTTACACCGAGGAACTTCTGTTAAAGCCTCTGTTCACTCAGGAGTGACATTATATAAATGTACACAGGGCTGAATGACAAACACATTAGCCACACATCTCTGTTAGGGTTACGATCTTAAAGCATGTAAAGATATTTTCACATATCACCAGAAGTAAAACCACAACTCACAACTGTAAGAAAACAAGCTTAATTTTTAGGGCTTAGAGTTAACAGACGCGACAGAAACAACAGTTTGAGGGCAGGACTGAACAAAGGTCTCAGGTAATTGGTTTTCTTATATTAATATTATTAAAACAATATCAATCAATCTTTATTTCTATAGCACCTTACAACAATAAAAGTCGACCAAAGTGCTGCACAACATTAAAAACAAGATAAAAAATCAATAAAGATTCAATAAAAACAAAAACACATTATAATAAAGAGAAGTGTGACAGAGCCACTAAGTGCCAAAAGCTGTTCTGAATAAGTAAGTTTGGCAGTAAACAAACAGTAAAATAGAAATACTTAAATTTATTAGTATACTATTAAAAAAAAAAAAAAGATGTCTGTTTAAGTATGTTTTTTCTTAGGTAATTTAAAAAAAAAGTTTTTCAGGGCTCCTCCTCAAGACGCAGAGGAGCAGGGAGACCACTAAAAGCATTTATTTTTATTTTTTCAGAGGTGGAAGAAAAATGTATAATCTTATTCAAGTAAATTATTCAAACATTTTGTACTTTTTTTCAACATAGGGTACTTTTTCTTTAACTTGAGTAATATTTATAAGGAGAATAATACTTTTACTCAGGTACAATTACTTTATGTATAGCCTATTTCTTATGTTTATATTTTGTTTAATAGTATTTTTTGGTCAGTGCTTTAATTACTACTCGAGCAAGCCAAATATTATTTTGAAGTAACAGTGGTTTTTTGAGGTGGCTTCTTCTTCCCACCTTTGATTTCTTGCAACCATTTTACAAAGGAAGCTGCTAAATTTTCCTTTTGGGAGGCATTCCATTAAACAGAGACAGAGTCAAATCCTTACCAAGTATGGTCATGAATAAAATAATTATAAAGCAGAAACAGCTTTTATTGCTTTATATATTATTCAAGTTGATGAAAGAATAGTGTACGGACCTTTCTTTTATTTTAAAACACTTACTTTAATATTATATAAAACTTATTGGGCAGCTGAGGGGAAGTGAAAGCGTCGCGGGATGATGACGTATCCGCTGGTGACGTGTCGGTTTGTTTACCTCCGCTCCGCTCTCAGAGTTAGCCTTTAGCTCAGACTTAGCTCAGACGCAGACTCTGACTCAGACATGACCGTGGATATAACTTTACTCTTTAAAGCCAGCGTCAAAACCGTCAAAACCAGAAACAAGGCGATCGGAATCGGCTTCGACTCCAGTAAAGATGAGATTCTCAAACGGGGCAGACCCAAGAGCGGCTTTTCCCCGAAGGCGAAGGAAGTGGTGAGAGCTAACTGCTGCTAACTCCTGCTATCATGCTAAAAGTACTGACAGCTGCACACCGGTCACTTTATACATGTCTATATTAATCTGTGAAACATGATATGATGAAGGAGATGCCTGTTTATGGCGCGACAGAGCATGGAATGAAAAAAGTAATGTAGTAATGACATAAATGGCATTTTAGCTGCAGACTAAATTTAATATAGAAACGTCCAATTCAATATATTTTTAATACAGACGCTACGACACAATTAATCATCGGATACTTAATAAAACATGTTCGCATTTTTACTATATTTAAACTGGCATTAATGTTAATGCCTTAACTTTATTAACTGTATGACTGGATACATTAGCACTTGTGTATAATACTGACACTGATACTGAGTGTAGACAATATCCCGCTGTTTAAACAAGGGCCATAATGACTGCATATGTATTATTGCACGTTTTTAAATTGCAGCTCTGTGTGTGTAAATTACTACAGTGTCAATCAGAAATATTGAACCTCTCCCATCAAAACACATTATAATGATGTGAATGAAAGCTCATGAGAATAAAGAACAAAAACTCTAGATTAATATCTGAGTTATTCTGACTTAACTCTGAAGTCCAGATGTGAAATGTGACTCTTTTAACACAGATCCATGGGCAGTATAAATCAGCCCTGAGCTTCAGGACTTTGTGGAGCGTCCTTTCACTTTTGTCACTTCTAACAAATGTTTTGGGTCACTGCTAAGCTTCTGACATCTCTCCACTGGATTCTTTGCCCACTCTGCAGCTGCAGAAGCCTCCAGCTCAGTGATGTTTGATGGCCTCTGTGCTGCTGCTGCCTTCTTTAAATCCCACCAAAGATTTTCAATGGGATTTAAATCTGGAGACTAAGAATGACTATGATAGAGCCTTAAAACTTTTGGGGGAACTATTGCATTACATTGGTTCTCCCTGGGGATTCTCTTGTGTCACATGGCTGGGTTTTTGGAGTTGTTCCTCTCCCTGATGCAGAGGATGATGTCCAGCACAGTCTGTAAAGCCCTTGTTGAGAAAACTGCTGTTTTGCAGTGCTTGTAGTTTATAAGCCTTTACTGCATCTTTCTTGGTTTGTTGCAGAATTATCTGAGTCATGAGATGGCAGGTTATGCTGTAGCGTTTCCCTATAATTATTGTGTACTTTAATGTATATCGTATGTAATGTAATAGGTTGGAGGTAAGGTTAAGTTAGACTTTATTGTCCTCACAGGGAAATGTGTCCTCTGCATTTGACCCATCCTTCAGTGTCTCTGGGGTTAAACCTGAGTCAGGAGCAGAGGACCAGACCTGAGCAAGGATCCTGGTCAGGACCTAGCTGGAGGATTTTTTGCATGTTTTAGGTTTAGGAGGTGGAAAGTGCTTTTATAGTTACCCGAGTAAATTTTGGAGCAATAAATTTTACTTTTACTTTTATGAGTAGCAGCATTACACATTTTATTTGACCTCAGTTGAAAGCTTAGCCCTTTTTTATCTTTTTAACCCAGTCTTGGTCTCCTGTAGAACAGCAGCATTTTACAGCCTTTAAAACATTATGTGACTAAACAAGAACGTTTTTAATAAATACTCTACTGGTGCCATAAAGAAACAGGAGAAGAGACCAGCAGAGGGCAGCTCTATTACAGTTTTTTTTTAACAGAAACAGAGAAAAAGAGTTTTTCACTTTCACCTTAAACACCTTAAACTTTGTGTCTGATCCACTTTCCTCCCAAAGTAAAAATGTCTGTGAGGAATCAGTGGAAACAGAGCTGTGCACCGTTTTTTGGATAAATGACTGAGAGCAGACTGGATGTAGAGGGCTTGTTGTTGATTGGTCAGTGCTTCCTGGAGTGTAACTGAGCATTTTACGGCCTCAGAAACTCAGCGGCAGAGAATACAGGATTACTCAAATGGGCATGAATGAACAAAATACTCCTCCAGGTTAGGGCTGTGCTCCAGAGCAGCTTAAATAGTTACTGTAAAGACTCTGCAGACGCTGAAAACACTAATAATCACAGAGAAAGGAGTCACTTTACTTTAGTAATGTCCTCGTTTGGATGGGACAGCAGTTTGACCAAATCAAGCAGCATAGCGCTATGTGTAGCAGCAGCGGTAACTTACTGTGTCTTTGTTTATATATGCTAATTAGCCACATGCTTCAGAGTTAGTCTTTTCACAGGCCTCTGTGGTGAATAATGGTGTATAACAGACCTGGTCTGTTAGCACACAGGGCTAAAACTGAAAGAGATTTATGTCACTGTTAGAGTGACTTTGCTGCTCTCTGCGGCTTTTTTGTACAGACTTTTAGAATATATAGTTTAGTCAAAATAAAAAATAAATATACTGTGCAATAATCTCATTTAAATATAATAAACCCACATAGCTTTATATGCCAACAAGAGAAAAAATCAATTCAAATCATAATTCAGCTGAAAAATGAAAAAAAAAAAAAAAATGCAATTTTATTTTTTCATATTGGCGAGCCCTACACTAGGAGTGTTTTTGATGAGGAACAACATTTTAACATGGGAGCCAGACGAGAAATTGATTTAGTAGAATAGGGGACTTTTAAATGACTTGTCTAAAACATAAGTGAATCAAAGGTTTAGACTCTGAACAAATCCGGACCAGAACCAGCTCCAGAACCAGCTCTCTCTCAAACACAAGGAGCTTTTTGTCCCGTAGTGTTTTTTCCCTGATATTAAAATGTCGGTTTAATAAAAGTGCCCATGCTGCTTCTCGGAGACCAAAGCGTTTCCTGTGGAGCCTCTCTCCTGAGCTGCAGCAGATACCATCTCCACCTCCTGAAGTCTGGAGTCCTGGAGACATTCAAATTACTGCCGTGGAATGTCCTGACCGCGTACAGTCATATACATGTGACGCTTTCCTCCTCACATCGGACCCACTCGAATATCCACTCCTGCCCTGAAACCGGCATCATTCTCCTCCTCCATAAACACGCAGCAATAACATTTTCGTTCGCCTCTCCAGCAGTTTTTTTTTTTTCTTTTTTTCTTTTTGGAAAGGAGGGAAAGACGATCCTCCCCAGAGCCAGTGATTAAAGGTGGAAGATCAAAACAGCGAAAATATTAAATTAGGTCCCATGTAACGACGTTGACGGGCGGGTCGTAATGCGCAGCAGATGTGGCGGTGCCCTCCGAGACGTGCACAGCTCCGAGTCCCTCACTGAAGCTTCACGACACAGAGAAAGAGAAGACATCAAAGTTTACAAAAACACTGGAATCATCTCTGGGCCAAGGACGTTTTTTGTTTGTTTTTTTTAGTAAAATGTTGCTCGGGGAGAAGGAAGTGCTGTCAGTGTGTGATGGACTAATGAGAGATCTGAGTCTGAGGATGAGGTTTTAGGGAAAAAAGTTTATTGTCACCACACACAGAAGTACAAGGCAATGAAATGTAGTTTAGCATCTGACCAGAAGAGCAATAAGCAAACTCATGGAAAACAGAAACAGACAAAGGGGAAGTTTATCCAAAGCCAAAACCTGCACATGGTCCCTAAAACAGTTTTTTGAACTCGTGGGGACCTGTCCTTTCAGGCCCCGGACTGCTCTCTGTTGACTCTTTTACTTTACTCACACAAGGTCAGAAAAATCCAACAGTGACACCGCCGCTGATTAACTCTCAGTCGCTTTTCAAAAGTTTCTGTTTTCTCATTACACACACTTTTTCCGTAATTAATTGAAAAGTTCAGCTAAATAGTTTTTTCTCCTCCAGAATTTTAAAAGATGTTGTATATTATTTTGTATTTGTATTCTAACTATAAACTGTACAGTGTCCTGTTTTCAAAAAACAAAATACAAACAATACAAATTAAAATATGTTTACTCTTGTAATCAAAATGTAGGGCTGTAGTCAACCAAAGAAATTGTTAGTTGACCGAAGTTATGCCCAGCTCAGCGATTAATCGACAAAAAACAACCTACTCACACAAACAAGTGACTTTGCATTTATTAGGAGAAAAAAACGTTTAGAAAAGATGGCTGTAAAATATATCGTTATCTAAAAATCATCTATGCTATCTTCAATACAATAAAAAATAAAAGTGATCAAATAATAAATGAGACCAGCTTTATTGACACAAAGGTTTTATCCAACTAATTGATCAATAACATTTTATTCGATCAAGACTTTAGTGAGCGATTAATCGACTAAACTCCCTGAGGTTGCATTTACTGATCGACCTCTGGAGTTAAGGCTGTGAGGGAAAGGTCATCATTCATTTTAATAAAATCCTCATTTTCTCCAAAACTGTTAACGTGTTTTACAGCTGTATTTTTCACAAAATAAAGTTTGCACAGCAGACGTTAAATATTTTATGACAAGAATTAAAAATGGCCATATTGTAGTGGACATCCTGCGGTGTCACGCCACATGTAGAAATAATAACAATGTTATGCTTAAAATTATGAAGTGCTTATGAAAAACTTCTTTACATGTCTTATAAAACTGATTTATGTGTGAAATTAATACTTAATATTGTTTCTATTCAACTTCAAAGTTGAGTTACACAGCAACACCTTTAAATGTCAGCCACCTTTAATTTACAGAAATGGATTAGGAACAAGAAGCTGCATAAAAAGCAGAAGTGGAGGAATTAATTCAATAGTAATTCAACTCATGTAAAGGTAAAAATACAGAATAAAATGGTTACTTGAGTAGATATAGTATAAAAAGTATTAAATATAACGTGTTTTTTAAGTGCAAAGTAAATTTTTGCTGCAAATGTATTCAGTAGTACTTGTGTAACTGTTACTGTTAATACTGCTGCTGCTAAACCTCAGTCAAACCCAGGACCTTCTGGTTTATGAGGAGTGTTCCCACTTCACCACTGAAGTAAAATATACTTTTACTCATTGTCCAGTAAACCCTTCCAGGAGTGACATATTTAGAAAAGTTGTGCACGCAGCCTGGTATCGAGATTAATGTTCTGTTCCATTCAAAAATATTTATTTAGAAGTTTTTGGAACAGGAACAGATGTGTGTTATTTATATATTTATTAAAGATGACTCTGAACTAATCTGACCCAGATCTGAGTCAGGTCCAGTCTCTGAAGTGAACTTATTACAGTAGCATTTGTGGAGATGATGAATTAAATCTGAGCGAACACTGACAAACTGTTTCTACTTGTCCTGTTTAACATTGAAATTAAGAAATGTAAATTACGTATAGTCCAGCTTATATGCTAATTATAGGCGATAATTGCTACATTAAATGAATTGACTAAACGTTGACACTACCCAGGCTCTGATATTACTCACATGTGGCAGAGTGGTTATCTGTTGCCAAACCTGTCTTGATTATTCATTATTTGCAAAGTTTGGTGGCTAACACTATATTCTCATTATCGTCTTTGTAACTGTCTTTGGAACACAAATGTTCTGTTTACAGACTCTGAAAGGGATAACATCGTCGAAATGCAGCAACGTCTGCTGCATTTCTTTAGACATGAACTTAAACAAATGTCTTGAGTAAATGTTTTTACTCTTCCACCTCTGAAAAAACAGGCTAAAAGTTAGCCCCACTGATGGTGAACCTGTGCTTTGTAAGACAGCAGAAGTGTAATCCTGTAGCGGTTTCTGTTCTCACACGCTTCACTTTCCTCTCAGGTCGAAACGCTGAGGTTAATCTGGAATTGTTAAGTCGTTTTTTGGCTCCTGCTGTGGCTCTGGTCTCTCTGTTTCTGTGTTTTCTGTGACTGAGCGCAGGTCTCTGGAGCGGAAATGTGCTCAGAGCTGCTGCTGCCGGTCGGGCTGTTTCCAAAGAATAAGACTCTCATAACCTCACGTTTCAAATATCGCCTTTATTTCATATTTTTATGAGTGAATGAAAATGTACAATTTATTTTTACATCAGAATGTTAGCCCTCATTATGTTCTGGGTCACATTTCTTAGAGGACACCAGAAAATCCAAATGAAAAATAAATACGGATCGGTTGGAGATGAGTCTTGTGTGATATTGAGATCCATTAATGATAGATTTAATTTGTGTTATTTTGCAGATAACAACAATATTACAATATTAACGCGATATTTTAAAATAGGGCCTGCTATTCTAACACAAGTTAAGTTAAATTTACCTAAAACAAAAATGTAAGTCCCTGTATTCACAAGTCAGAACCAGGATTAAAACAAGGCTAAATTGTGACCTAAATTAAGGGAATTATCACTAAAACTGGACTTTTTAAACATTTTTATTTAGTCACAAAACATTTCCTCACAGGCTCTGGTGGAAAATGATTCTGTAGTGTAAATCTCTTCAGATGAAGACCACAGCGTTACTGCGATAAACAGAGCACCCCAAAGTCTTAAAAGTATTAAAAAGGCATTAAAGTTGTTGTTGTCAAGGCCTTAAAAATATTAAATCTTATCAGCAGGTATTAAATTCCATCTTGGTCTTAAATTTTAAAAAAGTATTTCATTGTTGTTGGTGATACAGGGAGTCCATAAAGTCTCTTTACAGTTTAAAAAATATATTACAAAAGCAAATGAACAGACAAATCTGAGGAAATTATTACAAAATGAGGAGTAGATGTTGAAGTTTTAATCCACCTCTGTATGGGCAGCATTAGTTGCCAGGTCCTGGATGTGTTGCCAGGTTGGCTGTAGAGCTTTGGACTCTCGGTGAAGTTCCCGAGTCACATGGGGAGCCATCCCCAGCAGGACGGAAGGGGATTAAAAACTTTGATAACCACTGAGTACATGCAACAAATCTGATTAAAATACCTCATCAGTTGCCTTTGTGATATATTTTTAAATTGTAAAGTTTGTTTATGGACACACTGTTTATACATCCGTGAGTAAATGGTTATGAAAGCTTGTCCTTGTCAAATATTTTAAAGTAACACTTCATAACTAATAATAAACAAGTACAGTCTTATTTCCATGCTGGACTTAGGCATTAAATTCTATCATAAATGGTTTAAAAATGTTTTAGGTCTCCCATGCGACTGTTCCTTTAGTTTGTTTCCGAAAGCTTTTGTTACGGTCCACTTTCTGCCAAAGGTGGCAAAAACATCGTCACAATTCACTTATCTTACGAAGAACCTTCAGCAGTAAACTGTATGCTTCAGTTTTAATATTTTTAAAGCTGAATCTGTTATTTCCTCTGTAATTAGGCTTTTAAAATAAAACATTTGAGTGCCAGAGTAGTACAAATATTTAATTTGTGTAAATTTTATGCAGGTTGTTCTTTTGCTGGCAAACCTGACATTAAATTTCATTCAAAGTTGCATTAAAAAGTCTTTAAAAGGACTTAAAGACAAAGCCTGGAGCTACCCTGGATATATTTACAGATATTGTTTTTGCTGATATTACGATGATCATAATTTCATGATATATTGTGCAGCCCTAGTTTCAGTGTTCGTCTCATTTGAAGCCATGAGAGTTTAAAATACATTACATGAGCCATAAAGGTGGGAGTAAAATAATTCAGAACAATATATTTGTTTCTGTAAAAAGTGAGTCACAATAACATGATCAGGATGAACCTGGGTCCAACAGAACAAAAAACTTTGGCTCCTAATTCACAACATCCAAGTACAAATGTATCAGAAGTATTTGTCCGTGTTTGGAGCAGATTTGTCAGATATCCGTCGTGTTTTTCCTCCAAACCCAGGCCCGAGGTGAGACACAGGGAAGTGATTTAAAGGATCAGAGCGAGATGCTAATGGCCTGTTAGCGTTCGGAGCTAATCTCTCTGTGTTTTCTCATCAAAGCCACGCTAATCTAATTCTGAGAGATCCACTGTCAGACCGCAGCCCGAGCACCGCCTCAGACGACGAGAGGTTTCTGCTCCGTCCGTCAGCGAGGAAATAAAAGATTTACAGATGTACGAGGGAGGGACACGGAAAGTTCAGAGCATGCAATGTTTTTCTATCTGAGTAAAAACGTTCTGAAAAACCAGACCTCAATCCATCCTAGACCAGTGCTTCCCAAGCTTTTTGGTTTTGTGTACCCCCTCGGACCCGATTTAATCTAAACCAAATATATAAAGGTTCTATAAATGATCACATAACTCCACGTACTCTCTGTAATGTGCTGGCGCACCCCTAGGGGGCCTTGTAGTTTTTATTCTCCAGCTCCCAGTCATCAGTCTACAGCTCTGTCGCACTTTAAACAGCAGAGTGCTTAAAGAAAACAGAAACAGCTAAGAATAATTCATGTAAAACAGATAAAAGACAGGGACATGAGACCAATAAAAACAACAAACAATAAAAACAATAAACAATAAAATAGAAAAAGTCAACATCTGAAACTGCGGTAAAAGTCACAGAGAAAAGTTTTGTTTTAAGAGAGGACTTAAAAACAAGAAGTGAATCAGTCTGAGTCTGAGCTGCAGAGGCAGCTCCACCTCCAAGTTTTCTTTTGGTTTTTGGGCCGACTCAACAGAGACTGATCTGAGACCTGAGAGCATGAGGGCTGCAGCAGATACTGAGGGGCGAGAACATGGAGACATTTAAAAACAAATAAAATTATTTATTTATTTATTATTTGACCTTTATTTAACCAGGAAAGTTCCACTGAGATTCAGAATCTCTTTTACAGGGGAGTCCTGGCCCCATGGAGGACCTATTGTACAGGTTTTTAGTGGTAGGAGAAACCTACGCAGGCACAGAGAGAACATGCAAACTCCACACAGAAAGGCCCCCAGTCCGGGAATCGAACCCGCAACCTTCTTGCTGTGAGGCAGGAGTGCTAACCACTATGTCACCGTGCCACATTTTATTCTTTATGTCTGCTGATAAAACAGAAAGTGTCCTGTGTCTGCTCACAGAGAAACAAACAGAGACAGAGGAAAGAGAAGCACAGAGGAGGAGACAGATCTGTAATGTCCTGGTTTAGATGCGGCAGCAGTTTGGCCAAAACCAACACCAGAGGTAACTCATGTGTCTTTGTTGTAATCATTTTCCCCACCTCTCCTAATTAGCATACACCAGCAAAGACACATAACTTACCTCTGCTGCACCTTTGCTGTTGGTTTTGGCCAAACTGCTGCCACATCTAAACGAGGATCATTTTTCCCCAGCATCGATTGTTTCTTGAAAAAGATTCTGAATCAATTCATAAAAGCTAATAACTGGAATTTTTTAAAGACTATAGATTATTAAAGTCAGCTGTGTCCAATCACAAAGAGTCAGCTCTGGCAAATGCTCACAGAATTTGCCACTGAAACAAATCAATTATTAGTTCTCTAGGTTTGTTTTTTGGAGTAGAAAGTGTTTAAAATTATATAAATGATATGAAGATACAATTAAAATGAATTATTGTTGAAGGATTAATGCTGGCATGAACCAGAAAGGAGTCTGATGCATCGATAAATCAATGCAGCGCTTATAAATCGAATCGTGGGACGCCCTAAGAATCCCACCCCTGCTAATTAGCCACATTAAGTAAATAAGTAAGTATATGGTTTATTTATACAGAGACAATGCATTAACCTCAAGAAAATCACAAGGAGAGATGCTTGGTGCCAGGTTCTAGCAAAAAAGCACTAATTTCCACCTGTAGTCCCTGGACAGGTTGGTGTTATATAAATAAATAACAGAGGTTGTTGATTAATGATAAGTAGACTGCTCAGTAAATAACAACAACACATACAACAACACTGGATCAAACACAGGATCAATCTACCAACATTAAAACAACACAACAACACAACATTACACTAAAACCACTCCAACATCCAACCTTTTACTCACACACACACACACACACACACACACACACTCTCTCACACACACTCTGTCACTCACTCTGTCAAGATTTACAATCACACACACTTTGTATTAGGCATAGCGACATGCACACATTCATCAGTAATGAGTGCACCCTTGTTTTGAAAATAGCCATTCCTTTGTCAGGTGTGCAGAAGTCTGGAACCTGGTGCATGTAATGATCTCTGTTGGCGAACTATTCCAATGACAGAAGGCTGATTTAGTGAACGCGCTCTTACGTTTAGGAACCCTGCTTTCTCCTCTGGAAGCTGAGCGTGTGACTCGAGCTCAGTGATAAAGCAGTGGAGGAGCAGTGGAAGCATGAATCATTCTCTGGAGTTAGTTTTTTCTCTGTGTTGTTTAATGTTGTATATAATATTAGACCTGGCCTTTACAAACAGAGGGGGTTAAACTAAAAGACATAAACGTCTTCACTGATGTCACTGTGAGTGTAATGCACTTAGCTGCTGCCTTGCTGCTTTTTTATAGCCATGTAGAAAATAGCTAAAATAAAAATATATAACTATTCAATAATCTCATTTAAAAACAATAAGCCTACATTTAAATATGTTTTTTTTTTTGTGATATTGCTTGAGCCATAGGTGTGCTGTCTGTTATTATAGAAGTCCTGGATTAAACCTGGTGTAGTTACGGCTTAATCCTCAGGCATCACTTTAAATCAGTACATTTTACTGTTGTTCGTCAAAATAAAATACTGATATTGCAGAATGCACAACTTTTTTACTGTAATTGTAATCCATAACACCGTCATCATTTCAAAAGCCCATTTCTAGTGAGGCCCTGAATCCTTTCTGTTTTTTGTTTGTTTAGTTTTTTTACTGGACTGAGCACCGCTGGTTTTGGTGATACCAGGAGCTCTCTGTTTAATCTGTTTTTAGTTCTCTACTGTATTATTTCTTTATTATTTAAACATTTCTGTTATAAAACAGCGCGATTTTTAGGTAGAGCTGTTGTTGTAAACATTTTGCAGGGCTGCTCTGTAAAAACCGTTGTGTGTCCGCTGCCAGAGCTGAGTTAGAACGCAGCTCTGTTGCGCCTCTCGATTGTTGTAACTCATGTCTTTGATGCTGCTCTTGTGTATTCAACCCTAATTAAAGATAAACAGGACCGCAGACAGTAATCAGGCCGGGGTAAAGCTGCTCTGATTTCTGCCTCAGACGCCGGGAGCTGCGGGGCGAGCTCTGAAGGCTCGTGATGGTACGTTTGTTTGTTTACACACGGCGGCTCGAGCTGTGAACTCATGTGAGCCGCTCTGGAGCAGACAGACCTAAACATCGTAATAAACTCAACATGGGACAGACAAACTCTCAAATCCAACATGGCGTCAGGCGGGACTGCCCCGGGTCACAGAGAGCTGGACCGGAGTCTGGAGCGCTCCTGACTTTTACCTGGGCTCAGACGCACGAGGAAACGCAGGCAGTTTACCGTTTAACGCAAACTTCTATGGAACCCACATTTTACAGATAGAACAGTGCAGAAAAAGCAGGTGACACATTTGGTAAATTGTTGGAGTCCGGACTCGAACCCACAACCTGAGGAGAGCTGTTAAACCACATTTTGTAACAACACTGCATTATGTGGAAGTTTAATAGATTTTTACTGTGCTCTGTAATAATCCCACATTTTGTAATAACATCGTACATTTTGTAATAAACTGCCTGAACGCATTATGTAATACTTTAAAAACAAGAGGTGCAAGTTTATTTTATATAAATATAGTAATATTGTGTCTGTATGCTTTATTCAGGATCCCATTAGTTATTACCACAGCAATAACAACAAACAATGACAATAACATTTGTAATAAATAAAACATTTAAAATTTTCAACCAATCACACATTGTTAATGCATAAAAAATACAAAACTGATGCCAAACATAATGCATTTTTTAAAAAGTGCATTTTAACAGTCAATATTGTGCAACAATTTTCTTTCATTATTTTTTTTTTTAAAGAGTCTTCCTTATTAATCTGAGTTTTATACGGAGGCAGATTATTCCTGACGCAGCTCTGCATGAAACAGTTTTCTTTAAAGCATTGGTTTTAGACAAAGGTTTATTTCCCAACATGGAGCGAGGCTCAGGTGCCAGTCCCAAGCCCAAATAAATGTAGAGGGCATCTGGTGTAAAAACCTAACAAAGTACCATGTGTGATTAGTCCTGGTTTAGTTCTGGTTTAGTCCTGGTTTAGACCTGGTTTAGTCCTGGTTTAGTCCTGGTTTAGACCTGGTTTAGTTCTGGTTTAGTCCTGGTTTTGACCTGGTTTAGTTCTGGTTTAGTTCTGGTTTAGTCCTGGTTTTGACCTGGTTTAGTCTTAGTTTAGTCCTGGTTTAGACCTGGTTTAGTTCTGGTTTAGTACTGGTTTTGACCTGGTTTAATCTTAGTTTAGTCCTGGTTTAGACCTGGTTTAGTTCTGGTTTAGTCCTGGTTTTGACCTGGTTTAGTCCTGGTTTAGTCCTGGTTTTGACCTGGTTTAGTCATAGTTTAGTCCTGGTTTAGACCTGGTTTAGTCCTGGTTTAGACCTGGTTTAGTTCTGGTTTAGTCCTGGTTTAGACCTGGTTTAGTTCTGGTTTAGTCCTGGTTTTGACCTGGTTTAGTCTTCGTTTAGTCCTGGTTTTGACCTGGTTTAGACCTGGTTTAGTCTTCATTTAGTCCTGGTTTAGACCTGGTTTAGTCTTCGTTTAGTCCTGGTTTTGACCTGGTTTAGTCATAGTTTAGTCCTAGTTTAGTTCTGATTTAGGCTAATTTTTTTGGTATTTGTAAAGCCAAGCCAGGTCTGAGGTGGTCCTTGGTGTGAGAAGAGTCTCTGTCTCAGACCAAACAAAGACCAGACTAAGACCAGACTAAGACCAGACTAAGACCAGACTAAGACCAGACTAAGACCAGACTAAGACCAGACTAAGACCAGACTAAGACCAGACTAAGTCCTGGTACCAGAACTTCCTGGTGTAATCTGTGCTGATGGTTTGTTTGTGGCCTGAGGAGACCAGGACAAAGTTTGTTGTCTGTGATGATGAGGAGATTATCTGCAGCCCGTCAGACTGTCTCCTGTCTGCTCCTCTGAACCTGCTCCTGCTCCTCCTCCTGTACCTCCTCCTCCTGCTCCTGCTCCTCCTCCTCCTCCTCCTGCTCCTGCTCCTCCTCCTCCTCCTCCTGCTCCTGCTCCTGCTCCTGCTCCTGCTCCTCCGTCAGAGAGTTACCTGCTCTTTAGGCTCTGATGTGACAACAGTAATTGATCTCGCTGACGCCCTGCAGACCCCGGGGCCCTGTGCTGCAACCTGAGCCCAAGTGTATCCACAGAGGATCCTCAGGGGCCAGAGCAGAGCAGGGGCCAACGAGGGCTGGAGGATGGGCTTAGACCGCCACCTGCTGCGGGAGGAGTGTACTACACGTCCCCTGAGCCAGAATACTCTGTAAAATAAAAGATGAAGTGTGTTGTAGATTTTGCTTTGTAATTAGTGGCTTGGACAGAGAGGGGCTCAGTGAATGTGATGGAAAGATGGAGATTTACCGCCACCTGCTGTTCACATAACGTACTACAACTCATTCTCATGATTTTTTGCATGTGGTTCCCAAACATCGGGTCAGGACATACAGATGGGTCACAAGCATTAAATTTTGGTAATGAAAAAATATATTCTTAGGGGATTAAATGAAAGAGAGAGATGTTCTGGAGCATTAAACGGCAAAATGAATGGCACTGCCCTTATTGTCCATTTTATTAGTCACAACCTTGGCTGTAACCAAGTGCCCTGAGGTACACCTTGGCTGTAACAAGTTGAGTTACTGATGCCTTTAGAGTGTTTGTGGATGGTTATGTTCTTGACTCTTTGTTGAATGAATATATTTATGATTTATAAAGCCTAAATGACCTCAAAAGTAATGGTCAGATATATATGAAGAAAGAAAGATTAGCTTTTAGTGTGGATATGGAACACATGAAGTAACTTTGACACTGTGACGGTACATCATGTTGTGTTCAGTGGGATGTCAGGATTAACCGACTTTACCATTATTTGTGATTAAAAATGTCACAGTAGAATAATCGTAAGAATTTTAGAAGTTAAGGTTTTTCTCCAGTACTTAGTTTATAAAGTCCTTCAGGCTAACATAAAAAATAAAAATGGAATAAAAATGTCAAAGACTGAGTAAGACAGGTTGATAGTTGAGGAAAAAGTAAACACCTGCTCTAAATGTTTGGTCAAAAGTGTGAATCAAGCATTTAATAAGAAATGCTGTGTGTTTCCTTTGGTGAGGTCAATAATTGTGAAAATTGTAGAATCGGAATATTTTATCTCACAAAAATCATGACACTAAAATTTGGCATCGTGAGCTCTCTGATGTTCAGTAACACGTTTATTTAGATTCGAAGGCTTATGGGCTTATGTTGCCTTTACAAACAAACAATTTTGCCACAAATTTGCCATTTGCTGCAATTCAAAATCAGACTTTATTTATCCCACCATGGGGCAATTCATGTGAGCAACAAGATAAGACAAATAGACAAAACACTAAACACACAACAAATACAGTGGAGCTCAATTAATAAATACTAATTATACTAATTATAACCTCTAAAATAATTCAAATAAATAGAAGTAGTATTTAAAAAAACATTAGTAGATTACAAAGAGTTTAAAAGATGAATAGCCATTGGTATAAAGGATTTAGAGTATGGGTTTGTTTTACAGTAAAATATAGCGACGACCTGAAGGCAATGCTGGAGCAAAACTAACAAAACAAAAGGCTCAGAGGAAAGTGCTCATGTGGCTTTTTTTTTCCTTTATTCAAAGGTATTAAGGTAAAAGGAAAATCATATCATACCAGGAAACAAAGAGGGTGTCCGTTATTTATTGGTATATTGCCCCACCCTACTGAGTTAACCAATTAATCTTTGTTCCCTTCAGATGTGTCCACAGTAAATCCTCTTCTCAGTAAATCCATAAACCTCCTCTCTGCTCTTCCTCTTGGCCTCCAGCGCTAACCTCAGCCTCCTTCCATTTACTTCCCTCCAGTGTCTATAAACTGACTTGGACCTATCTCCCACAAACTGCTGTTTATCTTGTCTCCCATCTTACTCTGTCCACCATTTTGTCACGTTTCAAATGTCAGTCCAAATAAAACGATGACGCTCGCTGGGGATATTCCAGGACATTATTAGCCGCCTGAGGTCGTTTGAAAATTAGGGTTATTACTGTAGAAATCCTACAGACAGCGCGGTTAAACTATCAAAATAATCTTTCAAAATAAACTCCAGTCTTGTGTGGAAGCTACAGAGGCCGCTGTGTGTCCCGTCCACTCACTCACGACCTGCCAACACTTCTTATTTTAGGGGCAGAGGAAGCAATTTTTAATATTTGAATCTGAATTACGAGAGCAAACACTGGAGCTGCCTCTGGTTTCCTCTGGACACAGTCACTTTCTCAGTGAGGCTAAACGGTATGGAGCTGCCTCTGTCGGCGCTCTGTTTGCTGATTTATTTATAACAAGCGTCTGACGAGGAAATTGGGAGTTTTTGAGCGCCGTATGAGTCGATGAAATGTCAAAAGTAAACACTGAAATTGCACAAAGACAGATATATGCATTGGTCGGCTGTCAGCTTGCATGAGTTGGATTAAATTTGTTTTGGCTCGTCTTTCTGCAGGGTCGTCGTGACTGAATCGGTTCCCGGTAAAAAGCTTTAGATTTGTTGACAGACGTGGCTATAGTGTAATTTGTAAACAAGACGGGTATTAATTCAGCTAATGGAGCTCCTGGCTTTTATTTTGACAGATCACAAACATCACCAAGCTGAAGGACTTCCTGCTGCAGCATCGGAAAGATTACGTGAGCGCTGGCAGGTGAGAGGCATGGATGTTCACAGGGACTGCACCACACGGCCCGGGTTTATTCACTATTCACTGCTGTCAAATGCACCTCCAGCCAATGTTTTCTGCCTATAATTACTTCAATAACCACTTAAGCTGGAACTTACCCAGGCAACTATGGGCCTGAGGAAGCCTAGTGTGCAGCCAGGAAAACTCTTTTCCTCTTCTATGCAAAGAAGTGAGTCTGGTTTCATGAATGAATTTTGTTTCTATGGGCGGAACGCTCACAGGCAGATTGACCAATCAGAGAAACTGCAGAGTGGGACATAAGCAAAGTACCGCCGACCCAAACAAACATGGTGGATTCTTGCCGGTTTTAGCATAAAAGCCCAGATTCCTGTGTATTGTGAACAGGGACAGCAGCAGAAGCCAGTTGTACAAAGACATGTGAAAGAAAAAGTGGGTTTGTTTGAATGTGGTGGTTACGTGGGACGTCAGAGGGACTTTACTGTTGTTAAAATGGAAACAGGACCAAGACAAAAATCCCACAGAGGACTGAACAACAACGAGGACTTCAGCAGAACCAACAGGAGACCAAGGAAAGTCAAGTCAAGTTTATTTGTATAGCACATTTTTTTAAAAACTAACGCTGCCCAATGTGCTTTACAGGTTTAATAAAGTGCAGTACTTGAAATATAACAAAATAAGTCAAATCAGACATAAAAGCAAATAAAACAATAAAAGTCAAATACGATACAGATGAAATAAAAAACAAAACAATTAAAAGCTATAAAAACAACAACCAAAGTCAAAAAGTCCAGCTCAGCTTGTGTTAAAAACCAGTGCAAACAAATGGGTTTGGGTTTGTGGAGTTCTTACATTCACTCTGTATAAGCCACAGCTGTCTTGGTTATTTCTGAGAGGAGATTATCTTCTGCTTCTGTGAGACGCAGAGCTGCAGAGAAACGGCTGGGACAGGTCAGGATCCAGAGTCCACTGGAGACGGCTCTGAGGCTGAGGAACCAGACTCTGCTGCTTTTAAAAAGAAAGTAGGAGAGTCTGGCTGGTCAGGGTAGGACTGAGGCGGGGTAAACCCTGGACAAGGGACAGTTAGTCACAGGGCTGATACTTCCTGCAGAGAGCTTTCACACCTGTGCTGTTTGGTCCTGGACTTTCTCTTTGGACAGCAGTGGTCAGAAGAGGAGAGAACCCACAGTAACACGGGGAGGACATGCTCTCTCCACTCAGAGAAACTGTAATTCCCCCAACTCGAGTGTTTCTCTGTAATACCATCGTCCTTGTGTCTTCTCAGTCTGATCTCGTCGGAGGTGAGCAGGATGACGGACAGTGAGAGAGACCAGATCGACCAGGACGCTCAGATCTTCATGAGGACGTGCTCCGAGGCCATCAGGCAGCTCCGGCAGGAAGGTAACTCTGCTTTATACAAAAATGATAAACATAAAATATAATTGCCTGTATGTATTTGACTCGTGTGTCCCTCTGTAGCAGAGAAGCAGGTGGGTTCAGCCCAGAACAAGGAGCACAGAGGAGCAGTGCTGGACCTCATCGAGACCTATCTGAGAGGTGGGTTTGGTTCACACTGGCACTGTGCTGAAGATAAAAAAACATTTGCAGTGTAAGGTTTAAGTAGAGATGAGTAAAAGAACCTCTGCCTGCTCTTATTTCAGGAGTGTGTAAGCTGTACTCAGAGCAGAGAGCCGTCAGAGTCAAGAGAGTCGTGGACAAGAAGAGACTGTGAGTAACAGAGATACAGGTTATCAATCAGATTTTTGCATTTTTTAGACAGTTGTTAAACAGCTTTAATGCTTAGTTGTTCGAGGCACTTGTTTGATTGACTTTTTGACTGAAAGACCGGATACATAAGGCTTTGTGTGAAGGCTTTGGTCCAGTAGGAAACAGTAGGAAAGTGCTGTATTATAACTTAAATTCAACTGGCCCGGCCTAAAATCTTGTCTTTCAGAGCCTTATGAGCATCGTCATAGACTTTTTGTTCAAATGTAAAAAAAAACAAAAAAAAAACAGCTGAGAAATAATTTTTCCCACAACTGATACCTTTTGTACATCGCCTTATTATCTTTTGGAAGAAGCCTGTGTCATTTACAGTCAAAAAAAAAACTTGCTGGTTGAATGAAAGTAACTTTGCGTCAGAATTTGCCAGGGCTTCACTGTCACTTTAGAATCACTGCTACTGCTGTTCGTGGAGCACTGCGGTGACAGAAGCAAAAAGCCGTGGATGCACAGGACGTGGGGAAGTTATAGGCAGTATTTTTTCATATCATTTGGGTGAAAATGAGGAAAGCTGGCCCTGCATATCAGCCCCAAAAAATCATCAGCCATCGGTGACTCAGGATTAGAAAAATCAGCATCAATCACAGAAAAAACTCGTATTGGTCGACCTCCAGTGAGCAATGTTTATACAATCATTCATGTGTCATGAAGATCTTCCTAGGCTCAGTCAGAGGGCACTTACCTACTCCTGCCACTATCCTTGTGCCAGTCCCAAGCCCTGATAAAGGTCAGAAGGTCATTTAATGTAATAGGTTTAAGCCAAACCTAGGCTTTTGATACTTTTGTGGTATCGAAAGAAAAGTTGTGTTGCTACTAGTATTGAAAAAATATTTTTTATTCAATCCCTAGTGAGACCTTTAATGTTCCTTTGCATGAATCAAATAAATAACACAGAATAAATCATACACACTACTGGTTTAACTCACAGATAAGAATTCTGCTCCCAAAATGTGTCTTTTATTGAATATTATTGTGCTTCATGACTGTAGAAGATTAATTAGCTCAACTTAGGTATCAGAAAAAATATTTCTCACACACAGGTATCGAAAACCAAGTATTGTTTAAGAACTGGTATCAAAAAAATCTGAACAGTACCCAGACTTAGCCCCAAGCCCTGATAAATGTTTTTGGGGTTTTTTGGCTTGTCATTTAAGATCCCGGTTATTACCTGAGCATCATAAACGTGAGGCCAAACCAGCCGCCGTGGAGACGACAGAGGAGAAGACTGTGCCCGAGGACAGCACAGGTAACGGCTATGAACTACTACTACTACTACTACTACTACTACTACTACTACTACTGCTGCTGCTGCTCATGGCACGAGTACTCAGCCTTTGTCAGCGTTTATAAGCAGAACTGTAGGTTATGTAAGGATCTTAATAAAGCCCTTTCCTGTCCAGAGCGGAGTGCGTCGGAGGCAGTGGACCCCACTGGGAACCTGTGGGAGGAGGGACGAGAGGAGGACGAGCTCTCCCCCGAGGAGATCCAGATGGTACGGTCCACGCTCAGTCTGAGAGTTGGATGGTGGTTTTGGTGTTTCTTCATTTCCTAACCCTTCCTCTGACGTTCTAGTCCTCAGTTCGAGCAGGAGAACCAGCGGCTCGTCAGTGAGATGAACAGTCTGGTGGATGAGGTCAAGTAAGTTCTTTATCCAAACATCTTCCTCAGTGCGTTTTATTTATCTCAGCCCTGGACTCATTTTCCTAGAATCCATCTCTCTCATTACGTTACACAACAGTTTCTGGGTAAACTGTGTTGCTCTGATTGAACTCTGATTGAGGTGAACTCCTGCAGTTTCAGCACATAATGTTCAGCCAGGGTTAAAATGCTACTGCCTCACTTTCACAACTAACAACACATAACTAGCTTTGATTTAATATCCAGCAGTGGGAGAAGTGCCTAGACTGTACCAAGTAAAAGTACTGCTACTCATGTAGAAGTCAAGGAACCATAATTATTACTGTAACTTAAGGAAGCTATAGTTAGGTTCATAAGTATTTGAACACTGACACATGTTGTGTTATTTTAGCTTTTTACCAAAACTTATTCCAAATACAGTTGTAACGTGTTTATGTGCTTAAAGTGCAGCCATCAGCAACTGCAGCAAAGGATTTTCAAGTATTAAAAATGAACATTTTATTCATGGTCATGTTCATCTGTCCACACATTAAAGAGCTGTAACTCCTAAACTCTTCATCCGATTTGGACATTAATACTCTCAAACCTAACGTTATGTTCTGCTTTTTTTAATCTTTTTAAACCAATCTTGGTCGCCTGTAGAACAGCAGCATGTTTTACAACCTTTATAAACATTATGTGATCAAAAGAAAACATATTTAACTAGAAGCACTTGGAGAGCGCAGACCTCCACCAAGTCCTAGTCACTCACCTGAGAAAAACCCTAAAGGCCTGGATCTAGCTCAGTAAGTATTAAAGATCTGTGAACATGCTGCTGACTAACCTCACCTTTCATTTGCCGTTAGCCAAGTCTGTCCAATTTCATATGTACCCCCTGTATTAAGAACCTCCTGGATCACCAGAACCAGAACATCAACATGATCCGAGTCCAACTATGTCAGATTATAACATCTACCATGATGTTATCTTGTAATTATTTTTTGCCAATTATTCTGAGCATTATTTGTTGAGTTAGAAGCTCTAATGGCAAAATTAGCCCCATCTCCCAATAGTAAAGAATCCTTAAACAAAAATTCCTGGATAGCGATGGTGATCTGATCATCACCAAAATGTATTCACTTGTTCCTTTTTCCATTTCTTACATTTTCTGAACATTTCATCAAAATCCATCCATAACTTTTTGAGTTATGTTGCTAACATGAGTGCTGGTGCCATAAAGAACCAGCAGAGGGCAGAGTGTGTTCTGTGTCTGATCCACTTTCCTCCCAAAGTAAAAATGTCTGTGAGGAATCAGTGGGAACAGAGCTGTGCGCAGTTTTTGGGATAAATGACTGAGAGCAGACTGGATGTAGAGGGCTGGTTGTTGATTGGTCAGTGCTTCCTGAAGTGGGCGGGGCTTCGTGGGAGAGGCATTCTCAGCGCCAGAGAATACAGGATCACTCGAACGGAACACAACTCCAGGTCTGTTTTCTGAGGGAACATTAGAACATGGAGACAGAGAGGACATTTAGCCGAATACAGAGCCTTTAAATTTATCCTTTTGCAATTTCTAAGCCACCGTACGTCTGTCCATCACAAATATTTGGTAGAAAGTATTGTTAATTACTTCATGGTCTCTCTGTCTTTCAGGCACATTGAAGGGAAGGTGGTGGAGATCTCTCGGCTTCAGGAAATCTTTGCAGAGAAAGTCCTACAACAAGTAAGTTTTTAATCTCAATGCTTTTTTGTTGCGTTTTTGTCTTTCTGATGTGTTTTTTTCTTTATTCCAGGAAACAGAGATAGACAACATCCATCAGCTGGTCGTTGGTGCCACAGAAAATGTCAAAGAAGGGAACGAGGATATCCGAGAGGTGAGAGGAGAGTAACTTCAGTGAATATGGATGATTTTTTATTTTAACATCATGTTTTTTGTGTCTCCAGGCGATCAAAAATAACGCGGGCTTCAGAGTCTGGATCCTGTTCTTCCTGGTCATGTGCTCCTTCTCCCTGCTCTTCCTCGACTGGTACGACAGCTAACAACATCTGTAACATCTGCCAACATCTGTCTGAGTCCGGCTCAAGACGGTTATCCACTAAAGACAGAAAAAATGCACATGAACAGTTTCACAGTAATGACCTGGAGCAGAAGGAAAACCCTGGAGCAGATGAGTTCCACTGAGTGCATTCAGGAGCTTATTCTGCTGTGGAGCTTCTGTTCACCGCTGACTGAAGTAGATGTTTACTGCATTGCACCGTTTAACAGCTTTGTCTTATTATCCAACTAAAATGCTTTTGACAAGAAACTGTGGACTGGCATCAGCGGTGCGTTCATGTAGTCCTCAGAAACTCTGTACACCCAAAAATGCACAGGAAGTTTTTTAATTAATGTCTGTATCGTCACTAATTGTTCACAGTAAAAACACCTTTTCCAGCCTTATATGCAATAAAACAGGTTGGAGTGTGCTGTAAAACCTGTGTATCACAGCTGATATGTACTGACCACTGACAATCCAGTAAAATATGAAATCTCCTCCTCCTCCTCCTCTGGCCTGTTTCCTTCAGAGATGTTCACTGTGAATCCTCTGCATCCTCTTCTCTCTCATGCACTTCCTTTTACCTGACTGATTTTTATTGAGACATTTTTTTTAAGCCTTTGAAATAAACTTCTCTAGATCAGTATTTCACATTTTATAACTAAAAGCTAAAACGCTTGGATTAGATGCCTGTCCCTTTAAGGCCCTCTCGCCCCCACAGGCCCCGCCCACTTCACTCAGTCAGCCCAAAGTGTTTGTAGACAGTGGGGACAAGGCTGGGGCCTTCCTCTGACTAAAGCCCTCTACAGACACCAGGGCCCTGGTTAGATTTGCACTGATGTCACGAGCGCCCCCTGCAGGTCATCAGGAGGCTGCACGGCTCAGTGCATGATGGGAAAACGCTGTGGATGAACAAACGGGCGACTGGATCTGAGTTTAGAGCTGATCACAATCACTCCACCTCTTTTTCTGTAAAATACAAACACTACTGACTTTAAAGTTACACTGTGTAACTTTTCTCCTAAATATGTGGGGCATACTGACTTGTTTTTGTGATTTTTTTGAGCGATTACAAGCACCAGATCGCAAACAAGAGTCAACATCCGACAGACTTTTGCTCGCTGGCGTCAGATGAGAGACAGAGAAGGCTGCAAATCGGATCACGTTTTTGCTTCTTTACTGTTGGGCAGGTAAATTAGCCTCTTTATTTTTTCTTTAGAACGTGCTTTTTCATACAGTTATTAGTTGTTTTAATGCGACCATTGCGCGATAAGCTAACGCTAGCGCTAACTCTATAGAAGATCCAATCTGCGGCCACACAAGTGGTTACAGAAGTTTATACAGTAAATATGAATGCACTCTCTAGTCCCATTGTTAGTTTGACGTAACGCACGCTCGCACAGTTTCAGAAGGAGGAGGGGCCCTAGTGTTTACATTTTGCGACAGTGCAGTGGCACCTGTGGCCTCTAGAGGCGCAAGACCGGGAATCTTACACAGTGTAACTTTAACAAAAGTTTTGCGCCGTTGTGAGAAGTAGAGACGTCCATAAGAGATTATAAAACATCTGCTGAGTTTGGAGCTTGGTTAACTTTTGTAAAGCATGAACTTAAAGCCGAGAGCCACTGCCACGTGAGCAGCTCACTTACAGACAGGAAGGTTGTTACAAATCAGTTTAATGCATTTATTTACAAAACCACATCGAACACAAGACGTCTATTTCAGGCTGATGCTGCGTGAGTTCAGCCACAAACTTCACTACAGGACACTTTCCTCCTCCTCTTCCTCCTCCTCCTCCTCCTCCTCTTCCTCCTCCTCCTCCTCCTCCTCCGTTTCACTCATCTGCTCTTCAGGACTGAGGGACTTGTTTTCATCTTTTTATTCAGACTGAGGAATCAAACAGGCATAAATGAAACATAATAATACTCAGGTATGTTTTTATGAAGGAAGCTTCAGTAGAACATGGTTAAAATCTGAAAAGTGGAGTCAGCGTCACAGGAGACCTTTAAAAAAGACCACAGTGACAGGATTATAGCAGCTGTGTTGAGTGGAATAAGACACAGACCTCTGCTGTTGGTGAGAAATGTGGGCACTTTATTTTTTGCAAATGCACTTCCATGGTTCAGGGTCAGGTTTAGGTTCAGGGTCAGGTTTAGGTTCAGGGTCAGGTTTAGGTTCAGGGTCAGGTTTAGGTTCAGGGTCAGGTTTAGGTTCAGGATCAGGTTTAGGTTCAGGATCAGGTTTAGGTTCAGGATCAGGATCAGTACATTACGTCTGAAAAACTGTGACAATCAAATTTCTGATGAAAAACGGTAAAAAGCGACGAGACGAGCAGCAGCTACGGCAGAGGCAGCACCGACAGCTCGAGCCTGAGCCGGCCGCCTCAGTGCTGCGTCTGTGCCGAGCTTTTACTTTAACACAACACTGGCAAAACATTCAGGAGGAAAGGTCAAAGGTCATGAGCAGGTGAGACGGAGACGCTGGTCCGTAAAAAGGCGAGAGGTTCTCAACTGGAGGGACATTTCTGTTTCTGTTTTACAATCTTGACCCTAAATGGATTTGAGGAAAGGTTTTGAATCTCCCAGCAGTTTTATGTGATGGGCCAGTGGTTCTCAAGCTGCGGTGCGAGCCCCGCTGGTGGTACGCAGGCTTCAGAGCTGACTACGATTCATTTAGGGACAGTTTTATTTTTGTTTTAGTTCTGCTCTGGTTGGGAATTAAACTTAGACCTGAAGCATAGAGCATAGACCACTGCCTAGACCTGGTTTAGTCCAGGATTAGTCCTGGTTTAGACCTGGTTTATTTCTGGTTCAGTCCTAGTTTAGTCCTGACTTAACCCTGAATTAGACTTGGCTTTGACCTGGTTTAGTCCAAGTTTAGTTCTTGTTTAGTCCTGGTTTAGCCCTGGTTTATTCCTGGTTTAGTCCTGGTTTAGACCTGGCTTAGACCTGGTTTAGTCCTGGTTTAGACCTGGTTTAGACCTGGTTTAGAGCTGGCTTAGACCTGGTTTAGTCCTGGTTTAGACCTGGTTTAGACCTGGTTTAGAGCTGGCTTAGACCTGGTTTTGTCCTGGTTTTGTCCTGGTTTAGTCCTGGTTTAGTCCTGGTTTAGACCTGGTTTAGACCTGGTTTAGAGCTGGCTTAGACCTGGTTTTGTCCTACATTACTCCGGGTTTAGTTCTTGTTTTGTCCTGGTTTATCCCTGATTTTATCCTGGCTTAGACCTGGTTTAGATCTGGTTTAGTCCTGGTTTAGACCTGGTTTAGACCTGGTTTAGTCCTGGTTTAGACCTGGTTTAGACCTGGTTTAGACCTGGTTTAGTCCTGGTTTAGACCTGGTTTAGACCTGGTTTAGTCCTGGTTCAGTCCTGGTTTAGACCTGGTTTAGTCCTGGTTCAGTCCTGGTTTAGACCTGGTTTAGACCTGGTTTAGTCCTGGTTTAGTCCTGGTTTAGTCCTGGTTTAGACCTGGTTTAGTCCTGGTTTAGACCTGGTTTAGACCTGATTTAGTCCTGGTTTAGACCTGGTTTAGAGCTGGCTTAGACCTGGTTTTGTCCTACATTACTCCGGGTTTAGTTCTTGTTTTGTCCTGGTTTAGTCCTGGTTTAGATCTGGTTTAGTCCAACATCAGTCTAGGTTTAATTCAGGTTTAATCCTAGTTTAGACCTGGTTTAGTTCTGTTTCTTTCTGCTGAGAACAGGCCAGAGAATGACCCACTCCTGGGCCCTGTCCCTCTCCTGGGCCCTGTCCCACCAGTTGAGAACCCAGCACTAACAGCAGAGCGTGAGTACAACAGAAGTGTCGTTTTCAGTCGCTGGTTAAAAAGTGTTTTTCAAGTTTCAGTTTTTCACGATGGCGTGAGACACAGACGGCGGCGACGTGTAAAGAAAGTATTTTTACATAAATACTACAGTTCTCCTGCGTGAGGCTCGTAGTACATGCAGGAATCTAAAGTACTTCAAAGTAAAGTGATGGTTTACAGTAGTACCACCTTCTCAAATACTAAAGTGTGTAACTCGTGTGTATTTGTACAAAGACAGAGTTTGTGTTTGTGGCTCTCTCCAAACTTTCACCTGTGTTTAAATAAAGTCCTCATGCAATTCAAACAAACCATCAGGTACGCACTACTGCAGTAACTCAGTACTTTTACTCACTACTGCAGAGGTGAAAGTAACTCAGTACTTTTACTCAAGTACAAATACTATGTACATATTTTGAAGTAATTGTACTTTGTTTTCTGGAGGTCAAAATGTCATTTTTCCCTAAATCTCGGTTTAGACCTGGCCAATAATAGAGAAATAGTAGTAGTAGTGATAGTAGTTGTAATAATAGTAGTAGTAATTGCTGAACTTTCTGAATACATCTTTTTCAGGAATTTTGTCTGAGCAGTAAGTTAAAAGTACTTTTTACTCAGTCCCTCGTTCCCAGTAGTAGTAATAATAGTAATGACAGTAGCAGTAGTAATAACAGTAGTAGCAGTAGCAGTAAATTTTTCTGTACAGTTACAAAAAACAACTTTCAAAAGGACTTGTACTTCAGCAAACGGTACATTCAATACTTTTTACAGACACAGTAATGTTGTTGACTACTTTGACTTCTACTTGAGTAACATTATTTTGCAGTAACAGTACTTTTTCTCAAGTACTCCCTCCACCACTGCTCAGTACTTTTGTGTACTTCTGACAGTAGCCCTCTTCTCCGGACCCAGGCCAGCAGCAGCTCCACAGTCAGTCCCAGGACGGTTCGCTTGAATGGCACCTCCTCCTCTCCCGGACACGCCCCCCTCCTCGCCCGGACACGCCCCCTCAGCTCAGGACGTGACCTCTGACCCGGGGCAGGGCAGACTCAGGCCAGTTTCTGCTCGGTCTCGGTCTCCTGCTCGCTGACCTTCTCCTCGGAGACGATGCTGATCCAGGGGGACACCGAGCGGGTGATGGTCTGCTTGGCCACGTTGTAGCGGTTGATGAGGGTGAAGAGCTGCCCCCGTCCCGCCGGGCCCTGGGGAGGGAAGGTCCCGTACAGTCCCGCCGGCAGGCAGCGTCCCTGCTGCTCCGGGACAGGAGGGGAGGGGAGGACGGGAGGAGACGGGACAGGAGGGGAGGGGACAGGAGGGGACGGGACGGGAGGAGACGGGACAGGAGGGGACAACGAGAACATAGACTTAAATAACGTTCATATGATTTTACTCAAACAAAAATCTCTGCCTGGACATGTTTGTGTAAATATGTTTGTAACAGTACATAAAGAACCAGGACTAAACCAGGACTAAACCAGGACTAAACCAGGTCTAAACCAGGTCTAAACCAGGACTAAACCAGGACTAAATCAGGACTAAACCAGGTCTGAACCAGGTCTAAACCAGGTCTAAACCAGGACTAAACCAGGACTAAACCAGGACTAAACCAGGTCTAAACCAGGACTAAACCAGGTCTAAACCAGGACTAAACCAGGTCTAAACCAGGTCTAAACCAGGTCTAAACCAGGACTAAACCAGGACTAAACCAGGACTAAATCAGGACTAAACCAGGTCTGAACCAGGTCTAAACCAGGTCTAAACCAGGACTAAACCAGGACTAAACCAGGACTAAACCAGGTCTAAACCAGGACTAAACCAGGTTTAAACCAGGACTAAACCAGGTCTAAACCAGGTCTAAACCAGGTCTAAACCAGGACTAAACCAGGTCTAAACCAGGTCTAAACCAGGACTAAACCAGGTCTAAACCAGGACTAAACCAGGTCTAAACCAGGTCTAAACCAGGACTAAACCAGGACTAAACCAGGACTAAACCAGGTCTAAACCAGGACTAAACCTGGACTAAACCAGGTCTAAACCAGGTCTAAACCAGGTCTAAACCAGGTCTAAACCAGGACTAAACCAGGTCTAAACCAGGTCTAAACCAGGACTAAACCAGGTCTAAACCAGGTCTAAACCAGGTCTAAACCAGGACTAAACCAGGACTAAACCAGGACTAAATCAGGACTAAACCAGGTCTAAACCAGGTCTAAACCAGGACTAAACCAGGACTAAACCAGGACTATACCAGGACTAAACCAGGTCTAAACCAGGTCTAAACCAGGACTAAACCTGGACTAAACCAGGTCTAAACCAGGTCTAAACCAGGACTAAACCAGGACTAAACCAGGACTAAACCAGGACTAAAACCAGGTCTAAACCAGGTCTAAACCAGGTCTAAACCAGGACTAAACCAGGACTAAACCAGGACTAAAACCAGGACTAAACCAGGACTAAAACCAGGACTAAAACCAGGACTAAACCAGGTCTAAACCAGGTCTAAACCAGGACTAAACCAGGACTAAACCAGGACTAAACCTGGACTAAACCAGGTCTAAACCAGGTCTAAACCTGGACTAAACCAGGACTAAACCAGGTCTAAACCAGGACTAAACCAGGTCTAAACCAGGTACTAAACCAGGTCTAAACCAGGTCTAAACCAGGTCTAAACCAGGACTAAACCAGGTCTAAACCAGGACTAAACCAGGACTAAACCAGGTCTAAACCAGGACTAAACCAGGACTAAACCAGGTCTAAACCAGGACTAAACCAGGTCTAAACCAGGTCTAAACCAGGACTAAACCAGGACTAAACCTGGACTAAACCAGGTCTAAACCAGGTCTAAACCTGGACTAAACCAGGACTAAACCTGGACTAAACCAGGACTAAACCAGGTCTAAACCAGGACTAAACCAGGTCTAAACCAGGTCTAAACCAGGTCTAAACCAGGTCTAAACCAGGACTAAACCAGGTCTAAACCAGGACTAAACCAGGACTAAACCAGGTCTAAACCTGGACTAAACCAGGACTAAACCAGGACTAAACCAGGTCTAAACCAGGTCTAAACCAGGTCTAAACCAGGACTAAACCAGGACTAAACCAGGACTAAAACCAGGTCTAAACCAAGTCTAAACCAGGTCTAAACCAGGTCTAAACCAGGACTAAACCAGGACTAAACCAGGTCTAAACCAGGTCTAAACCAGGTCTAAACCAAGTCTAAACCAGGACTAAACCAGGACTAAACCAGGACTAAAACCAGGTCTAAACCAGGTCTAAACCAGGACTAAACCAGGACTAAACCAGGACTAAACCTGGACTAAACCAGGTCTAAACCAGGACTAAACCAGGACTAAACCTGGACTAAACCAGGTCTAAACCAGGTCTAAACCTGGACTAAACCAGGACTAAACCAGGTCTAAACCAGGACTAAACCAGGACTAAACCAGGTCTAAACCAGGTCTAAACCAGGACTAAACCAGGTCTAAACCAGGCCTAAACCAGGCCTAAACCAGGACTAAACCAGGTCTAAACCAGGACTAAACCAGGACTAAACCAGGTCTAAACCTGGACTAAACCAGGACTAAACCAGGTCTAAACCAGGACTAAACCAGGACTAAACCAGGTCTAAACCAGGACTAAACCAGGACTAAACCAGGACTAAACCAGGTCTAAACCAGGACTAAACCAGGACTAAACCAGGACTAAACCAGGACTAAACCAGGACTAAACCAGGACTAAACCAGGTCTAAACCAGGACTAAACCAGGTCTAAACCAGGACTAAACCAGGTCTAAACCAGGACTAAACCAGGACTAAACCAGGTCTAAACCAGGAAGAGTTGAGAAGGTGTGGAAAGGTTCTCACCGTGTAAATGAAGCCCTCAGGACACGGCTGCTCGTACTGATACACTTTATACACCACGAGGAACACCACACACACCAGGAAGGCCAGGGCACAGATCACCAACAGGGTCACCTGCAGGAGAGGGGATACTTCTGAGTACTACTATTACTACTACTACTGCATCTGAAAGTCTGTTCTTTGCAGAATACAACAGATAGAGTATGTGTCTAAGTACCACATGTGCACAGTATTTATACCTGGAATATGTGGAGCCTGAAAAGTGAAAAGTTCTGATTGTCCAATAAGAAAAATAGAAACATAAATAAGTAAATAAAACTTACAAATTCAAATTGTCCCAGTGTCCCGTTTTTTTTTCTTCTCAGTTTTCAACCCAGAAACACACAATAATCCTTCAGCTCAGCCCTGGCCAGGATCCCACCTCAGAACTGCTCCTGACTCAGGTTTAGGCCCAGAGACACTGAAGCATGAGTCAAATGCAGAGGACACATTTTCCTGAGGAGTCTACCTTACTTCAGATACTTGAGTAAAGTACTTTTAAAACATTGGTGGCTGTTTGTGTTGGGTCCCTGAGAGGAGCTGAGAGAGGAACTCCGCTCCTGACAGAGACCGAGATGAGAGAGGAAGCCTGGAGCGACTCGGAGAGGATCAGAGGAAACACTCTTTGTCTTTGAGACGTCTGAGAACAAAGGACTTCACTGAACAAACTCTGATCTGTTACTGAGCAACAGACACTGGACACTTCCTTCACCTGCTTCAGTCCTGACACAAACCTGAAGCTGAGGTCCGAGCTGAGCGTCAGAACGGAGCAGAAAGGAGGTTTAAGGGACTCTGAACGGGGCCTGGACTGGGGTTTACAGAGAACGGCCAAAAAGTAGACAAAAATCTTCAGTGAGCGGCAGGTCTGTGCTGTGTCGGGAGTCTGTGTCTGTGTCTGTGATGTAATGTAACCACTTCTCGCAGGAGTCAGCGCTGGTGCTGATGCTGCTGCCGTTTGGAGGCCGTCGCCGTGACAACAGATGCATTATCGCCATGACAACAGGTGACTCTAATGAGCTCCGGGGGCGGGGCTAAGTGTGTGTCTCTGCTCCGTGTGTGAGAGAACCCGACGACCTGAGCACGGCGAGGAAGTGCGGTCTCTGAGGTTTAGCGCTGCTCATTCTTGATTTGTTTACACCAGATGCCCTTCCTGACACAACCCTCTCCATTCGTCTGGGCTTGGGTCTGGCACAAAGGTACGCTGGTTACTGACAGATTGTGACGATGTTTTTAGGAAAGGTCAGTAATGGACCGAGGGAATAAATGTGGCCCAGTTTTTGGTCCTGATCCAGGAATGACCCAGAATGCTTTGCAGTTGTTTTGTGTGGAAATGTGTCCTCTGCATTTGACCTGTCCTTCAGTGTCTCTGGGGCTAACCACTCTGCCACTGTGCTGCCTTTGTAGCTGCTTCTAAATCTCAGAGAAGCAATGGCTTTGAGCAGGGCCGGTCCTGTGTCATTTTTTAGACCAGGGTTACATTTTACTTTTATAACTTTTCTCTCTGTAAAACACTGACCGACCGTTTTTCTGGGCGATGAATGCTTTGAGACATTTTTGACTCTGCAAGGGGGGCCCCAGTAAACAGGAAGTATAACACAGATAGATGCTCGTAAAAATGACTGGCAATAACAAGCAGAATATCCATCGAATCTCAAAAGAGTTCACAAATGAATCAAATCAGCAAATGATGGATAAGCCTTGGGGCCCTTGAATGTCTGTGGGGCCCCATGCAGTTGCTTAGTTTGCCTGTTTATCTGGCTTTTACCCGAAATGTCCTCATACCTGCTGAGACTACGGAGGCTGACTTCTGAGGATGTTTCTGTTGGGAGAGTGCATGTCTTTTTTATTTCTTTATGTCCTTTGTTTGGCTCTGGACCATGATGATGGATGGCTCTGGGACCCCCGCCCCCCCAGGTCCCCCCACAGGGACAGGCCCGTGCTGCCGCCGCTGCCGCCCCTGCTGTGTGTGGATGTGTGGGCGGTTCAGAGCCACAGTTCTTACTTTGAGGCGCTCGGAGACTCCCTCGATGATGCTGATGGAGAACTCCGCGATCTTCGGAGAGCGCGCCTTCCCCCGCTGCTTCTCCGCGTCATACTCCGCTTTCGTCTTCACCACCACCTGCGGAGAAAAAAAAACAAAACAAAAAAACACCAGAGCTCCCACCAGAACCTCCCCTTCTCCCAAATACACTCCTGTCCCGTGGCGCACGTCTCACCTTGTCGGGCGCAGGGAACTGCAGCTGACTGGCGTCCAGCGGGGTGATGAGGGGGATGGTGTCGAAGCCGTCCTCGCACACCGCCTTCCCGCTGCTTTTGTCGCTGAAATTATTCCCCAGCTTCACCATTTTGACCTAAAACACCCGAAATATCAGCATCAGCGTCAAATTAAGCACAATTTGTTCCGTTTTTTAGCCGCATACTAAAAATATTTCGGTTATTGTGAATGTAAATATTGTCAGAAGCCTTTGTGGCCCTTGAGAAATCCCCCTAACGCGCAGAATACGTAACGACAAAACTGCAGCGACGCACCGAGCCGAAAAACCAGAAGAAATGTTTGTCCACGGAGATAAAGCCTCGGAGTTACCTGCAGCAGCGGCGCGTCCGCGTGGGTTCGTGGGTTTTCTGTCCCGGGCCGTGGGAGCTGATGGAGCTGTGGAGAGGTGCGCGGTGGATGTGACGCAGGCGGTTTTTGAAGCGCTGCTGCTGAGGCTGCGGAGCGCGCACCGTGTGGACAGACTGCGCATGCGTGGTGTCTCTGAGCCGAGCGTGAGGGACGCTGCTGCTGTGGAACCTTCATCATCACCAGGAGGAGAGGAGGAGGAGGAGGAGAGAGGAGGAGGAGGAGGGGAGAGGAGGAGGAGGAGGGGAGAGGAGAGCAGAGGAGAGGAGAGAGAAGAGAGAGGAGAGAGAGGAGAGAGGAGATGAGAGAGGAGGGAGAGAGGAGGAGGAGAGGAGAGAGGAGGAGAGGAGAGAAGAGAGGAGGAGGAGAGGAGAGAGGAGGAGAAAGAGAGGAGAGGAGAGAGGAGGAGAGGAGGAGAGGAGAGAGGAGGAGGAGAGGAGAGAGGAGGAGAAAGAGAGGAGAGGAGAGAGGAGGAGAGGAGAGAGGAGGAGAGGAGAGAGGAGGAGAGGAGAGAAGAGAGGAGGAGGAGAGGAGAGAGGAGGAGAAAGAGAGGAGGAGAGGAGAGAGGAGGAGAGGAGAGAGGAGGAGAGGAGGAGGAGAGAGGAGGAGAGGAGAGAGGAGAGGAGAGAGGAGGAGAGAAGAGAGGAGGAGGAGAGGAGAGAGGAGGAGGAGAGGAGAGGAGGAGGAGAGGAGAGAGGAGGAGAGGAGAGAAGAGAGGAGGAGGAGAGGAGAGAGGAGGAGAAAGAGAGGAGAGGAGAGAGGAGGAGAGGAGAGAGGAGGAGAGGAGGAGAAGGAGAGGAGAGGAGAGAGGAGGAGAGGAGAGAGGAGGAGAGGTGGAGGAGGAGGAGAGGAGGAGCAGAGGAGAGGAGAGGAGGAGGAGGAGGGGAGAGGAGGAGGAGAGGAGAGAAGAGAGGAGAGAGGAGGAGGGGAGGAGGAGAGAGGAGGAGAGGAGGAGGAGAGGAGAGAGGAGGAGGAGGAGAGGAGAGAGGAGGAGAGGAGAGGAGGAGGAGAGGAGGATAGAGGAGAAGGAGGAGAGGAGAGAGAAGGAGAGGAGAGGAGGAGAGGAGAGAGGAGGAGGAGAGGAGAGAGAGAAGAGAGAGGAGAGAGAGGGGAGAGGAGAGAGGAGAGGAGAGAGGAGGGAGAGAGGAGGAGAGGAGAGAGGAGAGGAGGAGAGGAGAGAGGAGAAGAGGAGAGGAGAGGAGAGAGGAGGAGGAGAGGAGAGGAGGAGAGGAGGATAGAGGAGGAGGAGAGGAGGAAGAGAGGAGGAGGAGAGGAGAGAGGAGGAGGAGAGGAGAGAGAGAAGAGAGGAGAGGAGAGAGAGAAGAGAGGAGAGAGGAGGAGAGAGGAGGAGGAGAGGAGAGAGGAAAAGAGAGGAGGAGAGGAGAGGAGGAGAGAGGAGGAGAGGAGTGGAGAGAGGAGGAGAGAGGAGGAGTGGAGAGGAGGAGAGGAGGAGGAGAGGAGAGGAGGAGAGGAGAGAGGAGGAGAGGAGTGGAGTGAGGAGGAGAGAGGAGGAGAGGAGGAGGAGAGGAGGGAGGAGAGAGGAGGAGGAGAGGAGAGGAAAGAGGAGGAGAGGAGTGGAGAGAGGAGGAGCAGAGGAGGAGGAGAGGAGAGAGGAGGAGAGAGGAGGAGAGGAGTGGAGAGGAGGAGAGGAGAGGAGAGAGGAGAGAGGAGGAGGAGAGGAGAGAGGAGGAGAGAGGAGGAGAGGAATGGAGAGGAGGAGAGGAGAGAGGAGGAAGAGAGGAGAGAGGAGGAGTGGAGAGGAGGAGAGGAGAGAGGAGGAGGAGAGGAGGAGAGGAGAGAGGAGGAGAGAGGAGAGGAGAAGAGGAGAGGGGAGGAGAGGAGAGAGGAGGAGAGGAAAGAGGAGTAGGAGAGAGGAGAGAGGAGAGGAGAGGAGAGAGGAGGAGGGAGGAGAGGAGAGAGGAGAAGAGGAGAGGGGAGGAGAGGAGAGAGGAGGAGAGGAGAGAGGAGGAGGAGAGGAGGAGAGGAGAGAGAGGAGGAGGAGAGGAGAAGAGAGGAGGAGGAGAGGAGAGAGGAGGAGAGGAGGAGAGGAGAGAGGAGGAGGAGAGGAGAGGAGAAGAGACAAGAGGAGGAGAGGAGAGAGAGGAGGAGAGGAGGAGAGGAGAGAGAGGAGGAGGAGAGGAGGAGAGAGGAGGAGGAGAGGAGAGAGGAGGAGGAGAGACGAGAGGAGGAGAGGAGAGTAGAAAGGAGGAGAGAGACGAGAGGAGAAAAGAGGAGACAGGAGAGCAGGAGAGAGGGGAGAGAGAGGAGAAGAGACGAGAGGAGAGAGGAGGAGGAGGGAGGAGCCTGTAACAGGACCTCCCTCAGGAAGCCCCGCCTCTTTCTGAGATATACAGCGGTGCAGTGTCTGTGTGTGGACACCAGAGGGAGCCACACCTTCTGCTTCTGAACCAACCTCAGAGTCATGAGAAAGAATTAAAAGTGCTCTACAATCTGAGAGGAGCTGAGGTCTGCCTCAGTTTCACTGTGGTCACTTTATCTTCTGTTCCTGCACCATCATCTCATCAGATCTGCTTCATTTTCATTTGTAGTCAGAGTTTCTGTTTAGGTAGATTTTACTCATATTATTTTGTGAATACACATAACTTCAACACATTGTTTTGTTCATATCTGTATATTTTGTAAGTTTAGATTAGTCAATTTATAGCATATTTTATTTTACTTTTTAATATTGTTTCCTGCATTATTATTATTATTATTATTATTATTATTATTATTATTATTATTATTATTATTATTATTATTATTATTATCATATTTTATGTTTGCACCAAAAACCAAAGCAAATTCCTAGTGATGTGACCCTCTCACTTACTATGGCAATAAATACTACTCTGATCCTGATTCTGATTCTGATTCTGATTGTGATCCTGATTCTGATTCTGATTGTGATTCTGATTGTGATTCTGATTGTGATCTCCAGGTGATTGCCTCAAAAAGTGCTCAGAGTAGGAGCAGCTGTGTGATTTGGTGACAGATTCTTTGTTACCTGAGTTCTAACTTCATTCAGATAAACCTCTGATGTGGCGTTTTTACTGAGACTTCATTGGAAAATACAGCAGCTCACAGCAAAGGCAGTAACACAGCAGCCACATACTCCATACAAATATTTATTCTACTACAATACTGACCTGAATCTCACTTTTTATAAGCTCCACTGAGCACCAATGAAAAAGATGGACATTCTCTTAATCAGTGGGACAGAGGTCGCTCACTGTGAGCTTCTACACACAGGGAGTTTAAAAAATATATCACAAAGGCAACTGATGAGATCTTCATCAGTTTTTAATCCCATCCGTCCTGCTGCAGACAGTTACAGCTCCACCTTCAACAGTGCACAGAGTCCTACACAAAGCTTACAAAGGTCAAAGGTCAACTCTTACAGCTGAGCCAAAGATAAACCAAGACCAAAGGAGTTTGCAGTTAACTCTGGAACCAGTTTCTGAGGAGGAAACGTTCCTCACTGAGTTTGTTTTAGTGATGATCAGAGCAGCTCCATGTGACTCGGGAACTTCACCGAGAGTCCAAAGCTCTACAGCCAACCTGGCAACCCATCCAGGACCTGGCAACTAATGCTGCCCATACAGAGGTGGATTAAAACTTCAGTATCTACTCCTCAGTTTTGTCTGTTCATTTGCTTTTGTAATCATTTTTTTTAAATTGTAAAGAGATTTTATGGACTCCCTGTATTTTTTCGGACGCAGTGACAGTAAAACTAACCCTGTCACCCATGGGCAGCCAATGGCGTGTACTCTGTGTGTTCTTAGCCACAAGATCATTTTCAGCTCCTTATCTTCATCTAAGTCTGAACAACATCAGCAACAGAAGTCTGCAGCGTAGCTCTCTGTGGTGAAGATGTGGAGCGCAGATAGAAAGGCAGCAGCATTTAGCACTCGTCCCAATACTTTTTATAACCTTCGCCGTCATGTTTTTGCAGGTTTTGTAGGACATTTTCAGTAAAGAGCAGTTCACCAACAAAGACCACGCCACAACAATGACACGAAGTATTCAAGTTTTAACAGAGCTGTAAATATGATGAAGAGCTGGAGACGATGGCTCAGTGTGGGCCGTTCTGTCTCAGGCCCAGCCAAACAGGGGCCCAGCCAAACAGGGGCCCAGCCAAACAGGGGCCCCTCCTCAGGTCTGGTGTTGCAGTGAGGAAGCTGCATGAAAAGACGAGAGATGAAGAGGGAGGGTGGGGCACAAACTGTGTTTAATAACTTTTGGTGGATATAAGAAGGGTTTCTGGGCTCCGGGGACTTTGGGCTCGTTTATTCCTGTTGTCTGGGAATGTCCAGGGGTTCAGGAGATCTGGAGGAAAATAGCTGATTGTCTTGGGAATTTAACTGGAGTCACTTTGCCTTTGCAACCTGCTGTACACATTTTTAATGATGACTCACAATTGTCCCTTCAGGAAACTACTCACAAGATTTGTCTGGCAGCAGTCAGAAAGATTATCGCTCAAAGATGGAAACCACTTAATGGCTCTGTTGTTTCATGGATGTTGCATCTGGAGTTGTCTTCAGTGACAGTGAACAATGCAACACAGAACACCACTGCAACATGGACTCAACTGATGGATGATTTTTAGAGGTTGCTTTCTTAGTTTGTGTGTAACGTGGTTGTAATCTGTGGTTGGTGGCAGGGGTTAAAGGGGGGTGGGGATATTTTATTTTATTTTTATTTTATTTTATACCATGTTTAAAAATGTTAAAATCAGAAGATCCAATGTGTTTAAATTGCATTTTATGTTTGCTTCTGATCTTCTTAATAAAAATTTGATGAGAAAAAAAAAGAAGGGTTTCTGGGAAAATGAGAGGTGAAGTCGGAGGTGGAGTCGAGGAGGAGAGAAGGTGAAGGAGTGGCCTTGCTCCCAAAGTTAGGTTAACTTCATTAATGGAGAAAGAGAACTTATTTGTTTTGGTTTGTATCTGGACCTCTGCCCAGGTCCAGGACGTCCCCCGAGGCCCGGGTCCAGGGCGTCCCCCGAGGCCCGGGTCCGGGACGCCCTCCGAGGCCCGGGTCCAGGGCGTCCCCCGAGGCCCGGGTCCAGGACGTCCCCCGAGGCCCAGGTCCAGGACGTCCCCCGAGGCCCGGGTCCAGGACGTCCTCTGAGGCCCGGGTCCAGGACGTCCTCTGAGGCCCGGGTCCAGGACGTCCCCCAAGGCCCGGGTCCAGGACATCCTCCGAGGCCCGGGTCCGGGACGTCCTCTGAGGCCCGGGTCCAGGACGTCCTCTGAGGCCCGGGTCCAGGACGTCCCCTGAGGCCCGGGTCCAGGACGTCCCCCGAAGCCCGGGTCCAGGACGTCCCCCGAGGCCCGGGTCCAGGACGTCCCCCGAGGCCCGGGTCCAGGACGTCCTCTGAGGCCCGGGTCCAGGACGTCCCCCGAGGCCCGGGTCCAGGACGTCCTCTGAGGCCCGGGTCCAGGACGTCCCCCAAGGCCCGGGTCCAGGACATCCTCCGAGGCCCGGGTCCGGGACGTCCTCTGAGGCCCGGGTCCAGGACGTCCTCTGAGGCCCGGGTCCAGGACGTCCCCTGAGGCCCGGGTCCAGGACGTCCCCCGAAGCCCGGGTCCAGGACGTCCCCCGAGGCCCGGGTCCAGGACGTCCCCCGAGGCCCGGGTCCAGGACGTCCTCTGAGGCCCGGGTCCAGGACGTCCCCCGAGGCCCGGGTCCAGGACGTCCTCTGAGGCCCGGGTCCAGGACGTCCCCCGAGGCCCGGGTCCAGGACGTCCTCTGAGGCCCGGGTCCAGGACGTCCTCCGAGGCCCGGGTCCAGGACGTCCCCCGAGGCCCCGGGTCCAGGACGTCCTCTGAGGCCCGGTCCGTCCTCCGAGGCCCGGGTCCAGGACGTCCCCCGAGGCCCGGGTCCAGGACGTCCTCTGAGGCCCGGGTCCAGGACGTCCCCCGAGGCCCGGGTCCAGGACGTCCTCCGAGGCCCGGGTCCGGGACGTCCTCTGAGGCCTGGGCAGAGTTTTTCCAGCGGAGCCGCAGAGAGGGCTGTGCTTGTTTCTAAATCTGTCCTTCCATAAACTTCAGAACAGAGGCAGAGCTGTGGCGAGCTGCTGGCTCTCTGCACCTCCTCCACCTCCAGCCCTGTAGCATTCATGCACTAACAGCACCACCTCCTCCTCCTCCGGGCTCTCCTCTCACACACCACGCCTCCTCCTCCTCCTCCTCCTCCTCCCTCCCCACAGCAGAGGCACATGGTCTGAGCTCAGCTGTGCACAGGAAACACTTCTCTCTCTCTCAGTCGCCGGTCAGATCTTTAACTGCAGCAGCTCTGGTCTCACACCTCCTCCTGCTCCTCCTACACCTCCTCCTGCTCCTCCTACACCTCCTCCTGCTCCTCCTGACCGTCCTGAGGTGGAGGTCTGACTGTGAGGACCTGTGTAATCGTGAGTACCCAGCCTGTACTGTTGTTTCGGTGCTGAGTGTGAGTGAAAGTGCTGCTGTGGTCAGAGCTTTGTGCTCCGCTCTGAGCTCTGTTCATTCATCTGTGATCCCTGTGTCCCGGGACGGGGGGGGGGGGGGGGGGGGGCAGAGCTGTTTCCAATGAAAAATAACTTTAAATCTGCCTGGGAAAGTACTGTTACTTCAACATCATGTTACTCACATAGAAGTACTCAACAAAAAGTACTGAATGTAAAGTGTATGTACGCCTTTGTACTTGGACTTACCAGACTTTCTCACTGTAGTACTGCTACTGCTACTACTACTACTACTACTGTGACTGCTACTAGGCTACTACTTCTACTGCTACTACTACTGCTACTACTGTGACTGCTACTAGGCTACTACTACTACTACAACTACTGCTACTACTACTACTACTACTACTACTACTACTGCTACTACTGTGACTGCTACTAGGCTACTACTACTACTGCTACTACTACTACTACTACTACTACTACTGCTACTACTACTACTATTGCTACTACTGTGACTGCTACTAGGCTACTACTACTACTACAACTACTACTACTACTACTACTACTGCTACTACTGTGACTGCTACTAGGCTACTACTACTACTGCTACTACTACTACTACTACTACTACTACTGCTACTACTACTACTATTGCTACTACTACTACTATTGCTACTACTGTGACTGCTACTAGGCTACTACTACTACTACAACTACTACTACTACTACTGCTACAACTACTACTACTGCTACTACTGTGACTGCTACTAGGCTACTACTACTACTACAACTACTACTACTACAACTACTACTACTACTACTACTACTACTGCTACAACTACTACTACTGCTACTACTGTGACTCCCAATGGAAATAAATTAATGTAAAAAAAAAAAAAAAAAAAACAGAAATAAATAAATGAGTCGCGTGGGAAACTCTGGCTCTGGACTGGAGCGGCCGCCTGTGGTCGGTGTAAACATGAACTCAGAGCCACAGCAGAACTGTTTCTACAACAAACCCTGCAGTCAGCTGGTGGGTCCGGGCCCTGGAGTGTGTCGCTGTGGTTGTTTGTTGTGGCTGTGTACAGAGGTTTTTCTGTGCAGTGTGAGGTCAGAGGGCCACACCCAGGGCCACAGCAGCAGGAAGAGCCCACTGTAAGACTCTGACTCACTCAGGAAGTCTCTGGGCTGAGGAGGAATGTGGCCCAGACCTCGGTCCGACTCAGAATCTGGTCCGGACTTTACCTCGGTCTCACTCAGAGAATGTGGTCCAGAGTCCAGGTCTCAGGATGGATTAGGAGGATCACATAACGAGGCTTATTCCTATGATTATTCCTTTCCCACACTCTGTGATCTGACTGAAACAGCAGCAGCAGTAGTAGCAGTAGTAGCAGTAGTAGTTGTTGTTGTTGAATTCACAGTGGTAGTAGTAGTAGTAGTAGTAGTAGTAGTAGTAGTTGCTGATATTAAAAACATAACATCCAGCAACCATCAAAAACATCTGTAGTTACCTTTACATTTTCTTAATAATCTTGTTGCATTTTTTACTTGCCCCTGAGTAATATTATTGAGCACTATCAGTACTTTTACTTGAGTACAGCTCTGAGTACTTCCTCTGGTGGAATGTGTCTGGAATGAGAAGTATTTCCTCTGATGATGGGAAGTTTAAAGCTTCTCACTCTCACTTCCTTCCATCGCCTCAGTGATGAACTTTCTCCACAGCAGCAGCAGAGAGCGACGAGTGCGGCTGTAACACCATCAATAACACTGGGTCTGGGTGCAGTGATTGCTCAAACTCTCATTAGAGTCAGGCTCATGGGAACATTCGCAGAATGGGATTAGCCTCTAGTAGAACTTAAAGTCTCTATATTCTGCTTTTATTCATTAGTTTAACCCAGTCTCCTCTAGAACAGCAGTGTTTTACAGTCTGTAAAAACATTATGGGACTAAAAGGGAACGTTTTTAATAAGTACTCTACTGAAGCCATAAAGAAACAGGTGAAGAGACCAGCAGAGACCAGCAGAGGGCAGCAGAGGGCAGCAGAGGGCAGCAGAGTTTTTCCTTTCCTTCCACTTTCCTCCCAAAGTAAAAATGTCTGTGAGGACTCAGTGGAAACAGAGCTGTGCACCGTTTTTTGGATAAATCACTGAGAGCAGACTGGACGCAGAGGGCTTGTTGTTGATTGGTCAGTGCTTCCTGGAGTAGGCGGAGCTTCGTGATGAGGCCTCAGAAACTCAGCGCCAGAGAATACAGGATTACTCAAACAGAACACAGCTCCAGGTCTGTTTCTGATGAGGAACAACGCTAGAACATGGAGACAGTTTGTGAACCGTCTCTGGTCCTGAAGCGTCCCACCTCAGCAGAGAGGGACCTGAGCCTGGAGCGAGACCTGAGACACCGCTCACACAGAGCTGAGCCTTCATCTCAGGATATTAAGAAAGATGTTTGAATGCATCTCTCAGCCACACTCCTCAGTTCTCCTCCTTGATACAGTCCAGCTGTGGCCTCTCCTACCTTCTTTTCAAAAGCACAGAAGCAGAGTGAATGTAAGAACTTCTCTCTGATTAACAGCGTTTAGGTCTTTCCTTGGTCTCCTGTTGGTTCTGCTGAAGTCCTCGTTGTTGTTGGGATTTTTGTCTTGGCCCTGTTTCCATTTTAACAACAGTAAAGTCCCTCTGACGTCCCACGTAACCACCACATTCAAACAAACCCACTTTTTCTTTCACAAGTCTTTGTACAACTGGCTTCTGCTGCTGTCCCCGCTCACAGAGAAGGACAGAGCTCCTCAGGAAACACAGGATTCTGGAGTTTTATGGAAAAAATGGCAAACTACCACTACTAGTACCAGTACTACTAACACTACTATTTGTTTGGGTTACAGGTCCCTTTCTTTCTCTGATTGGTTTCTCTGCCTGTGATTTTTCCACCCATAAAAATTTAATTTAAGTGAATGGATACCAGAGTAACTTCTTTGTATAGAACAGGAAAAGAGTTTGCCCAGCTCTGATACGACCCCTCAAGTTTAGCTTGAACAGAATTGTCCCCCCAAGAACTAAAATCCAAAATCTCACTTTCTTTCCTCTGAGCAGCTCCATCACTGTCTGCCATGTTTGCTCTCATCTGACCAGGCCAGTTCAGCAGAATGATGCCCTCTGTTACATTTAAGTGACCTAAAAGTCAAAGAAATGCGACGGTGAAGTGGCTTGGATCTCACTGTTATCAGATTTGGGTCACACAAAAGTTATTTCTGGGCCACTTTTCCCTGCAGTCTGGACGTAGCCTGCAGATCGGCGTCTTATTAAATAAAGAAGTGTTTATGTCCAGAGTGCAATAGATTTGTTTCTGCAGCTCAGTGTTGCTGTTGTTGTTCTGGAGTTTGTTTGTCAGAGCTGAGTCTGTGTTGAGTCTGGAGACAGAGGATGTCCCACATGTGCTGCTTCCTGTCTGTGTGGTCACATGACTGACTGGACACACACACACACACACACACACACACACACACACACACACACACACACACACACACACACACACACACACACATGGAAGATATATGGTAGAAAGGGGTTGCCAAATGGTGGGTGAGTCCCCAAAAGCGTGTCACCATGAGGACTGAGGAGGTTGAACAGATTTTAAAACACATTTTATAGAAAACTGTAAAAAGTGAGACAGTAAATGGAATAATCTTTGGCCATGGGCTAAAAACAAAAAGGTAAAAGCCTTAAAAGACTATGGGAAAGTGATTTAGGACGGACAGCTGATGACACAGGACACTTCTCTGTAATAATGAGGTTTATGTCAGAGCCAAATGTATTCAGTATAAAATGCTCAGTAAATCCTACTGCACTGTGTCCAGACCTGTGTTGGCCCTTCCACAGGCATTAGGGGGCCCCCATAGTTTAGCGTTGTCTACATATTTGACTGATTCTCTTTTTGATTGGATATGTTTGGTTTTTTGTTGTTGTTCTGTTTTGTTTTGTTTGTTTGTTTTTTTGTTTGTTGTAATTTGCTACAACCTTTCATAGAGTTCATCTGAAACCTGGGACCAATGCCTTAAAGTCTTTTTAAGGGCCCCCAGACCTGTTTTGCTTAGGGCCCCCAAATGTGTAGAAGCGACACTGTGTGTTGGAAATGCCAAACAGGTGGAGCCCCCTTCAGGCTGGGAGTGTTCACTCTGATGTGGGAAACACCCAAACCACCCAGAGGTGCCACTGCTCAACAAAACTACTTTGATTTGTTTGTTAAGCACTGGATTAACTTACATCTGCCTTATTATGAGATTATGGAAAGAGCCCCAACCCCATCACTTAACATGCGGAAAGAAAAACTGACTGAAAATGCTTCTTGTGAAAATGTGCTGAGAAATTACACTGTAAAAAATACAGACAGGACAGATGTAAAAAAGAGGCTGTGAGTGAAGAATGGGACAGTTTTTGCTTTTACGTCAATGACATCTTAAATGTGAAAGCGAGGTGTTTGTCAATGCATCTTGTTTGTGTAAGTGTTTATATTCAACCTTTTATTATTATTATTATTATTAATCTTTTATTTATACAGATTGGTCTCTTGAGACGCAAGGTCTCATTTACAAGAGAGACCTGTGCCACAACACGTTACACTGGCACAGATAAAACCAACATAACCTTCACTGTTTTGTGTTGTTTGTAAATTTTTAAATTGTTAAAATTCAATAGATGTATAGATAGACTTAATTAATCTCGAAGGAAGTTAAATTAAATACAATAAAAAAAAACATGAATTACAATAAATTATAATCCCTCCACTTTTTAAACAGCCAACTTTCATTAGTTTACTTTTATAAACAGTTCTTTTACTTGAGTACTTCTTTCACTTCTGTTTCTGAATGACTCTGTTTTCTGTTGCACTCGTCTGAAACTCTGTCGTATATTTCCCATAATTCCAGGCTGCGGAGCCACAGCGCTGGGAGCGGATGGGTCTGAGCGGAGCTGAAGTCCTGCTCTCTCTGAGGAAACTCTGATGAATCACCAACATGAGGTATTTCTGTTTTAAACTCTGTCTGGGGTTGGTGTGTGTTCAGTGTTCGCCAGCAGAGGTCGCTGTTGCCTTCACAGTCAGGAGTCCAGGCTCAGTCTGGGAAAGTTTCTCTTTCAAACATCTCTGACCCGGAAACAAACACACTTTATGTTTACTGTGACAGTTTCAGTGATTCATGAAAAATAACAAGGACAGAGACAGAGACATGGACAGAGACAGAGACATGGACAGAGACAGAGACATGGACAGAGACAGAGACATGGACAGAGTCAGAGAGACAGAGACATGGACAGAGACAGAGACATGGACAGAGACAGAGACATGGACAGAGACAGAGACATGGACAGAGACAGAGACATGGACGGAGACAGAGACATGGATGGAGACAGAGTCAGAGACATGGACAGAGACAGAGACATGGACAGAGTCAGAGAGACAGAGACATGGACAGAGACAGAGACATGGACAGAGACAGAGACAGAGACATGGACAGAGACAGAGACATGGACAGAGACAGAGACATGGATGGAGACAGAGTCAGAGACATGGACAGAGACAGAGACATGGACAGAGTCAGAGAGACAGAGACATGGACAGAGACAGAGACATGGACAGAGACAGAGACATGGACAGAGACAGAGACATGGACGGAGACAGAGACATGGACAGAGACAGAGACATGGACAGAGTCAGAGAGACAGAGACATGGACAGAGACAGAGACATGGACAGAGACAGAGACATGGACAGAGACAGAGACATGGACAGAGACAGAGACATGGACAGAGTCAGAGAGACAGAGACATGGACAGAGACAGAGACATGGACAGAGACAGAGACATGGACAGAGACAGAGACATGGACAGAGACAGAGACATGGACAGAGACAGAGACATGGACAGAGTCAGAGAGACAGAGACATGGACAGAGACATGGACAGAGACAGAGACATGGACAGAGACAGAGACATGGACAGAGACAGAGACATGGACAGAGACAGAGACATGGACGGAGACAGAGACATGGATGGAGACAGAGTCAGAGACATGGACAGAGACAGAGACATGGACAGAGTCAGAGAGACAGAGACATGGACAGAGACAGAGACATGGACAGAGACAGAGACATGGACAGAGACAGAGACATGGATGGAGACAGAGTCAGAGACATGGACAGAGACAGAGACATGGACAGAGTCAGAGAGACAGAGACATGGACAGAGACAGAGACATGGACAGAGACAGAGACATGGACAGAGACAGAGACATGGACAGAGACAGAGACATGGACGGAGACAGAGACATGGACAGAGACAGAGACATGGACAGAGTCAGAGAGACAGAGACATGGACAGAGACAGAGACATGGACAGAGACAGAGACATGGACAGAGACAGAGACATGGACAGAGACAGAGACATGGACAGAGTCAGAGAGACAGAGACATGGACAGAGACAGAGACATGGACAGAGACAGAGACATGGACAGAGACAGAGACATGGACAGAGACAGAGACATGGACAGAGTCAGAGAGACAGAGACATGGACAGAGACATGGACAGAGACAGAGACATGGACAGAGACAGAGACATGGACAGAGACAGAGACATGGACAGAGACAGAGACATGGACGGAGACAGAGACATGGATGGAGACAGAGTCAGAGACATGGACAGAGACAGAGACATGGACAGAGTCAGAGAGACAGAGACATGGACAGAGACAGAGACATGGACAGAGACAGAGACATGGACAGAGACAGAGACATGGACAGAGACAGAGACATGGATGGAGACAGAGTCAGAGACATGGACAGAGACAGAGACATGGACAGAGTCAGAGAGACAGAGACATGGACAGAGACAGAGACATGGACAGAGACAGAGACATGGACAGAGACAGAGACATGGACAGAGACAGAGACATGGACGGAGACAGAAACATGGACAGAGACAGAGACATGGACAGAGACAGAGACATGGACGGAGACAGAGAGACAGAGACATGGACAGAGACAGAGACAGAGACATGGACAGAGACAGAGAGACAGAGACATGGACAGAGACAGAGAGACAGAGACATGGACAGAGACGGAGACAGAGACAGAGACATGGACGGAGACAGAGAGACAGAGACATGGACAGAGACAGAGACAGAGACATGGACAGAGACAGAGAGACAGAGACATGGACAGAGACAGAGACAGAGACATGGACAGAGACAGAGACATGGACAGAGACAGAGACAGAGAGACAGAGACATGGACAGAGACGGAGACAGAGACAGAGACATGGACAGAGACAGAGACATGGACAGAGACAGAGACATGGACGGAGACAGAGACAGAGACATGGACAGAGACAGAGACAGAGACATGGACAGAGACAGAGACATGGACAGAGACAGAGAGACAGAGACATGGACAGAGACGGAGACAGAGACAGAGACATGGACAGAGACAGAGACATGGACAGAGACAGAGACATGGACAGAGACAGAGACAGAGAGACAGAGACATGGACAGAGACGGAGACAGAGACAGAGACATGGACAGAGACAGAGACATGGACAGAGACAGAGACATGGACAGAGACAGAGACATGGACGGAGACAGAGACAGAGACATGGACAGAGACAGAGACAGAGACATGGACAGAGACAGAGACATGGACAGAGACAGAGACAGAGACAGAGACGGAGACATGGACAGAGACGGAGACAGAGACATGGACAGAGACGGAGACAGAGACAGAGACATGGACGGAGACAGAGACAGAGACATGGACGGAGACAGAGACAGAGACATGGACAGAGACAGAGACAGAGACATGGACGGAGACAGAGACAGAGACATGGACAGAGACAGAGACAGAGACATGGACGGAGACAGAGACAGAGACATGGACAGAGACAGAGACAGAGACAGAGACAGAGACATGGACAGAGACAGAGACAGAGACATGGACAGAGACAGAGACAGAGACATGGACGGAGACAGAGACAGAGACATGGACAGAGACAGAGACAGAGACAGAGACAGACAGTATACTTACTACATGTTACTGTATTTTTGAGGATTTTACCTGAATATTTTTGTATTTCATGACTGAGTAAAGTTTAGCTCCAGTGGCGTGGCTCAGACCTGAAGCTCCTGGGTTTGTAGGAGAAGACTTTGTTGGGCAAATACAAAAACAACCAAAATACAAAACTATTTCTGCAACTTTAACTGTGGAGGTAATTTTACTGACTACTTTTACTTCTACTTGAGTATTATTACTTTAGATCACAGTACTCTCTTCTCCTCTGTCTCCATGTTCTAATGTTGTTCATCAGAAACAGACCTGGAGCTGGGTTCTGTTTGAGTAGCCCTGTATTCTCTGGCACTGAGTTTCTGAGGCCTCACAACCCTCAGTTCCTCTCCCCAAAGCCCCGCCCACTCCAGGAAGCACTGACCAATCAACAACCAGCCCTCTACATCCATCTGCTCTCAGTCATTTATCCAAAAAACTCTGTTTTCCGCTGATTCCTCACAGACATTTTTACTTTGGGAGGAAAATGAAGCAGACACAAAGTTTAAGGAACTCTGCTGCCCTCTGCTGCCCTCTGCTGGTCTCTCCTCCTGTTTCTTTATGGCACCAGTAGAGTTCTTATTAAAATTATTCTCTTTTAGTCCCTTAATGTTTTTAAAGGCTGTAGAACGTGCAGCAGTTGGGTTAAACAGATGAATGAAAGCAAAGTATCGAGAATTTAAGTAACAGTATGGATATACTTGGATTTTGAGTACTTCTTCCATCTTCCAACTATTTAATGAGAAACTGAGAAACTCTTAATAAAGATTTTCTTTAAAAATATCCTGGTAAACAAAATATAATCGTAAAAAATGTACACAGATATTTAGTCAAAATATATTCCATCATATCCTCAGCCATCCGTACAAGTTCTCCTCCTGTAAAAACGTCTGACGAGATTGTTCTTCTGATATTTTTAATAATAGCCAGCATTTTTATCTCCCTCCACAGAGGAATCCGACTGAGCGGAAACATACCAGTACTACAGTACAAGTACATACCAGAGTTATCTGTAGTACTTTTGTTTACTCCTCTCTGAACTTGTCCCATTGTCTCAGATCAGACGCAGGTGTGGCATGTCCTCTGACCTCTGACCTCTGCGTTCACCGCTGTCATCAGCCGCTCACCGCAGAGTGAAAGGGTGAATTAGTACAAAATCATGGTTGTAGTATCAGTAGCAGTAGAAGTAGTAGTAGTAGTAGTAGAAGTAGTAGTAGATGCCCTCTGTTGGTTGCCTGGATTTTCTTTAAGGATGAACAAAAAGTATGTACAGTATCTAATTTAGCAGTAGTAGTAGTAGTAGTAGTTGTTGTAGTAGTAGTAGTAGTAGCAGTAGTAGTAGTAGTAGTAGTTGTTGTTGTAGTAGTAGTAGTAGTAGCAGTAATGTTACTAGTAATTATTTCTAACTTCTAACTCAAGTGATCATTTTAAGTTCTTTTATTTCTACTTGAGTAATAATATTTTTGCAGTAACACTAACTTTTACTTGGTTACACAGTAGTAGCAGTAGTAGAGACAGAGGTTGCAGTAGTAGTAGTAGTAGTAGTAGTAGTAGTAGTAGTAGCAGTAGTAGAAGTAGTAGTAGCAGCAGTAGTAGCAGTCATAGTAGCAGTACTAGCAGTAGTAGTAGTATAGTAGTAGTAGTAGCAGTAGTAGAAGTAGTAGTAGCAGCAGTAGTAGCAGTCATAGTAGCAGTAGTAGCAGTAGTAGTAGTAGTATAGTAGTAGTAGTAAATTTGTGCACAGTATAAAGTTCTCTGAAGGACCTCTGCCAAGGCACTGGTTCTGTCTCGCAGTGGTGAAGCTGTGGAGCCCAGACCTGAAGGAAAGTGGCAGTGATGTTTCCTGAACAGCTCTGTCCAGCCCCAGTGTTGCCAGCAGGGGGCGACAGAGGTTTCCACAGATGCATTATTTTAATATAAAACCTGAGGAGAACAGCGCTGAGGGAGCTCTCAGCCTCTCCTGGATCTAAACTTCTGTGTTGGTGTTCGTCCTTGGACCATGGCAGCAGTTTTCGCTCCTCACTGAAACACAGCCCTGAAACAAACTTTCACTTTTCTCGTCCTTACAACGCTCTTCTGATGTTCCTCTGGGTCATTAATCATGTTTTGGAGAAATGCATAACTCAGTTTTACTCTGAGGGAAACCTGTCTGCACTTGTCCTCGAGACGCTGTCCAAAAAACTTCGCCCCGAGACACTACACGCTACACCCTACTGCTGAGGAGAAACAGTAGCAGCAGTTGTAGTAGTTGTAGTAGTAGTAGTAGTAGTAGTAGTAGTATAAGTGGAGGTAGTAGTAGATATTTGTCGTCCTTGTTCAGTAAAAACAATGAAATACAGCAGAAGTGTTAGTAGTAATCAAAGCAGTAGCAGTAATACTATGGCAGTAAAAGAAGTAGCAGTACAGTAGCAATAGTAGTAGTAGTAGTAGCAGTAGCAGCATGAGTAGTAGTAGTTATAATATTAGTAAAAGTAGTGGCAGTAGTAGAAGTATTGAATATTATTGTGTTTTATTGTGTTTTATTGTAGAAGATGAATTAGATCACCATCAGTATCAGAAAAAGTATCAAAAACCAGGCATCGTTTAAGAACTGCTATCAAAAAATGTGAACAGTACCCAGACCTAGTAGTTGTAGTAGTAGTAGTAGTAGTAGTAGTAGTAGTAGTAGTAGTACTAAAATATGTTACTCCCACTTTTATGACACGTTTTTGTATGAATAAAATCATCATTTCCTGTCGTTAAAACTATCCTTCAGATACAATGTTCAACCTCTGTGTGACCCACTTTTGGTCCCCACCCACCAGTTGAGAACCACAGCAATAAAGCAGTAAATGGATTGGACGTAAGCAGAGTTAAAGAGCTGTGTCCAACCACAAGAACACAGGAACAGGTCCGGCCTGATCTCAGACGCCACCGTGACTCACGCTGTTGTCCCGGGACGCGCCACTGTTTACCCAGGGCTGTAAATCTGAGCGTCCCAACTGGCGGGCTGGGTCCCAAAGTGTGTCACAGAGAGAGATCAGAGAGAGTTTCAGTGTTCATTAAAGCATAGATTTAGTTTTAAGGACATGAAACTGATTTTAAAGAACATGTGCCATAAAGGTGACAAAAAATTACTACTAATATACTACTACTACTACTACTACTACTACTACTACTACTACTACTACTACTATTACTGTGAATTCTGCTGCTGCTGGTTCTGTAAAAAGTGGGTCAAAGTAGAAAGCCGTGTCCAGGAAATGTCACATTTTACGCCGCTGAGAGGAGAATAATAAAAGTATTATTAATGCATAAGTATGAAATGGGTTGAATGCAGTACAGTACAAATATTTGTGTACAAATATATTTATACTGCAGTTAGACTGTGAGGATTTGATTATTATCGGTGGCTTTTGTCAGATGATGAGCAACAGGCCTCACATGGGTTTAAATATAAATACACAGCTACTTCAACACAGGAACATACTCAGAGATGGACAGAAAGTACTTTTACTGCAGTATATAGAGTATATGGTAGTTCAGAATGTTTCTCTGTGGACTCTGGGTCAGAAGTACACATATAGAAGTGTATAGAGATATTCAGGTGTTGCATGTCTAACCTGGCTGCTGTATCCTTTCTTCTATGCATACATTTTTCAGCTTGAAAAAAAGTTATGCTTCATTATTATTATAGTTTATTTTGGTTTGTATGTGGTAACAGGTCCATTGTGTAAAAATCACTTGATGTAATAATTCTCTTCATTGTTGTCTGAGACTGGCCACTCCCTGTTTAAGATGAAGGCTCAGCGCCGAAACGTTGTCAGACCTCACCTGTAAATAAATCTCACCTTTGCGAGTTCGACAGTGTGCGGGATTTATCTCTTCTTTAATTTGATGTGCGCTTTTTTTATCCCCAATTCGTTTGTAGCTTCCCAGCCGTACATTCATCCATCCGTAAATGACTAACATCAAATAAATAAAAAATGTCAAGGATACAAAGCCATTTCATAAAAATAAAATAAAACATGCAACAACAACAATAAAAAGGAATAAAAATACATCAGGTCTGTGTTTAACAGGTTACGAACAGAAAGGATAAAAGATACTGAGCAGCAGATTGTTTTAGTTCAGGGCACTGAGAGGAGGAGTAGTAGTAGTAGCAGTAGTAGTAGTAGTAGTAGTAGTAGTAGTAACAGTATAACATTATAATATTCAGAGGTGGACAGTACCTTTAATTCTGTGCAGATAATTATGGAAGCTAATGTACTTTTACTGGAGTACATTTTGAGGAAAGTATTGTTTACGCAGTTAGAAGTAAAATATGTTTACTGCAACAAACAGAGCTGGAAGAACTCAGTGTCTGTACTAAAGTAAAAGTACAGATCATGGAGCAAAACATTTACTCAAATATTTAAGTAAAAGTATAAAAGTACTTGTGAGTAAAAAGTAAAAGTATTTCTCTCATGAATGAGTTAATTGTGAGGATTTTGCTGATTCCAGATGAAAAGAACAAACTGCTGCAGGAGAAGAAACTGAATCTGTCGCTGAGCTCTTTATTATTCTGATGTTTCTAAAGCAGTACTACTTTACTGCATCTGTTATATTTAAGTACTGCGTGTACTACTTTACTGCATCTGTTATATTCAAGTACTGCGTGTACTACTTTACTGCATCTGTTATATTTAAGTACTGCGTGTACTACTTTACTGCATCTGTTATATTTAAGTACTGCGTGTACTACTTTACTGCATCTGTTATATTTAAGTACTGTGTGTACTACTTTACTGCATCTGTTATATTGAAGTACTGCGTGTACTACTTTACTGCATCTGTTATATTGAAGTACTGTGTGTACTACTTTACTGCATCAACCCTCAGCCCTGGCTTCTTTTAGAGTTTTCAGATGTATTTTCTGCCCTCATTTCTTATGCAAGGGTGATGATATTTGAGAAAGATGTTCATTAATAAATTCATTTTAGAATTTCAGCATCAAAACCGAAAAAATAAAATCTGCCGTCCAGATAAAAAACCCTCTCTCTTCCTCTCTCAGTCCTTTAAGTTCCATTGACTCCCATTAAAATCACTTATTTTCCCTCTGCTGCCGTTCCAATACAGAAATGTTAAATCCTGTTAATTCCTCTGTAACTCTGTCAGTCAGAGGATAAACAATACACAAACAAAATCATAATTTTCTGAGTGCATTATGGGAAATAACTCCTTATAATTCCATTGGATAACAGTGAGTGTAGCCCCGCCTCTTAGGGCTTTAAGAGGAAGAAGCTGAGTTTCAGAGCAAAGTAAAAATGGATTAAATCAGTGTTAGTGCGACTCAGAGACCGATCAGGACTGGACCCTGCACAAACAACAACACTTTGGATCTGTAAACAGGAAATAATTCATCTTTTATTTACAAATCTGTGGAATTATGTAAACAAACTGCATTTAGAGTTAAAAATCTGAAAATGAATACACTTTTGTCTCTCTGTGATGAGGACAGGGGTTCATGATGAAAGGTTTTATATTCATAAATGTGACCTAAAAGGACTTTAAGAGGCCTGAGGGTTAACTAATGTGCGTCTACAATGAGGGCGTGACAAAAACACATGATGCAGTGAAGTAAAAGTAAAAGCACCCCTTGTAAAATTTACTCAAGTAAAGTACAGATACATGAAACTCGTACTTAAGTAAAGTAACTTTTATTTCATTACAGTGCACCACTGGCAACAGCAGAAGTAACACTGCAGTACTTAGAGGAAAAACAGGTGACGGAAATAAGAGTCTCTGAGTGGGTAACAGGTAATAACACAACTGAGGTACTGCAGTAGAGTGAAGAGTAGAAAGAGTAGTAGCAGTAGTAGTATTAGTACTGAGACTTTGTTACAGTGCTGTGGTCACTCCCAGTTTTATAACAGGATCTCAGCTGATACTTCACTCAGAGCACACACTCACACAGAGCAGAGGGCGGGACTGGGCCCTGTCTGGCACTGCACTGTACTAAAGAGAGCAGGCTACAGAAGTACAGTTCAGACAGTAGTAGTAGTAGTGGTAGAAGTAGTAGTAGTAGTAGTAGTGGTGGTGGTATCAGTAGCTAAAGGAAATACAAACACAGGTTACTGTTTACTCTCCTAATCAGGACTGAGATATCTGTGGAACTGATGCAAGAGCTACTGTACCTTTGCAATAACACACAGTAGCAGTAGTAGTAGTAGTAGTAGTAGTAGTAGTAGTAGTAGTAGTAGTGGTAGTAGTAGTAGTAGTAGTATATGAGGTAGCAGTAGAAGAAGCTGTAGTTGTTTTACTGAACCAGAAGAGGACTGGAGGAGGAGTCTGAGAGCTGAAGGGCGGGGCCAGGAGATATCTGTCAGTGGACTCTGCCGGAGCAGCGTACAGTAATACTACCTGAGCAAGAGTACACACAGGCAGTAGTAGCAGCTGTAGTAGTAGTAGTACTAGTAGTAGTAGTATGTGGAGCAGTTGTTTTATTGAACCAGGGGAGGACTGCAGGAGGAGACTTCTGAAGGACAAGACCTGGACGACTCTGGAGCAGGCTACAGCAGAACTCACTCTGCAGTAAAACAGACAGCAGCAGCACCAGTAGTAGTAGTAGTAGTAGTAGTAGTAGTAGTAACAGTTGTAGTAGTAGTAACAGTTGTAGTATCTGAAGCGGGAGGATATATCGAGGACACACTTCTGTTTTACTGATTTGGATTTTACTGATTTTTTCTGGAATGGGTGGCACTCAGAGCCACAGGAAGAGCAGCGTGAGAGAGAGAGGAGGCTCCAGACGCAAACGTCCCAGCGTCCAGTAAGACACCGCACATCTGTCTCACATCTGTCCCACACCTGTCCCACATCTGTCTCACACCTGTCCCACACCTGTCTCACATCTGTCCCACATCTGTCTCACACCTGTCCTACATCTGTCCTACATCTCTCACATCTGTCTCACATCTGTCCCACATCTGTCCTACATCTGTCCCACATCTGTCCCACATCTGTCTCACACCTGTCCCACACCTGTCTCACATCTGTCTCACATCTGTCTCACACCTGTCCCACACCTGTCTCACATCTGTCCCACATCTGTCTCACACCTGTCCTACATCTGTCCTACATCTCTCACATCTGTCTCACATCTGTCCCACATCTGTCCTACATCTGTCCCACATCTGTCCCACATCTGTCTCACATCTGTCCCACATCTGTCTCACACCTGTCTCACATCTGTCCCACATCTGTCTCACACCTGTCTCACACCTGTCCCACATCTGTCCCACATCTGTCCCACATCTGTCTCACACCTGTCTCACATCTGTCCCACATCTGTCCCACATCTGTCCCACATCTGTCTCACACCTGTCTCACATCTGTCCCACATCTGTCTCACATCTGTCTCACACCTATCTCACATCTGTCTCACATCTGTCCCACATCTGTCTCACATCTGTCTCACATCTGTCTCACATCTGTCCCACATCTGTCCCACATCTGTCTCACATCTGTCCCACATCTGTCCCACATCTGTCCCACATCTGTCTCACATCTGTCCCACATCTGTCCCACATCTGTCCCACATCTGTCTCACATCTGTCCCACATCTGTCCCACATCTGTCCCACATCTGTCTCACATCTGTCCCACATCTGTCTCACACCTGTCTCACACCTGTCCCACATCTGTCCCACATCTGTCTCACACCTGTCCTGTCCCACATCTGTCTCACATCTGTCTCACACCTGTCTCACATCTGTCTCACATCTGTCTCACATCTGTCCTGTCTCACACCTGTCTCACATCTGTCTCACATCTGTCTCACATCTGTCCCACATCTGTCCCACATCTGTCCCACACCTGTCCTGTCCCACATCTGTCCCACATCTGTCCCACATCTGTCTCACATCTGTCTCACACCTGTCCCACATCTGTCCCACATCTGTCTCACACCTGTCCTGTCCCACATCTGTCTCACATCTGTCTCACACCTGTCCCACATCTGTCCCACATCTGTCTCACACCTGTCCTGTCCCACATCTGTCTCACATCTGTCCTGTCTCACATCTGTCTCACACCTGTCCCACATCTGTCCCACATCTGTCTCACACCTGTCCTGTCCCACATCTGTCTCACATCTGTCTCACACCTGTCTCACACCTGTCTCACACCTGTCTCACATCTGTCTCACATCTGTCTCACATCTGTCCCACATCTGTCCCACATCTGTCTCACATCTGTCTCACACCTGTCCTGTCTCACACCTGTCTCACATCTGTCTCACACCTGTCCTGTCCCACATCTGTCTCACATCTGTCTCACACCTGTCTCACACCTGTCTCACATCTGTCTCACATCTGTCCCACATCTGTCCCACATCTGTCTCACATCTGTCTCACACCTGTCCTGTCTCACACCTGTCTCACATCTGTCTCACATCTGTCCCACATCTGTCCCACATCTGTCTCACATCTGTCTCACACCTGTCCTGTCCCACATCTGTCTCACACCTGTCCTGTCCCACATCTGTCTCACATCTGTCTCACATCTGTCTCACACCTGTCTCACACCTGTCTCACATCTGTCTCACATCTGTCTCACATCTGTCTCACACCTGTCTCACACCTGTCCTGTCCCACATCTGTCTCACACCTGTCTCACATCTGTCCCACATCTGTCCCACATCTGTCTCACACCTGTCTCACATCTGTCCTGTCTCACACCTGTCCCACATCTGTCTCACATCTGTCTCACATCTGTCTCACATCTGTCTCACACCTGTCCTGTCCCACATCTGTCCCACATCTGTCCCACATCTGTCTCACACCTGTCTCACATCTGTCTCACACCTGTCCCACATCTGTCTCACATCTGTCTCACATCTGTCTCACACCTGTCCTGTCCCACATCTGTCCCACATCTGTCCCACATCTGTCTCACACCTGTCTCACATCTGTCTCACTCCTGTCTCACACCTGTCCTGTCCCACATCTGTCTCACACCTGTCTCACATCTGTCCCACATCTGTCCCACATCTGTCTCACACCTGTCTCACATCTGTCTCACACCTGTCTCACACCTGTCTCACATCTGTCTCACACCTGTCCTGTCCCACATCTGTCCCACATCTGTCCCACATCTGTCTCACACCTGTCTCACATCTGTCTCACTCCTGTCTCACACCTGTCCTGTCCCACATCTGTCTCACACCTGTCTCACACCTGTCTCACATCTGTCCCACATCTGTCTCACATCTGTCTCACACCTGTCTCACACCTGTCTCACACCTGTCTCACATCTCTCTCACATCTGTCTCACACCTGTCTCACACCTGTCTCACATCTGTCTCACATCTGTCTCACATCTGTCTCACACCTGTCTCACACCTGTCCTGTCCCACATCTGTCTCACACCTGTCTCACATCTGTCCCACATCTTTCCCACATCTGTCTCACACCTGTCTCACACCTGTCCCACATCTGTCTCACATCTGTCTCACACCTGTCTCACACCTGTCTCACATCTGTCTCACATCTGTCTCACATCTGTCTCACACCTGTCCCACATCTGTCTCACACCTGTCTCACATCTGTCCCACATCTGTCCCACATCTGTCTCACACCTGTCTCACACCTGTCTCACATCTGTCTCACACCTGTCCTGTCCCACATCTGTCTCACACCTGTCCTGTCCCACATCTGTCTCACATCTGTCCCACATCTGTCTCACACCTGTCTCACATCTGTCTCACACCTGTCCTGTCCCACATCTGTCTCACATCTGTCCTGTCTCACATCTGTCTCACACCTGTCCCACATCTGTCCCACATCTGTCTCACACCTGTCCTGTCCCACATCTGTCTCACATCTGTCTCACACCTGTCTCACACCTGTCTCACACCTGTCTCACATCTGTCTCACATCTGTCTCACATCTGTCCCACATCTGTCCCACATCTGTCTCACATCTGTCTCACACCTGTCCTGTCTCACACCTGTCTCACATCTGTCTCACACCTGTCCTGTCCCACATCTGTCTCACATCTGTCTCACACCTGTCTCACACCTGTCTCACATCTGTCTCACATCTGTCCCACATCTGTCCCACATCTGTCTCACATCTGTCTCACACCTGTCCTGTCTCACACCTGTCTCACATCTGTCTCACATCTGTCCCACATCTGTCCCACATCTGTCTCACATCTGTCTCACACCTGTCCTGTCCCACATCTGTCTCACACCTGTCCTGTCCCACATCTGTCTCACATCTGTCTCACATCTGTCTCACACCTGTCTCACACCTGTCTCACATCTGTCTCACATCTGTCTCACATCTGTCTCACACCTGTCTCACACCTGTCCTGTCCCACATCTGTCTCACACCTGTCTCACATCTGTCCCACATCTGTCCCACATCTGTCTCACACCTGTCTCACATCTGTCTCACACCTGTCTCACACCTGTCCCACATCTGTCTCACATCTGTCTCACATCTGTCTCACATCTGTCTCACACCTGTCCTGTCCCACATCTGTCCCACATCTGTCCCACATCTGTCTCACACCTGTCTCACATCTGTCTCACACCTGTCCCACATCTGTCTCACATCTGTCTCACATCTGTCTCACACCTGTCCTGTCCCACATCTGTCCCACATCTGTCCCACATCTGTCTCACACCTGTCTCACATCTGTCTCACTCCTGTCTCACACCTGTCCTGTCCCACATCTGTCTCACACCTGTCTCACATCTGTCCCACATCTGTCCCACATCTGTCTCACACCTGTCTCACATCTGTCTCACACCTGTCTCACACCTGTCTCACATCTGTCTCACACCTGTCCTGTCCCACATCTGTCCCACATCTGTCCCACATCTGTCTCACACCTGTCTCACATCTGTCTCACTCCTGTCTCACACCTGTCCTGTCCCACATCTGTCTCACACCTGTCTCACACCTGTCTCACATCTGTCCCACATCTGTCTCACATCTGTCTCACACCTGTCTCACACCTGTCTCACATCTCTCTCACATCTGTCTCACACCTGTCTCACACCTGTCTCACATCTGTCTCACATCTGTCTCACATCTGTCTCACACCTGTCTCACACCTGTCCTGTCCCACATCTGTCTCACACCTGTCTCACATCTGTCCCACATCTTTCCCACATCTGTCTCACACCTGTCTCACACCTGTCCCACATCTGTCTCACATCTGTCTCACACCTGTCTCACACCTGTCTCACATCTGTCTCACATCTGTCTCACATCTGTCTCACACCTGTCCCACATCTGTCTCACACCTGTCTCACATCTGTCCCACATCTGTCCCACATCTGTCTCACACCTGTCTCACACCTGTCTCACATCTGTCTCACACCTGTCCTGTCCCACATCTGTCTCACATCTGTCCCACATCTGTCTCACACCTGTCTCACATCTGTCTCACACCTGTCCTGTCCCACATCTGTCCCACATCTGTCCCACATCTGTCTCACACCTGTCTCACATCTGTCTCACTCCTGTCCTGTCCCACATCTGTCCCACATCTGTCCCACATCTGTCTCACACCTGTCCTGTCTCACACCTGTCTCACACCTGTCCTGTCCCACATCTGTCTCACATCTGTCTCACATCTGTCTCACACCTGTCCCACATCTGTCTCACATCTGTCTCACACCTGTCTCACACCTGTCCTGTCCCACATCTGTCTCACATCTGTCTCACACCTGTCCTGTCTCACATCTGTCTCACATCTGTCTCACATCTGTCTCACACCTGTCTCACATCTGTCTCACATCTGAAGTATACCAGAAGTAGTGGTAGCAGTAGTAATAGTAGTAGTAGTAGTAATAGTGGTAGTAGTAGTAATAGTAGTAGTAGTAGTAGCTGTTGTTGCAGTAACATTAGTATCATTACTGCAGTAGTAATAGTAGTAGTAGTAGTAATAGTGGTAGTAGTAGTTGCTGTTGTAGCAGTAACATTAGTATCATTACTGCAGTAGTAATAGTAGTAGTAGTAGTAATAGTGGTAGTAGTAGTAGCTGTTGTTGCAGTAACAGTAGTATCATTACTGCAGTAGTAATAGTAGTAATAGTGGTAGTAGTAGTAATAGTAGTAATAGTAGTAATAGTGGTAGTAGTAGTAATAGTAGTAATAGTAGTAATAGTGGTAGTAGTAGTAGCTGTTGTTGCAGTAACAGTAGTATCATTACTGCAGTAGTAATAGTAGTAGTAGTAGTAATAGTGGTAGTAGTAGTCGCTGTTGTAGCAGTAACATTAGTATCATTACTGCAGTAGTAATAGTAGTAGTAGTAGTAATAGTGGTAGTAGTAGTAATAGTAGTAGTAGTAGTAGCTGTTGTTGCAGTAACATTAGTATCATTACTGCAGTAGTAATAGTAGTAATAGTAGTAATAGTGGTAGTAGTAGTAATAGTAGTAATAGTAGTAATAGTGGTAGTAGTAGTAGCTGTTGTTGCAGTAACAGTAGTATCATTACTGCAGTAGTAATAGTAGTAGTAGTAGTAATAGTAGTAGTAGTGGTAGTAGTGGTAGTAGTAGTAGCTGTTGTTGCAGTAACAGTAGTATCATTACTGCAGTAGTAATAGTAGTATTAGTGGTAGTAGTAGTAGCTGTTGTTGCAGTAACAGTAGTATCATTACTGCAGTAGTAATAGTAGTATTAGTGGTAGTAGTAGTAGCTGTTGTTGCAGTAACAGTAGTATCATTACTGCAGTAGTAATAGTAGTAATAGTAGTAATAGTGGTAGTAGTAGTAATAGTAGTAATAGTAGTAATAGTGGTAGTAGTAGTAGCTGTTGTTGCAGTAACAGTAGTATCATTACTGCAGTAGTAGTACTGGTCGAAGTAGCAGCAGCAGCAGTAGATTTTGATTTTCAATCACAAAACTACTTTCAAATAAAACGTAATTCTTCAGTATTATTTTACTTAAATCTTTTTTGTTGAGCACTTTTACTTCACTCCTCTCTCTCTTCACTGCAGAGTCCAGAGCTGTTTCTCACTCACATGCAAATATTCACAGTACCTCCTTATGTACTTCTGTAGTACTGCAAACTGAACTTTGAATATTTTTGACTGTGGACTTATGTAACTCTGATAAAGTACAATGGACACTACACAGGACTGGCTACTGCTACTTCACACTCTAATACTATTCTAAAACTCTATAAAAGTACTTCATTTCTCCCAGTAAAAGTATCCTCTGTAGTAACTTTGTTCTTCTGCAGTACATGAGCTCACCCTGGTTAAACTCTGTGTATGCAGTTGTATTGTACTGCATGAAAACTTGTTAGTACACAGTTTTGTTTAGAGCCAGGTGGGGCGGGATCGTTTCTGATTCTGCCTGAACACATCTCAGACTGAAGGCAGTGTGACAAATCCATCTGCTCTGAGTCAATGTTAGCTCAGGGCTACGCTACAGATACACAAATACACACAGTACACACTGTACACAGGTACTCAGGTACACACAGGTACACACTGTACACAAGTACACAGGTACTGAGGTACACAAATACACACTGTACACAAATACACACTGTACACAAATACACACAGTACACAAGTACACACTGTACTCAGGTACACAGATACTCAGGCACACAGATACTCAGGTACTCAGGTACACAGATACTCAGGTACTCAGATACTCAGGTACTCAGGTACACAGATACTCAGATACTCAGATACTGCTCTCTGATCTCAGTATAATCAGCAGATTGTGTTTATTCACAGAAGCAGAAGCCTCCTGCAGCTGCTCTCTTTCTCTCAGAGGTCTCCACAGTGAATCATTAACCTGTTACTTAGGGAGGTTCTTTACACCAGATGCCCTTCCTGACACAACCCTCTCTTACAGTGCTTTATGAACTCAAACTGTTGCCTCACAGCAAGAAGGTCCTGGGTCCAAATCCTTTTCTGTGGAGTTCTCACTGTGTCTGGGTTTGGTTTCCTCCTCCAGGTCCCGGGACCCCGGGACCCCGGCTCAGGTCCCCGGCTCAGGACCTGACCGGGACCCTCTCTCAGGTCCTGACCGGGACCCCGGCTCAGGTCTGGCCCTCTGCTCAGAGACACTGAGGAGGAAGAGCAGGGGTGTAACCTGGTAATGTGGGGCCCGGTGCAGGATTTCAGAGTGGGCCCTGGAGTTATGGAGCACGTTCAGTATTTCAGGTTTAGAGGTTTTTAATTTACTAAATGTTGCTGTTTTACTGAAGTTTGATACAAAAAACGGTGCTTATACTTTATTATTTAGGGGCAATTTTGTGAAAATATATTCTTTTTTTTAATCACAATGTGTATTTATCTTAAGAAAAAGCAGGATTTAAGATTTGTGTTAAAAACTGTGCTCTGTAACAGAGTTATGTGCTGCTGCTCTTTATGATGAATATTTAAACACAGACTTGTCTATAGATGAACACAGTGGCTCTGGCTGCACTGGCTGAGGGTGCGCCCCTGTTCATTCTGCCGTTGTGTCCTTGGGCCTTGGTGTGGGAATGTGTTTGTGTGGTTGGTGGTGCACGGCGGCCGTAGAATGGCTGCCACGTCTCTGTCAGTCTGCCCCAGGGCAGCTGTGGCTACAGGAGTGAAGGACGAACCGTCAGTGGTTCTCAAACTGTGGTACAGGTCCCTCCGGTGGTACTCGGACTCCTTCAGGTGGTGCTCAGGAGTCTTACGCAGTTAAAGTTTGTGATTTAGTTTTATTTAGATCCAGAGCTAGTCGTGTTTGGAACTTTGTGTAGTCCACTGGTGATGGATTTAGTCCTGGCTTAAACCTGCTTTAGTCTAGTTTTAGTCCTTGTTTTGTCCTGATTTAGTTCTTTTTTTTTTTTTTGAATGGTAATTTTAGTTCATTAAAGATGGTTCTTGTAGCCAAATATAAATATTTTCTGAGGTGACCCTTAGTGTGAAAATCTTAAGAACCACTGGAAGAAGGTAAAGAGCTTTGAGTGACTACAAAAGTTCTATTTAAATCCAATCTACTGTTGTTATTATTATTATTGTACTGTATAGTGCTCTCAATAGTAAACAGTTACAGACAGAACACAGCAGTTTTTCTGTTTGTCATGAATCATGTGACACTGGTGTAAAAAGAAACAAACCACACCCAGACTTCAGTGACATTTATGAATTTATCCACATGAAGAAAATGATACAGTCTTCTGTGTAACTTAAACATTCTTACTCCATAAAGTCCCACTCTGTATTAAATGGTCCCGTTCAAAGCTTGTGTCCACATTAAAGACCTGTCATGTGACCACTGCATCACTCCTTTTACTCAGCATTATGGGAAACCGAGGCACTTCATTTAAGATGCTAGACATTCAGACTCCAACACAAAACGGAGGAATCGCTGTAAAAAGAGTGACGAGGAAGAGGACTTGGTCACTCAGAAGAATAAAACTTTATATTTACAGAGTACATAGACTCTGAGCTCCAGCAGGGGGCAGTGTTTTGGTTATTCCTGTGCGTCTGGAGCCTCCTCAGTGCCCTCCCCTCTGACCCAGGCTGTAGGATCCCGCTCTCCTCCAGCAGGGGGCAGTGTTTTGGGCTGACACGACTCGGCGAACCTCTCCCGGGCCTTTTCCCAGTTCATCTGAGATTTGGTTTTAGTCAGAGATGGGTCGTCCACAGAGACAGCAGCAGCAGATCCCAGACCGGACTGGGACTTACGGATCCTCAGCTCGATCTGAGGAGAGAAAAAAGTTTTTATGTATTTATATAGTACAGTACCAGTTTGGTGTTGGCATAAGATTACAACTCTGTTAGGCTTTGGAAAAGATGGAGCTACAGATGCTGCGTGGGTGTGGGGGCCCGACCTCCTGTGGGCTCACCACCCGCAGAGGTAACCGTAGGGGACCGGTGCTGTGTGGATCGGGCAGCAGTCGAAGGCGGGCGCCTCGACGACCCGGTCCCCGAACACAGCTTCTAGCTGTAGGGACATGGGTCACCTCACTGGGGGGGAGGAGCCTGAGCTTGTGCGGGAGGTTGAGAGATACCGGCCAGATATAGTCGGGCTCACCTCCACGCACAGCTCGGGCTTTGAAACCCAGCTCGGGCTCTGAAACCCAGCTCCTTGAGAGAGGTTGGACTCTCCACCACTCTGGTGAGTTTCCTCCACAGGGTGGCACTCCCTTAGAGAGAGGGTGAGGAGCTCGGAGTAGAGCCGCTGCTCCTCCACATTGAGAGGAGTCAGTTGAGGTGGCTCTGGCATCTGTTCCTGATGCCTCCTGGAGAGGTGTTCCGGGCATGTCCCACCGGGAGGAGGCCCCTAGACCTAGGACACGCTGGAGGGACTGTGTCTCTCGGCCTGGGAACGCCTTGGGGTCCCCCCGGTGGAGCTGGAGGAAGTGTCTGTGGAGAGGGAAGACTGGGCATCTTTGCTTAGACTGCTGCCTCCATGACCCGGTCCCAGATAAGTGGTAGCTAGCATTCTTTAGCAAAAGCTAAACCTCGAGTAATGAACAAAAGCCTCTTGAGGAGCTGCTGTCCCAAACCGCCCTGTGTTGACGAGGGGTGTAATGATGTTTTAGCAATGATCCAATACATATCGGTTAGAACAGTTTCCAATTCAAGAACAATATTGGCTGATTTAGAACGATACAATTCAACACCTTCTTATTGATAGTTTACTAAGTTTACTCTCAAATGTAGCTTCGTGGCTGAGGCTGATTATGTCCAGCAGACAGAGAGTGAAGCACAGCTGAATATAACATTTTATTTCATTAAAAACACAAAAATTACATCCAAAAACACATATCTAGTTTTATTTTAACATGCAAATTTCTAATGTTACAGATTTTTTTCTTTTCATCAATATACACTGCCCAGAAAACGATACGATTCAATACGAGGTAATGCACATTGATATAGTAACTGTATCGTTACACCCCTAGTACTGACACTTTCTTGAATGCTGACAAGCTGTGTAGACCAAGACTCTCTTATGTGAACTTGTGACCAAAACCTGCTGGTACAGGCTGAACTCAACTCACCGGGTCTTTGATTCCAGTCCCCTCCTTCCCCAGACCTTCTCCTTTCTTCCAGCCCATCTTCTCCAGCATCTTCCGACCTTTATTTCCTTCACTGATCTCTCTGTGAACAAAAAACACACAGGTTAGACTCTGAACAGTTTAATTCTTCATGAATTCTTGCTCAGTGGTTCTCAGACTGTGTTAGAGTTCCCTCTGGTGGCACACAGGCTTTTTCTAGTGATACTCAAAAGGGTCTGGGATTTTTGAAGATGAAACCATTAAAAGATAACAAAGTGGTTTAAAATCTGTTTTAGTTCATTCGTTTTTTAGGGTTTAGCCTCAGATAAGGCTTAATTTAGTCTTAGTTTAGCCCCGCTTTGGGCCTAATTTACTCCTGGTTTAGGCCCAGTTAAGTCCTGGTTTAGGCCTAATTCAGTCCTGGTTTAGTCCCAGTTTAGTCCTGGTTCAGATATACTGAAGATCATTATTTTAAGGTTGGGTTTAGACCCAGGTTTGTCCCGGTTTAGTTCAGTTTTGTCCATTAAAGATGGTCCTTGTAAAGCCACATATTTATTTATCTGTGGTGTTACTGGGAGTAAAAGTTCTGAGAACCTCTGTAGTAAATGATATTTTTCTCACTGGTGAACAGAAGCAGGAGCGTCGTCTCTCTGGAAAACACCCTCGCTGCCCACAGTCTGTCGTCGGGACTGGGCTCTGTCCTTGTATCTGGAGTTCCTCAGGGCTTTACTCTCCTCGTTACTCTGTTCGTCAACAACAACAAGTAGCACTTAAATCTCTGTACTCAAGTGAAAGTACTTCATAATATTATTACTGGAGGTATCAGAGCTGAAGATGTTTTGTCTCTGACCTTGAGTCCGTATTTGGCCTTCATGTTCTTCAGCTCCTTCACCCTCAGAGCCTCCTTGTCCTCTTTGCTCGGAGCAGCCCCGGTCTCCTCTCTCTTGTATTTACTGAGGTGGGCCATGATCTGTCCCGGCTCACACCCGTCGCAGGTGTCCGTCCCGGGGTGGATGTGGAAGGACAGCACCGTGTCCCCCATCTTCACCTCGTCCCCGTGCATCAGGGACTGGGGCTCGGACTTCGTCTTGGGCTGCAACAGAAACACAGTTCGGTCAAATATGTCAGCGCATCGAGACAGATTTGACTGAATAACCCCAGATATAAGGCAGACCTGCAGGATCCTGTTCCCGTTGATGACCGTCCCATTCTGGCTGCCCTGGTCCACCAACATGTAACACTGCTGCTCCTGGTCGAAGTACACCTCGGCGTGGAACTGTGGGCACAAACAGAATATAATTTAGCAAAATAAAATACTTTAGAACTGAACTGATGAGTGAACATGGCGGACGTTTACCTTACTGACTCCCATCTCAGCGATTCTGATGGCGTGGTTCATGTCCTTCTCTCTGCAATAACAGAAGTTAAATTTCCATAATTAAATGTCACGTGCCAGTAAAAGCATGTATTTTTTCACATCAGACTCAAAACAAGTCAAAACGCTTGAAAAAGCTTCACAAGTAAACAGAGGGGCATAACCTGACAAAATCAGAGAACTACTGTGTTTGCAGTTGCATGGGTGGAGAGATGGAACTGTCCCGACAGCAACAGATGTGGGTTTTGTCATTTATTTATGATCACTTTATGTAAACTAAAGAGCAAGAACTAATTGTTGCAGGAGCAAATACAACCTTTGGTGCTCAGAGTGAAATGGCCTTTTACACTTGCAAGTCATATGTTACTCATGTTATTAATGTTAGTAATAGCGTTTGACCGTTATATGTTTTTCTGCGGCCAATGCAGATTTTTAAAATTCAGAGCAGCCAATGGCCGATAAACACTGCTGATTTTTTGGACTGATGTGTGGCTAATTTTCTCAATTTTATTAAAGAAATTAATATAATATCGCCATTTGTTTAAGTTATGCTCATTAAAACCAAACCAAAGAGTTAGACTGTGACAGAGAGAAGAGTTAAAGATGAGTTGAGTCCACCTCAGTCAGACTCTGCGCAGTTTAGTTTTTTAGTTAATTATCTTTGGCCAGACTGGTCTCTGATACACTTTGTCCTCTTCTGTGATACCACTGTGTGCTACTGCTAACTGTACTTATGCTGTTGCAACAATGCAATTTCCCCACTGAGGGACTAATAAAGGTTTACTTATTTCTTATAGAGCTTGGGGAGAGTTTGTTCTCCGAGCTTCTGTTCCAGAAAATTGACAACAATCTTTTTATTCAGGCTGAGATAGAGATTTTGGATGTTTCCTATGAACTGCAGAGTAAGGGCCCAAACTGAGACAAGATGGGGCCCCGATATGAGCCTGACCAGAAATCAGCATACAAGAGAAAGAATCCCCCAATAGTCGACTGTCTAAAATAATTTTATTTTTTAATCGGCCTGATAGTTAGTAAAGTCAGAGATCGGTCCTAACCTGCCAATGGTGGCTGTAGAGTCAGCGGTGATGATGAAGAGAGTCCCAACCTGCAGCACAGGAGACCGGACCACAGTGACCCGCACACAGGGAGGCCACATCGAGCACACTGCGAGGAAAAAGAAAACAATCAGCATCCTGCATCAGCATTTAACCCAGCATTCAGAGATGTCCCTGTCCTGCCTCACCTTCCTGGTTCTGAGTCTCCAGCTCCTCCTGACTCTCCTCCTCTCCTCTCTCCTTGCTTCCTCTCTCCTTGCTTCCTCTCTCCTTGTCTCCTCTCTCCTTGTCTCCTCTCTCCTTGTCTCCTCTCTCCTCTCTCTCAGACCGGCCTGAGCCTCTGGACGAAGGTGTGGACTCTCTCTCGGACTCTGTGAGCTCTCCTTCCTCGGGTTCGCTGTTGACCTCTGACCCGTTACTCCGTGTGACCGACCTCTTCCTCCTTCTGTGTCTCTCGGATTTCCTCTTCTTCCTCCTGGACCTGGATCTGTCTCTGCCCCGATCTCGGTCTTCATACGGCGAACCGTTTCTGTGCCTTCTCCTTTTGTCTTCTCTGCGTTTGGGAGAATCTCTTCTTCTGCGACTTGGACTCCTGGATCTAGAGCGAGACCGTGACCGTGATCTTGACCTTGGCCTTGGCTTTCGAGACTCTTGGGACTTCTTGGTTGTTGCTTTTTCGTCTCGTTTAATTTCTTCTTCTGCTTTTGCATTTTTATTCGTGAACTCCTGTCAGCAAATAGTTCAAAATGAGCCAAGTCTATTAACCAGCTGCTGGCTTAGGCTCAGGGCTTCTCCATTGATCTCAGTCTTCAACCAGAATAAACTTACCCTCAACACATGATTTGAAATTCTTTAAAATTCAGTAAGCAACTAACAACTAGAAAACTACTTGTATTCATAGTAAAAGTTTTAAAATTAGGGTTGCACAATGTCATTTACACTCACAGGACACTTTATTAGGCACAGCCTGCATCTGCCCTAGTGGTTACTTGAGTTTCTCTCGTCTGGAACCAGTCTGACCATTCTCCTCTGACCTCAGGCATCAACAGTTCACTTAAAAACTGCTGCTTACTGAATTTTTTTCTCCTTTTTTGGGTCCATTTTCTGTAAAAACCCTAGCTGAAATACTCAGACCAGTCCATGCCAGAGTTCTTAAAGCAGTTTTCCTAATTTCGTCGTTGTTTTTGCCTCGCGTTCCTCTTTGGAGCACTACATTGCAGAGTAAAGCACTATCGTAAATACTAGAGGTCGAAGATGGTCTTTTAGCCAATTCATGGTCATCTTGGTCATCGTCTCAGTTTTGGCTCTTACTCTCCAGTTCATAAGAAACATCCAAAATCTCTTTATCTCAGCCTGAAAAGCTCAAAACAGAACTAAAAAGATTTTGCTCATTTCTCTGGAACAGAACCTTGTAGAACCAAAAATCTAAATGCATTTTGTAACTCTCCCTAAGCTCTACCTGCACAGAGTGTTAAAATTTTAAAAAGTGGCAGTGTTTCTGAGTTTTAAAAAGCTGCATTACATTGGGAATAATAAAAGCCATATTGGTCGACCTCTTGTTAATACTCAAGTCTGGGTGACTCCTGTGTGACCCCTCGCTCAGCTTTACTCTTCTTTTCTTCTCCTCTATCTGTACAAAGTTTTTTCTGCCATGTGGCTGCTCTGTCATGACAAAACTCAAAAAAATAAAGCCATCTCTAGATTGTTCTTTGGCACAAACTGTGACGTGCCCCTTTCTCGCAAGATTCCAGACTTCTGTGACACCGGGTCGGCGGCGCTCAGACAAGTGTTGTTTTCAGGCCACAGAAACCAGGAGGTGCTGCAAAAGTCATTTAACTGTCGCACTGACTCCCAAACTGTTTATTTAAGATAAAAGCATTACTGAACTCCACATTAAATCCCTTTTCTTCTGCATTCTGATGCTCGGGTTGAACTACAGAAGGTTCGTCCTCAACATGTCTCAGGATTAAAGGCACTGAGCTGCTGCACTGTGACTTTTCTCATTAACCATATGCATTTAGAAACATGAAGTGTACCTAATAAAGTGGCCAGTGAGTGTTTCTCTTGTGCAGCTCCAGTTAAAAAGTACCTTTGTATGGGGAAGTATTCCAGTAAGAGGAAATCTTCATTCTAGCCAAAGACAAAGTCACGTCTTGTACCTAGATCAGAACAATTCTTTTAGTCAACTTTCCCCTAAAAACTTCTGAAGACTGAGACCAACAGAACACCAAACCTGTATTAAGCCAGCAACATTATTCTTGGTATATTTGTGATATTTCTCAAGTACCTTGCTGTCTTGTTGATGGCGTTTTCTTCAGTTCGCTCATGAGCTTCTTCAGCTTCCAGCTCTTCCATTCGCTGTAGTTCTTCTCTGGGGCCGGCTCGGTCTGAGCAGCTGGCGACTTCGATCCTGGAGTGGAACTGGTATTTTCCACTCTCCGCGTCGTAGTAGTAATAAATGCCGGTGTTGTTGTCGTAGTACAGCTGACTTACCTGGGAAACAAAAACATATACGGATGAAATTGATAAAATGGTTTGAAATGAGTTAAAGGGACAGTATCCAGTTATTGTCCTGTATTTGAGGCAAATAGTTAAATGTCTTAATAAAAAAAAATTAAAAAAAGACCTTTAGGATTTTGTACAATTTTAGGATTTGGGCGGTATATGGTACTAGTACTTACCGAGTCGTAGTAGAAGCCCGTGCTGTGGTCGTAGTACATCCCTGTCGTCTCGTCGAACACAAACCCAGTCTGAGTCATGGCCTGCTCCGCTGTGGCTCTCAGCATGTCTGCGATAGAACCATCGCCCTCCTGAGAGAGCGGTACAGAGAGAAGAGGTACTCAGAATCTGATGTTCGAGGAAAAGTACTGCTACTGCAAAATATCAATGAAGTAGAAGAAACTTTTTTTTTTTAAGATAACCTCAGTGACTAAAAGAAAAAGTTTTAAAAGGTAAATTACAAATTGCCTTTGAACTTTTTATCTACTACTCCTACCACTACACCATAGGGTCTGCAACCTTCTGGATCCAAAGAGCCAATTAATGTCAAAAATAATAAATTTGCCTCTGTAAAGAGTCACTTAGCCTATAATTGAAATATAGCCTATGCATGGTCATTAATTATTGCCAGCGAACAGAGAACAGTGTGAAATACTCAGAGCACTGATGATCTTTTAATAGACCACTAACCACCAGTGTAATGCAGGAGCCACAGACGTTAAACTGACGACACGATGCAGGTCCAGCTTGTTTTAGAGTCATCTATTCATTCCTTTATTGACTTTACAAAACCAGAGGTCAGACGCCCAAGGAGCCACAAGAGCAGGACTAAAGAGCAGACGCAGCTCTTTAACTACAGGCTGCAGATGTCTGTACTACGCCTGATACTCATAGTAATAATACTACTACTAACGCTGCTATGGATACTGCTGCTACTAACAATCCTGCCATTGAGGTTAAACTTTTTTTTTTACTCATAGATACAGTGAAAACTGTGACTTAAGTAAAGATTTCCCCAAAAATCAACTCATGTATGATTTAGAAAATGTACACTGAAAGTACATCTTACAAATGCGTACGTTCCTAAGTAAATCCTTCCAGTACAGAGTATATGCAGGAATCCTGAAGTTGATTACAATATCTTTTAAGACACTTTGAAGAGCTTCTTAAAATATTTTAGGCCTCATTGTTCCTTCAAGCTCTTATCAGCAACACATCTTTAACTTGAACAGTTGTAGTTTGCATCAGGTCAGGTAACCTTTGTGTCACATGTACACAAGCTGACCTGCCCGAGCACATTGTTTTTATCAGTCGTGGGGAGCTGACTTTGTGGACGCCCTGGAGTAAAAGTATCTAGTTACTTCAATTTGGTAATGTCGGCATAAATCCTCACAAGCCAGAATTTCTGCTTGATCCCTGGTTTAAAAGTCTTCCTGTACCTCTGCGTTGCTCGTCTCAGGTGGAACTACACTCATATCTTCAGGCAGGTAGACTTCAGCTGTTTCTGCTGCTGCTGCGGTCAGAGCTGTAGGTTCTGCCTGGGTCTGATTGGTCCCTGCCTCCTCCGCCATCTCCTCTGTGGCCTCAGTAACATCTGTAACCTCTGTAGCATCAGCGACCCCCTCCTCCACTCCTGGGGGGACCAGACTCTCCTGAGCATCTCCAGCTGCTGCAGAGTCCTGGTAGTAGCCACCATAGTAGTAGTTGTAGTAATCTGAAATAGATTATGAACATTACTGTGGGTCCTCTCCTCTTCCTCCCACCTTTGTCAAAACACACTCATGTACAGGAGACCCTGAAGTGTCCCATAGTGAAAGAATATGAGAGTGAATAGTTAGTGTAAGAACAATTGCCCAAACCTCAGGCCCAAAGTAACTCGTGTAAGCTCTAGCCCCCTGAATAACTCTGAATAGGAATAAGAGGAAGAAAATCAACGATTTCATTTGAATGTAACTCACCAGTGTCTGTCCACACATACTCCTCAGTCTGAGTCTCGGCGTCAGTTCTGTCTTTGTCTTTCTTCTTTCGTTGATGGAGCTCTGCACTCAGCTCCTCAACCTGGAGGAACAGCACTGATGTTATAATAAGAAAACTATATTTTCATGTTTATCATCACCAACTTTATACAATTTCCTATAAACTACGATGCCAGTGGTTCCTCAGACTAGAGAAGAACCTACTAAACTCTGTGTAGGGTTGTGTGTAAGAAAATGTACACAACTATGAGCATTCACATGGTCCAAGAGAAACCTTTTTTTGCATATACATTTGAGACAAGTCAAGTAGCCAGTAATTTGTTGGTGTTTTGACTAAAAATGTAAATAGCCTTGATCAGGTTCAGATGTTAAAATGTTTGTTCACTTACTGATACAGTTGATCTGCACAGTGAGATGTAATAGTATCAAACAGAAAATCACATTTTTGTTGAAGTTTTACAGCATTATAAACATAATTAACATTTACATCCAAAACAAACATTCATAGCGTTTGTAATAAAGACTTGTATTTGTGTCCCTGACCTGTCTCCGGAGATCCTCGTTGTAGCTCTCCGTGTTCTTCTGAAGTCTCTTGGAGTTAGTCAGCTGCTTCTGGAGCTTGTTCAGTTCAGCTTTACACTCTTCCAGCTCCTGCTTTAAAGTCTCTGCTCTCAGTCGGAGCTCTGCCACCTCCGTGTCTGGGTCAGTCTCCTCCACACAGCCCGGTTTAGTCAGTCCACAGTCCAGGACAGTCTCCGCGCAGCCTGGGGCGGTCTCCTCCATGCACCCGGGTCGGTCTCCTCCACACAGACCGACAAGGCAGTCTCTCCGTCCCCAGCCTCCATCAGCGTGCCTGACCGCAGACACAAACACACTTTTGGATTACATTTCACACAGACCACGGTAGCTCCAGGTTTTGTCAAAAAAAAAAAAAAAAAAAACAACTAAGACCTTTTAATGCCATTTAGATTGGAATTTATCAATCTAAATGGCATTAAATGGCACTAAATCTATATTCATCATCAACAACAGAACAAAATTCTGTATAAAATTTACACTTAAACTCAAGGGTTTTATTATAAAGCCACATACAAGTGAAATAACTCCAGTGCTGCCATAGAAAACCTAAAATAAAAGTGAATCATATATTTCAATAATAAATGATCATTAATATGTAAATTGTAGATACTGTTATTGTGGCATCAGTGCTTATATATTTAACATTACCTAAAATATTTGATACATTTAAAGCCTAAGTTAGATCAGTGGTTCCCAAAGCCCCAGCGTCATGTAACGTTACTTTAATTACAGAACAGAACATCTGAATGGATTTTGGACACTTTTTGTTACCAGGTTGAGTCAAATGCACCGTGATCTGTGAAAAATATGTGTCCCAGGTCTAACCCCGGGAGATAAATAAAACATTTATCTCGAATCTGTCAAACCCAGAGTTAGCCGTTAGCTCGGGTCTTACCGCTGGCTCGGCTCTCGTCTCTTCCGCGGTGATTTTCCTCTTTTCTCGGCCCATAAAGTGACCTGAAAGTGTAAAATAGACATGTTGTATTCAGTCTGCACGGTGGACACAGCCCTGAACATGTTTTTGGAGGAGAAACAGACAGTTACAGTTAAAACCACGGGGTTATTTTTATACTAATACATCCACGACCCGCTCACAACAACCGCCATTACACTCCAAGAGGGCGGAAGTGAGTCTCTTCTTCTTCCGCTTCTGTGTCAGACAACAGCGCCTGTGAACGCACACTGACCCCTGGCGGACAGAGGCAACTGTGAGCTTATTATGAACTCAAACATCAACAAATTAGTTAAATAAAATAAAGAAATAATACATACATAAGTGGGTTTATTGCATTTTATTATAATTTTTGTTAAAGTAAAACCAGACGTGAGAGAAGTACTCAAAGTCTGTTCTCTACTACTTCAAAATAATATTACTCAAATTAGAAGCAAAAGTATTTGAGGAAAAGTTGAAAAAAAAATATTGAGTGCCTATAATTGTGCCTTTTTGTGTGATTGCAGGCAGCATAGCAAAGCTTCTACTACTACAACTACTACTAATACTACTGCTACTATTGCTACTACTACCAGGGCTGAATTTGAGAAATAATAAGGCCCAGGTTTAGACCTAGATCCTGGTTTAGTGTTTGTTTACTCATAATTTCGACCTGTTTTAGTCCTGTTATAGTTTTGTACTACTACTACTACTACTACTAGTACTACTACTACTGTCTACTACTACTGTTCCCAAACCTGGTGTGAGGTGAATGGACAAAAATTAAAAGTAAAAATAAAATTTTCCTTTAAAATACTGAAGTAAAAGTAGGCTATGTTTTAGAAAGTGCCCCTTTTTTTTTCTTTTTTTTTTTTTTGTAAGTTTTAGCCCAAGTAAAATACATGAGTAATAGTTACTTCCCCTCTGAGTAAAGCAGGTGCTGTAATCCCAGGGGTGAAGTCTGTAAACAGGCCACAAACTGACTCCTGCTGTGGGACCATGTTCCTGCTCTGGGGGGGACCGTCCTGGTTCCTTTTGTCCCATGTCTCTGTGACCACTGGCCAGTGGCCAATTCAGTACAGTGTGTATTTGTATATTTTTGTTTTATTTTATAGATGTCCTTGTTGTTGTTCTGTGTAACGCAGCCTGAGCTCTGCACTGAAACATTCCTGTACTCAGAGTGTGCCTTACACTTCTTCAACACGAGAGGGCGCCAGCGCGTTGTTTCTCCCACTGTGCCTGAACTCAGACTTTTACTAAAGTCAGGGAGACAACAGAATGGGTCAACTGGATATCTGTCCCTGTCCCTGTCCCTGTCCCTGTCTCCTGTCTCTGTCTCTGTCCCTGTCTCTGTCCCTGTCCCTGTCTCTGTCTCTGTCTCTGTCCCTGTCTCTGTCCCTGTCTCTGTCCCTTTCTCTGTCTCTGTCCCTGTCTCTGTCTCTGTCCCTGTCTCTGTCCCTTTTGAACCAAAGTGAGTTGTTTCTAACGGTGACCAGATTTTTTGCCTCAAAACAAAATCGATACAATTTTCTGTCAGAAGATGCTAGGACTTCATTTTTTTTTAATATAACAAATTATATATATATATATATATATATATATATATATATATATATATATATATATATATATATATATATATATATATATATATGAAGAAAAACCTATGCCGTGATGTAATAATGTAAATACAAACAAAGTCTTTAGACAAATGTTTTTAGTGTCCTGGGCTTTTCTAAAGAATAAAATGGGGACATGGTTTGTAGAAAAGTGGGACATATTGGTGATCTGTCCTGGGTCAGGGGACAAGGACTGGGACAGTCCCATTAAACAGAGACAACTGTCCCCCTCAGCTCACAACAAGCACCAAGACCAGTCTGAGTCCAGAGTGACCCGAGACCAAGACCGGTCAGAGTCCAGAGTGACCCGAGACCAAGACCGGTCAGAGTCCAGAGTGACCCGAGACCAAGACCGGTCTGAGTCCAGAGTGACCCGAGACCAAGACCGGTCAGAGTCCAGAGTGACCCGAGACCAAGACCGGTCTGAGTCCAGAGTGACCCGAGACCAAGACCGGTCAGAGTCCAGAGTGACCCGAGACCAAGACCGGTCAGAGTCCAGAGTGACCCGAGACCAAGACCGGTCTGAGTCCAGAGTGACCCGAGACCAAGACCGGTCTGAGTCCAGAGTGACCCGAGACCAAGACCGGTCTGAGTCCAGAGTGACCCGAGACCAAGACCGGTCTGAGTCCAGAGTGACCCGAGACCAAGACCGGTCTGAGTCCAGAGTGACCCGAGACCAAGACCGGTCTGAGTCCAGAGTGACCCGAGACCAAGACCGGTCTGAGTCCAGAGTGACCCGAGACCAAGACCGGTCAGAGTCCAGAGTGACCCGAGACCAAGACCGGTCTGAGTCCAGAGTGACCCGAGACCAAGACCGGTCTGAGTCCAGAGTGACCCGAGACCAAGACCGGTCTGAGTCCAGAGTGACCCGAGACCAAGACCGGTCTGAGTCCAGAGTGACCCGAGACCAAGACCGGTCTGAGTCCAGAGTGACCCGAGACCAAGACCGGTCTGAGTCCAGAGTGACCCGAGACCAAGACCGGTCTGAGTCCAGAGTGACCCGAGACCAAGACCGGTCTGAGTCCAGAGTGACCCGAGACCAAGACCGGTCTGAGTCCAGAGTGACCCGAGACCAAGACCGGTCTGAGTCCAGAGTGACCCGAGACCAAGACCGGTCTGAGTCCAGAGTGACCCGAGACCAAGACCGGTCAGAGTCCAGAGTGACCCGAGACCAAGACCGGTCTGAGTCCAGAGTGACCCGAGACCAAGACCGGTCTGAGTCCAGAGTGACCCGAGACCAAGACCGGTCTGAGTCCAGAGTGACCCGAGACCAAGACCGGTCTGAGTCCAGAGTGACCCGAGACCAAGACCGGTCTGAGTCCAGAGTGACCCGAGACCAAGACCGGTCTGAGTCCAGAGTGACCCGAGACCAAGACCAGGTCGAGACCAAACCCTGTGGACTAACTCTAAATAAAGGGGGAAAGTTAAAAAGAAAGTGCTTCAGATAGATTAATGATGATTTTAATGCCACAGAGACAGAGTTTTTTCTGATGCAGAAACTAAAGACTCCAAAAATGATGAAGAACAGCATTTTCTGATAGTGTTTGAAAAATAAAATCTCAGAGAACGTCACATCCAAGCTGAGACCAAGACCGGTCTCGGTGCCTACAACACTGCTGCAGATGAAAAGTAACAGTTTAGTCAAGTCAAGTATTATAGTTTATTATTTTACAGAAGTGTGTAAAGTGTCTGCTCCCACCTCTGTCTTTTGTAAACATTATTTAAAAGCCTGTGTTTCTTTAATGTTTTGAGAGATGAACTGTTTTAAATTCTGCAGAGGAAGCGTTGACAAAAGCAGAAACGACTCAGAGGCAGTTCCTGTTCTGCTCTGACTCACTTCCTTCCTCTGTCTCTGTCAAACCTTCTTCGTTCCAGCTCTGTTTAGGTTCAGGCCTCGGCTAAAACCAAGTCTCAGTCCGAGTCTGAGCCCAGAGGAGATTCTTCTGTAACCTGCGTCTGTTCCACCGTTCTGTAAATCTCTGTTTACTCATCATCATCTGTTTGAGGTTGTACTACTGCTGTGTACTTGTACTACTACTTTACTGTCATACCTGTAAAAATACAAGAACATGGAAACGCTGGTTTAATTTTCTCCTTTACAAACGTGTTTTACATAATGAAGTTTATTGTTTCCTTTTCATTTTAAAGACTTTTATCTCAGAATAAGTAAAAGTTTTTGACCCTTGGTAGTGAAGTGTTGAGTACTCAGCTCACAGCAGTACTAGTACTAGCAGTAGTGATAGTAAAAATAGTAGTAGCAGGTTAATAGTAGTAGTAGTTGTAGTAGTAGTGATGCAATTACAAAAAAGTACCTTTAAACATACTTCAGTGAATTCTATATTGAGTGCTTTTAGTAATAAATTTGATTGTTTTACTTTTACTGCTACCAAAGTAATATTATTTGCACATTTGGTTAATTTTCTTTAAAGGATTTATTTGTAGACTTGACATCACCTGTCATTAGTTTGATTAAAAAAAACAGCTCTGTATTAAATTCAAATGGCTTTTTCTAAACCAAAGACAGTTTTAGTTCAGTTTGTTTTAGGAAACAGTTGCTTAATTTTATGTTTAATTTGCCCAAACTCTCCAAAGGCACTGCACCTTTACTCCGCTCTACAGCAGAACCATTAACTGTTAGTATTTCTTTGATTATGGCCATGAAGTGATTCATGGATGAACCAGGAACACCTCTGATTACCACCGGAGCCTGAGGACTTCTCTCTGCTGTGGAAACATCTGAGGTTGCAGACTCAGCTGTGTTTTCTCCGTGGATACTTCAGGTTCCTCCCTGAGCGTTTGAAATCCGAGTCCCTGCCCCGAGAGTCGTCTGGATTTGGCTGAAGCAGGAGTTTTTGTGTTTGTGTTGTATCTGGAAACAAACAGCTGCCTCTGAACTTTACTGCAGACATTTTTAGACCTCACTGTTGTCTCCAGAGCTGACGGGAACTTCTGCTGTTCAGTTCTGTTCAGTTCTGTTCTGTTCAGTTCTGTTCAGTTCAGTTCTGTTCAGTTCAGTTCTGTTCTGTTCTGTTCTGTTCTGTTCAGTTCTGTTCTGTTCTGTTCAGTTCAGTTCTGTTCAGTTCAGTTCAATTCTGTTCAGTTCTGTTCAGTTCAATTCTGTTCAGTTCTGTTCAGTTCAGTTCAGTTCAATTCTGTTCAGTTCTGTTCTGTTCAGTTCAGTTCTGTTCTGTTCAGTTCAGTTCAGTTCAGTTCAATTCTGTTCAGTTCTGTTCAGTTCAGTTCAGTTCAATTCTGTTCAGTTCTGTTCTGTTCAGTTCTGTTCTGTTCGGTTCTGTTCAGTTCTGTTCAGTTCTGTTCAGTTCTGTTCAGTTCTGTTCAGTTCTGTTCAGTTCAGTTCAGTTCAGTTCAGTTCAGTTCAGTTCTGTTCTGTTCGGTTTTGGGGAGTGGGAGGTTGTTATGTAACCTCCGTTTATCCCTGGGCTCCTCTGTGTGAGCCGTGCAGGGGGGCTTTTATTTACACGGGAAATCCAAGATGGGGGGCAGGTCCCACTGGTGGTACACAGCTCTTTCTACTGGAACTAAGGATGCTCTGTTTGTTTAGGGCTTAGCTTTGGTTTTAGTCCAGGTTTAGGCCCGGTTTAGTCCTGGTATTGTCCTGGTATTGCCCTGGTTTATGGCTCAGTTAAGTTCTGGTTTCAGCCCTAGTTAGTTTTGGTTTAATCCTGCTTTAGGCACAGTTTAGCCCTGGTTTAGTCCTGGTATTGCTCTGGTTTATAGCCCAGTTAAGTTCTGGTTTCAGCCCTAGTTAGTTTTGGTTTAATCCTGCTTTAGGCACAGTTCAGTCTTGGTTTAGTCCTGGTATTGCTCTGGTTTATAGCCCAGTTAAGTCCTGGTTTCAGCCCTAGTTAGTCTTGGTTTAGTCCTGGTTTAGGCCCAGTTTAGTCCTGGTATAATTCTGGTCACACACATTTATAGGAACACGTCTGTAGAGCGCAGACTTCCCTCCTCACAGTGAAACAGCGTCTGGTTCTGTGGTGTTTCTGTGTTGTGAAGTATTCTGAGCTGTTTTGTTGTGCTCTGAAGTATTCTGAGCTGTTTTGTTGTGCTCTGAAGTATTCTGAGCTGTTTTGTTGTGCTCTGAAGTATTCTGAGCTGTTTTGTTGTGCTCTGAAGTATTCTGAGCTGTTTTGTTGTGCTCTGAAGTATTTCGGGGCTGTGGGCCTCTCCCTGAGCCGCTCCTCGTCACCGACACAGAGCCGCTCTCCTCAGACTCCTCCCTGTGTGAGCTCAGATGGAAACTCTGGAGCAGTCCGGGAACCTGCTGCAGTTCTGTAATAACAGTCTCCAACATTCACAAGGCTTCAGAGCTGCGTTAGAACTCTGTCTTTAATGTTGTTCTACTGCGAGGAGATCTGATAAAACCTCACTGATCCTGAAGGTGGAAGTGTTTACTCAGGGTTTGTTTCTGAAGAACACTTTCTGAGTTGATGCCTATTTCCTTTACTTGTTAGGAAAAATCTTTAAAATTGCTAAATAAGTCATAGTATTTTGGAAGTTTGGAGACTCCACACAACTCTAATACTTCTACTACTGCTACTACTAATAATACTGCCACTACTATCCTATATTATGCATTTATATATCCTTTTAAACACAACCACTGAAAAAAAAGATTTTCTCTTCCTTAAACTTTGTGTCTGCTCCATTTTCCTCCCAAAGTAAAAATATCTGTGAGGACTCAGTGGAAACAGAGCTGTGCACTGTTTTTTGGATAAATGACTGAGAGCAGATGGATGTAGAGGGCTGGTTGTTGATTGGTCAGTGCTTCCTGGAGTGGGTGGGGCTTCGTGGTGGAACCAAGCGTTCTGAGGCTTATGAAACTCAGTGCCAGAGAATACAGGATTACTCAAACAGAAGACAACTCCAGGTCTGTTTCTGATGAGGAACAACATTAGAACATGGAGACAGAGGAGAAGAGGTGTAGCACAAAATTCTGGGCCCTTTGTATAAACCAAACCTGGTGGGCCCCAGATTCACTTGAGCAATATTTCTCAAGCATATTCCAGGCTTTTTGAGGGCCCCTCTCTTCAGTGGGCCCTGGGTTAACGGTACCTTTTATCCCCCAGTCCGACGCCCCTGCAGAGGAGACAGAGACTTTAAAAAACAAGATAATTAAAGTAACCTTTAAAAATATTTACACTGACTACAGTAAAAGTGTTTAGTTACTTTGGTCTTGGTTCTTTAGTGATGTAAGACTTACATCACTTGTTTCTTGTCCAGTTTTGCTCTGATCCTCGCAGACAGACACACACACACACACACACACACACACACACACGCACACACACACACACACACACACACACGCACACACACACACACACACGCACACACACGCACACACACACACACACGCACACACACACACACACACACACACACACACACACACGCACACACACACACACACACACACACACACACGCACACACACGCACACACAGGTATCTGCTGTAGACCCCGGAGCCGCGCTCAGAAACTGTTCCTCGGGTCATGTGTTTGTGAAAATACTTAACTTCTCTGAGCCCGAGGCCGCTGCTGCCGCACATTCCTCCGCTCACCGAGGGCCACAAGCCGCGGAGAAACCCCGGCACCTCCCCGCTCCTCCTCCCCCAGCTCCTCCTCCTCTTACTTCAGAGCGCCCGGAGCGAACCATTCCGCGGCCACAGAGGGGTGTTCTCTGCGGAGGCGCTTGAGGTTTTCACGACTGTCACTTCCTGGTTCCACCCCTGAAACGCGCGCGGGTGGAGCGGCCCCAGATGAAGGGAGAGGTTCGGTGGGGGCTCAGGAGAGAAGAGAGTGCATTTTGGAAAGACCAGCTGATCGCGGCGCCGCGGGTGAAGACGTGCGTAAAGACGCTCGGATACAGCGCGTAATTTTGGGATTTTACTGTCAGGGAGCGCGACAGGAGACGTGATTTTTGTGAACGTCGCCCTGGGGACGCGGTGAGGAACAATGCTGAAGTAGAGGTGGAAGCAGAAGAACCATCTGTTGAAGAACCGAAGACGCGGAGGAGGGATGTCGTGGCTGTCTCCCGTGTCCTGGGCCAAGTGGACGTGGACCGCGGTGAGGGGCGGAGAGGAGAGCGAGGAGCCGACGGAGGAACCGCGACACGATGAAGATCCTCCTCCTCCTCCTCACCTCCGCCGCGGGGAGAGAGGAGCAGAGGAGGACCGAGAGGAGTGCAGGCAAGTCCCGGACCCAAAACCGAGCCGCGTGGACCCGAGAGGGCTGGACACGCGAGGGGGACACGTAGCGAGAGGAAAACTTTACTGATGTAGGCTAGACCAGGGTGGTTCTCAAACTGTGGTGCGGGTCCCGCTGGTGGTACGCAGGTGGGACTGGGATGTTTGAAGATGAAAAGCATTAAATAGATCATCACAGTCCTGGGTTAAATCCGGGATTTTGTCCTGTTTTTGTTGTGCTGTGGGTGTTTAGGGCTTAGTTCTGGTTTTAGTCCTGGTTTAGGCCAAGGTAAGTCCTGGTTTAGATCCAGTCCAGTCCTGGTTTAGTTTAATCCTGGTTTAGGCCCAGGTATAGTCCTGCTCAAATGTCTTCAGAATACAAAGGCAGATATTTGGAGTTGGTCCTTGGTGTAAACACAGTCTGTACCTAATAAAGTCCTGCTGTTTCTCGGTGGTAAACAAACATTTTCACCACAGATCTGCCGCTCACTGTATTTTTATTTTTTTTTTTTTTTTTTTTGGGCCCATTCTCTGTAAACACTGCCATGAGCTGCTAGCACGTGATTGGCTCATGAGCTATTTGCATTTACAGGCTTAGAACAGGTGTACCCAATGTTTAAGTCTTTAGTCCTGGTTTAGTCCTGGTTTAGTCTTGGTTCAGTCTCGGTTCAGTCTCGGTTTAGTCCTGGTTCAGTCTCGGTTTAGTCCTGGTTTAGTCCTGGTTTAGTCTTTGTTAAGTTCAGATTGTGACAGTTTTCAGTAAATAGAGGGGTTGATCTTTCTCCATCACGTTGTTATATTAAAGTTGTGTTTTCCTCGTATCGTGCAGCTCTGATGTGGATTTTGTTTTCTGAGGCTCAGGGGCAGAACTCGTCTCTTGAACATTTTTGTGGCCTGTCTGGCTTCAGGGCTGCACCAGCGACAGAGTAATTACAGCGTAATGAGCTTCTCTGTGCTCACAGACGTGATATCAAATATCCTACAGACAGAGGTTTTTCAGTGCTGGTGTCTGATCTGTTCCTCTTTGTTTTTCTCGTTATCAGCAGAGTTCCTTATCACAGTTATTTCACTTTATCTGTTTATTTAACCATTCTTTAACCAGGAAAGTCCCACAGAGATTCACACACAGCTTTTTCAACTCGAGCCACACAAACAAGACTGTCATACAATTACATTAAAACACTCCTTTAAAGCCAGTCTTATTCCTGTTTTAGTTTAACTCTGACTGGGGATAAAACATGAAGTGTTGAAGCCGATTAGTCCTGGTTTAGTCCTGATTTAGTACTGGTTTAGTCCTGGTTTAGTCCTTGTTTAGTCCTGATTTAGTCCTGGTTTAGTCCTGATTTAGTCCTGATTTAGTCCTGGTTTAGTCCTGGTTTAGTCCTTGTTTAGTCCTGATTTAGACCTGATTTAGTCCTGATTTAGTCCTGGTTTAGTCCTGGTTTAGTCCTGATTTAGACCTGATTTAGACCTGATTTAGTCCTGATTTAGACCTGATTTAGTCCTGATTTAGTCCTGGTTTAGTCCTTGTTTAGTCCTGGTTTAGTCCTGGTTTAGTCCTTGTTTAGTCCTGATTTAGTCCTGATTTAGACCTGATTTAGTCCTGGTTTAGTCCTGGTTTAGTCCTTGTTTAGTCCTGATTTAGACCTGATTTAGTCCTGGTTTAGTCCTGATTTAGTCCTGATTTAGACCTGATTTAGACCTGATTTAGTCCTGATTTAGACCTGATTTAGTCCTGATTTAGTCCTGGTTTAGTCCTTGTTTAGTCCTTGTTTAGTCCTGATTTAGTCCTGATTTAGTCCTGATTTAGACCTGATTTAGTCCTGATTTAGTCCTGGTTTAGTCCTGGTTTAGTCCTGGTTTAGTCCTTGTTTAGTCCTGATTTAGTCCTGATTTAGACCTGATTTAGTCCTGATTTAGTCCTGATTTAGTCCTGGTTTAGTCCTGGTTTAGTCCTGGTTTAGTCCTTGTTTAGTCCTGATTTAGTCCTGATTTAGTCCTGATTTAGTCCTGGTTTAGTCCTGGTTTAGTCCTGGTTTAGTTCTAGTCTAGGTTTAGACCTTCTTTGGTCCAGGTTTCAGTAGTTGAAGATTGTACTGTGTAGCGCTGCAGGATACGGAGAAAACATGCGATATTCGATAACTATGTTGAAAATTGTGATAACAATATTATTGTGATATTTGAAAATACAGCCTACTTTTGGAACATAGTAAGTTAAATTCACTACATTTCACAAAAATGTAAGTTCCTGTATTTACACGTCAAAACACAGACTAAACCAGGAATAAAACAAGGCTAAGCTGTGACTAAATTAATTAAATTCCCACTAAAACTGGACTTTTTAAACATTTTTATTTAGTCACAACACATGTTCTTTTAAGGCTCTGGTGGAAAATGATTCTTCAGTGTAAATCTCTGTCAGATGGAGACCACAGCGTTATTGTGATATATTTAGATTCTTGCGATACAGATATTGCTTTTGCTGATATTGCGATAACGATAATTTTGCGATATATTTTGCAGCCCTAGAACTGTGGAAGATAAATATTTTCTGAGCTGGTTCTTGGTGTGAAAAGTTTGTGAATCACTGCAATAAAACAAGATTTGGGGATTTTCAGGTTCTCTGTAAACGTTTCCAATCTAAAGGAGCTTAGAACACATTTTTATAAATCTGTTTTCTGTCTGAGTTAAGTCTCTCTGGAAGAAAACTCCTCTGGTTCTGCTTTTGGTGGAAATATCTGTGTTTTTATTTTGTTTCTGATCCTAAAACCTTGTGTGCAGCGTGAGCACGTTTCTGTGTGAACGACCCAGGAAGGCGCCTACTTCCTGCTTTTTGCTTTCATTTTCTGTTTTATTGGTGCAATAACTTCTGATCAATAAACCACAGTTGTACGTTAGAGCAGCGGTTCTCAACTGGTGGGTCTGGATCCAAAAGTGGGTTGTAGTTTCAGTGTTTATCTGATATTAATGATGTGTTAATGATATGGCAAAGGCAAACAGAGAAATAACTGGTTATGTTTAGTTCTGTTAGTTATGTTCAGTGACCTTTCACTTTTAAAAACTCTGTGTCCAGAAGTTAGCCCTGGGTCTGATTATTAACTTTATACTTTTTAGAAAATAAACAGTGTATGTTCTGTTTTTAGGTAAACTCAGTCGATTTAACCGCTGTGCACCACTGAGGACAAAAGTTTCCTTTTCAAATATTATTTTTTTAATAAGTGTGCAGTGTGTATTTGATCACTGATTTTAATATTTTAAACAGAAATCTAATATTTCTTCATTTTTACAATCTCTAACTACATTTATGTTGCTCCTGTTCTGAAACAAAAGTGTCCCAGTGAGTTAAAAAAGTACACCTTCATATTTTATTCTACTTTTTTCATAAATCTTTTAATCAACTTGTGCCCTGATCATAAATCAGAATTTTAACTCTTTTTACACCAGCGTTTGTGAGAGCGTCTACATTTTAGTAAAATAAATAAATAAATAAATAAAATAAAACATTTTTAATATTCTCAAAGCAAAGTTGATTTTTTAGGGAGATTATTCCAGGCTTGGTTCTGTCCGAGATTAGCAATAACATTGATTTCAGTGGATTTGGGAATAAAAAGTTACAGTTTTTTAATGGGTTTTAATGGAAGTTGTTTTTTAGATCCTACATAGCACAAAAAAAAAACTTAATAATAAATGTTGTTGTTAATCTGTGACAGAGCCAATGCTGTAATAACCTCCTCTAGAAAAATCCACTATTCATTGACAATATTGAAAATTTTTCATTTTTTGTGTGTTTTTTACAAAAAATTTGATGTTACATACACTGGCAAAAAAAGGTTAAAATTCAGAAAATAATGCAATATTTGGTATTTATGATCTGGGCACAAGTTGATTAAAGATGTATGCAAAAGAAGTAGAAAAAATATAAATGTATATATTTTTTGGGATGTTTTGAGATGAGGACACTTTGTCTCTGAACAGGAGCAGCGTCACTTTTTTAAACTGTGGCAAAAAAGTTAAAGTTTTATTATCATTTAGCAATAATTAAAAATATATTTTAGACAAAGGCTTAACCTTAACCAGCACTGAGTGAATGTGAAAGACCCAGGTCCCAGGTCCAGGTCCCAGGTCCAGGTCCAGGTCCCAGGTCCCAGGTCCCGGTCCCAGGTCCCAGGTCCCAGGTCCCGGTCCCAGGTCCCAGGTCCAGGTCCCAGGTCCCAGGTCCCGGTCCCAGGTCCCAGGTCCCAGGTCCCAGTCCCAGGTCCCAGGTCCCAGGTCCAGGTCCAGGTCCAGGTCCCAGGTCCAGGTCCCAGTCCCAGGTCCAGGTCCCAGGTCCAGGTCCCAGTCCCAGTCCCAGGTCCCAGGTCCCAGGTCCAGGTCCCAGGTCCCAGGTCCCAGTCCCAGGTCCCAGACCCAGGTCCCAGGTCCCAGGTCCCAGGTCCCAGGTCCCAGGTCCCAGGTCCCAGACCCAGGTCCCAGGTCCTCAGGTCCCAGGTCCCAGGTCCCAGACCCAGGTCCCAGGTCCCAGGTCCCAGGTCCCAGGTCCCAGGTCCCAGGTCCCAGGTCCCAGGTCCCCAGGTCCCAGGTCCCAGGTCCCAGGTCCCAGGTCCCAGGTCCCAGGTCCAGGTCCAGGTCCAGGTCCAGGTCCAAGTCCAGGTCCCAGGTCCCAGGTCCCAGACCCAGGTCCCAGGTCCCAGGTCCAGGTCCCAGGTCCCAGGTCCCAGGTCCCAGGTCCCGGGTCCCAGGTCCCAGGTCCCAGGTCCAGGTCCAGGTCCCAGGTCCAGGTCCACAGTCCCAGGTCCCAGTCCCAGGTCCCATGTCCAGGTCCAGTCCCAGGTCCAGGTCCAGGTCCAGGTCCACAGCGGGGACAGCCTGCAGGATGGATGGAGTGTTTGTGTCTAACTCTGCCTCTGTGTCTGTCTCAGTTCTGACTCTGACGGTGCCTTCGACACTCCAGAGGCTGCCACGCCCGTCCACACGCCTCCCTGCCCTGTCCCGGGACGTCTACAGGAGGAGGACAGGCCCCCGGTGTCCCTCACAGGTACTGTCCCATCACACGGAGACGGAGACAGAGCCAGGACTCAGACACAACAACAGCTTTTACTGTCGCCATAAACCAGAGTCACACCTTTTACACCAGAAACTTTCTTTCTGAAAAATCTGAAAAATCTGAAAAATCTGAACGGTACCCAGCCCTAAGTTAAAGAATAAAAGGATTAAGCGGTGAAAAGTTACGACATATTTTAATAAAATGTTTTGTAAATTAAAACCATGGCTGCTGATTTGAGCTTCCTGCTGATACTTTACTCTGATATTCTCAAAAACATATTTATTACACAGCTCCAGGCCCAACGTTAATCTCATCCAAGAATAAGACCAAGTTTCATGGATCACTGATGGCTCGGATCTGAAAAAACTGCTTTAGTTACTGCAGTGTTTGGGAAAACTGCAGTAAATCCTACACTCATCAAAGTATCTCCTGCTCAGTCACAAGTATTTATACTCTCAAACAAGTATTTATACTCTCATACAAGTATTTATACTCTCATACAAGTATTTATACTCTCAAACAAGTATTTATACTCTCATACAAGTATTTATACTCTCATACAAGTATTTATACTCTCATACCTTATACTTTCATACAAGTATTTATACTCTCATACAAGTATTTATACTCTCAAACAAGAATTTATACTTTCATACAAGTATTTATACTCTCATACAAGTATTTATACTCTCATACAAGTATTTATACTCTCATACCTTATACTTTCATACAAGTATTTATACTCTCATACAAGCATTTATACTCTCATACCTTATACTCTCATACAAGTATTTATACTCTCAAACAAGTATTTATACTCTCAAACAAGAATTTATACTTTCATACAAGTATTTATACTCTCATACAAGTATTTATACTCTCATACAAGTATTTATACTCTCATACCTTATACTTTCATACAAGTATTTATACTCTCATACAAGCATTTATACTCTCATACCTTATACTTTCATCCAAGTATTTATACTCTCAAACAAGTATTTATACTCTCATACAAGTATTTATACTCTCATACCTTATACTTTCATACAAGTATTTATACTCTCATACAAGCATTTATACTCTCATACCTTATACTTTCATCCAAGTATTTATACTCTCAAACAAGTATTTATACTCTCATCCAAGTATTTATACTCTCAAACAAGTATTTATACTCTCATACAAGTATTTATACTCTCAAACAAGTATTTATACTCTCAAACAAGTATTTATACTCTCATACAAGTATTTATACTCTCATACCTTATACTCTCATACAAGTATTTATACTCTCATACAAGTATTTA